>CM050901.1:2732500-2735000 GCA_027726005.1 Juncus effusus | reverse complement strand
AGAAGGATTTAAGCATAGTCAAAAATAAAAAGAAAATGAGGATGAAATTTTGAACCCTCAAAGAACACCAGAAAGGATTAAGCCACACCGCAGATCGGGATGTAAAGCTGCTTTCTATGTTAAATTGAATGATAAAGGGTTCTGGTTTCTACAGACTTTTAACAACGAGCATAACCACGATTTGATTGTAAGTCCATCTAAAAAATGGTACTTTCTATCTCATAGATCTATTACACCTGAGCAAAAAGAAATAATTCGCACAATGAGCGATCAAAACATGAAAATAGATCAGATTATGGCGATTATTGCTGAAAAAGCGGGAGGAATGCAGAACGTGCGGTGCACGAAAAAAGATATAGCAAATGAGATCGCATCGAGAAATAAAAATCTTCGCGGTGTGGATGTCTCGCAAGCGCTAATGTATTTTAGTGCAGTTGAAAAAAGAGACCCGTATTTCTTTTATGTGGTGGATGAGGATGAAGATCATGTTGTTAAAAATATTTTTTGGGTTGATGGCAGGTCGAGAAGAGCTTATGAACGGTTTAGTGATGTAGTTACATTTGACACAACGTATGCCACCAACCAATATTGCATGCCGTTTGCACCTTTTTTCGGGGTAAATCATCATGGACATACGATTTTTTTTGGGTGTGCTCTTTTGAGAGACGAGGGTAAAGTAAATTTTGAATGGTTGTTTAACACATGGATGAAAGCAATGCACGGAAAGTATCCAGGGGCAATTATCACGGATCAAGACCCCGCAATGAAAGCCGCAATAGAGAAAGTATTTCCTAATACGGCGCATAGGTGTTGCCAATGGCATGTGATGAGAAAGGCAAGAGACCACTTGGGGGTTTTATATGGTCAAATTGATGGGTTTCAAGAAGATCTGTTTTCGTGTATAATAGGTAGTTTGACGATTGAGCAATTTGAAAGTAATTGGAGAGAAATGGTGAGTAGATATAATTTGGAAAATAATTCTCATCTTAAGCTGATGTTTAGTACTCGAAGTCGATGGATTCCTGCATACTTTCGTGGTACTTTTTTCGCAAACATGTCCACTTCGCAACGTAGTGAAGGTATGAACTCTGTGTTCAAGAATTGGGTGGATTCTCATACCTCTATATATAAATTTGTTGTGCAATTTGATAAGATGCTCCAAACAGTTTATGCGAGGGAATCTGAGGAGGATTTTAGAACCTTAAACGAAGAAGCGGCATTTTGTCACCATATCCAATTGAGAAGGAAGCACGTAACGTTTACACTAGAAATGTCTTTTCATCATTTAAAAATCGATTGCGGCAATCATGCGAATATAATGCTACGGCGATTGAGCATTATGTGTCTTACGATGTAAAAAGAATACAAAGCTCAGTGACTCGTAATTATTTTTCAGATTCATACAAGGTTGAGATTGATATGCCGAACTCTAAGGTTTTTTGTGAGTGTAAAGGATTTGAGTTTCAGGGCATGTTGTGCGCACACGCCTTAAGAGTCATGCAAGTTGTGGTTATTATGGACCACCTTCCAAATAATTATGTATTGAAAAGATGGACAAAAAATGCTAACGAGGGAGTAAATATTTCTAATGTATGCACAAATATGGAGCAAACTGTAGAATCGCAGGCCGATAGGTATAGCGAACTGCGCGCTTTGATGCTAAAAATTATCGAGAAAAGCTCAAAAATTCCAAGCGCGAATGAATTGGCATCTCAAAAAATGAGAGAACTTGAAGATGAGCTTGATGAACATATTGAAACATATGTGTCAGAAATGGAAGAAGAGAATGAGCCGGATGTAAATGTGAAGTATCACGATCCACCGGTTTCACAATGCAAGAGAAGGAGAAAACCACAACGCCAGAAGCCTCCTGCTGATGCTAACGCTAACGTCAAGAAAAGGAGAACATGTAGTACGTGCGGAAAAAAGGAAGGTCACAATTTTCGGACTTGTCCTCAGGTTGTTTTCTATCTTTATTTATTTATTTCTATTTCTCATTTTGTTCCATATACTAATTGTTATTTATATATATTTTTTTTGTAATAGAGGAAAAAAAGTTAAAAAAAAAAGTGAATGAAGATTGCATGAATTAGGGTTTCTATATGTTATTTTGGAATTTTTAGTGTTCATATTATTTTAATGGTAGTTGTGTATGAAATATTTTGTATTAAACTTCAATTCGAAGTTTTAGGGGTTTTGTTCTTTTGACAGTAGTTGTTATGGTTTAATATGTAGTTTGGTATGGTATGTTTGTGGATTTTTTTTTGTTATACATTTTAGTATTCAAGTTGATGTGGTATGGATTATTTTGTGGATTTGTTTGGTACAATATTTTGTTAGAGTGTTATCAGTTTAAATTTGAAGTATTGGAGTTTATTTCTTATCATACATTGTTTTGTTGATTATTTGTTTATACTTTAGCCCGGACTGTACAAAAACACAACAGAAAATCGTTTTTGTATTGTAAAACATGCATTCTCATAAAAAATATATAAAATAA
>CM050901.1:2542500-2727500 GCA_027726005.1 Juncus effusus | reverse complement strand
GTTTCAAATTGACCACTCTTATTGATATAATTTATTTGGATATGACTTTTGCTAGGAGTATCAAACTATAAGCACCTATTTGGTTACATCATCAACATTTTTGACATGTGTCAGCTTGTGTGTTATAACCGCCACGTAATCACTTAAGTGGATGGAATTGAAGATTATATAATCTTCTATAAAAATTTGATGGGCTACAACCATAAATTTATATTTGATAGAAAGTAACATTATTTTTCCACGTCATATGATACAGCCATTGCATTGGCAGTAACTATAACTACACAAAAATAAAAATAAAAAATGCTAAAATTCCTAGTCGCGTGCTTCTATAGTTGAATGCTATATGGTAATCAGTTTGTATGTATAGCAAAAGCTATTTATATTTTTAAAAGACACTTGTTGATTGCTATATGGTAATCAGTTGAGTATTACACCTAATAACAATTGTATTGTGTCCATGTATATATTATGCATTGAATGGTGCATTTTTTTAATTACAACAATAATGCACTATACAATTTGAGCCCATGGGTAAGTGTCAAACTGGCACTTAAACAGATCTTGACCCGGGAGTGAAGGCGCATAATCATCTTCTCTTGTCTTTTTCTAAAATTACAATGGGCGACAATGTATGAAAAGTGAAATTGATGAATAGAGAATAGTCAATTATTCCATTTTATTTCAAACATGTTTGACAAGATGAATTAGTGAGAAAATGAAATAATAAAATAAATTAATATTTTTTATTGAAAAAAGAAAAAAAAAAGAGAGAGAAAGAAATAGGTTATTCCACTGTAACCATCTATTACATCTCTAATATGGAATAACTTTTTCATCATTAATTCATTTTGCTAAATTTGTTAGCTCAAGCGATAAGATACATTATCAATCTTGTGAGAGATTCAAGTTTAAATCATGACAAATGTATTTAGCTCAATATTTAGCAAATCTAACAACTCGATGGGTTGTCTAAAATAAATTAGTTAATTCGTTTTATTTCACGTTATTTAATTCATGTTCGGCAAAATAAATTTCTCTTTTTCATTTTATCCCATAAAAACCGCTCTATTCCGTCTCTATGGAACGGGCACAATAAATCAAATTTAAGTATGTTTTAGCTCGGAGTGAAGTGAGAGTAAATGAGAGATTCTTCAAATATGGAGTATTGGATAAGAAAAAGTTATTTCAACAGTTAGATGGTTTAATATCACAACTTTGACTTTAGGCTGTTGGCTATCCTTATCTTCGTATGGGAGACAAGTCAAATACCATCTAGTAGTTCGAATTAGGACAATATCAGAATCCGTCTCTGAAAAAGATACCTATATTTTCACCTAAATTCGAATATTTTCGGAATTTGAATACAGATCATCAATCAAAATTTTCATTATCTATGAACAATTTGGATTCAGTCGACGCGGAAAGAAATTCTGGTGAGAGCTTCTCATCATACTAGGTGTCCAAAAGTTTTGATAGAACTTGAATCCGAGCTTGCAGCTTGTTTTGAACTGCCTAAAAGACCCCATGTTAACATTTATGATTGTGGACTGATCATGTCTGGTTGATCGAGGGAAAAAGCTAGATAAAACTATTTTAAGTGACATTTTTTTGTCTAAAATATTTGCCATTTTGTCCCCACAAACACCCGTGTCAAGAATACTTTGACACCACCACACTTTGTGTATCGCAATTAGCATTTGAAAGGACGAATGTAAATCAATATTTAATGGGTGAAAAGTTAACTGGAAAAAAGTGAACCCGAAGTGAACTTTTGAGGGTGGGAATTAAGCGCCTGTTCTCTAGCGCAGTTTGATAGAGCGACAGAAAGCTAGAACAGGAGGAAGCTGATAAAGAAATGTCAGGAAGCTATAAGTGCAGGAAGGAAGCTGACAAAGAAATGTCAGGAAGCCATAAGTGCAGGAAGGAAGCTATCGATAGATTATAATTATAATATAATTATAATACAACAATATTATAATTATAATTATTTCTTCTTTTATCTATATACAATTTTCTTATTTTCCTAAATTGCTAACATGTGTACTTCTATGAAGGGGCGTTTACTTCGCGATAATATCATATTACCACGGGAATCACATTCTAAGGAATGTGATTGACGGGAATCACATTTCCATGGTATAGGAATATTTTTATTTACTTCACAAATTTTGATATATGGGAATGTTGATTATTTACATTATTTTTAAATATGAAATGACAAATATGCCCATAATACTAGTATAACAAATAAACTATATTTAATTAAATATTTTTACTTATTATCTACAAAATTATATGTTTATTCTTATTTTAGTTAAACTGTAATTTCTATTTTAATTAAATCATAATAAGTTTGTTATAAATTAAGAAAAAGAAAAAAAATCCAACCCATTTTTAAACAATTATTTAATTAATATAATATAGAATTTAATTTGTAAACTTAAGTAAAAAATATTATTTTTATTATAATTATTATTTTAGTTTATTTTATTTTTATAAGTAAATTATATATAACAAAATAATAATAATAATAATAATAATAATAATAATAATAATAATAATAATAATAATAATAATAATAATAATAATAATAATAATAAGCATTAACATAATTAATAAGGATATTTTGGAAATATTCATGAGAATGTAACATTACCATCTATTTCTATGAGAATTACTTTTCCACAAATATGATAAAATAACTTTGTCATGAGAATGTGATATTCCTACCACGTAGGATTCTCATGCGAAAGTAAACATGGTAAATAATTCCGAAACTCTTACATTCCTAGGAAAGTTGAACATTCCCACCAAGTAAACACATCCTCATATTTTCTTTTGCTATTTTTTATATATTATTTTGAAATGAGTCAATAAATGAGGTAGGTTCTATAAACCTGTTTAAGTTTTTTTTTGTATGATAAGTTCCATATAAAATCACAGGAAAAATGTATGGGCCCACAAATTGAATAAAATGATATAATTGCATCTATGTGATATTACATATAATGAGTCAATATTTCAAATAAATAACATTATAAAATGACTCATTATTTGTTTTCATACATAGCATGTAAATAGAACAAAACTCTTGTCTCTTGCCTTAAACGCAGCTTTTTCCATCTTAATAAAAGCTCTTGGATTTCAAATTTATTACAAAAGATGTCATTAACATTATTGTTATTATTTCAGTTGATCTTAAGGGTATTTATTTATTTATATAATGAGATATGGTTATAATATTCCTGCAGTTTTGTTATATAATTAAGTATATAATAATTATTTGTTACAAAGGTGATTAAGTAGGAAAGTACAATAATTTTCTTAAATTAAGTTGGTAATTTTATGTACTCATTAAGTCTAAATTCTGAATAATTATATTAAATCGGCATATTACTTAAATCTAACAATAAGATAAATTTTGATACAAAAGTTCCATACGTGAACTAGCTTAGATTAAAATTCACGTGATTAAAATCATTAGCTCATCTTAATTGATTGCATATGTTCCATGTGATTAGATTAAAATTCCTACAATAATTCAATCATTAGTTCATCTTAATTAGACGAGAAAATGGATTTTGGAATTTAGTACCAAGCTTGGTTTAAGTCGTCACGTTTGGACCGACCCAAAAACTTAATGCTCATTTGGCCAAAAGCTTCTTTCAAAATAATAAAATACTAACAATAATAAATATATCAAAATAAAATATATTATATACATAATACATATCATTATGTGTTAATGAGATGTATGTTTAGACAAGTAGTATATCACTTTCTTCTTTTCAATAAAATCCTTCCTACTCTATCAGTTATTTCAAAGACATATTTAAAAATATAATAAATATTGTATATAGGTAAATAAATAAATAATATAAAAATATTTTCCTTTTCTTTTAAATGGATACTACTTGGTCCATATAAATATTCAAAAAAAGTGTTAATTGGAGGGATTGAAAAAAGTTAAACATGACATCCAAATATACTAACCTATGCAACTAGCTTGATTTTTGTGTTTCAAATTTTAATTTCTTCTCTTTAATTAACATTACAAGAAAAATATAAATATAAACATCACAAAAAACGAATAAAATCATTACAAATCCACTAATTTTTTTTTTATTTTAATTAGTACTCAATGTAAAATTGTTACAAAAATTTCCAATAAAATTTGCTTTTTCGCATCTATTCTTCATGGTACTGAAAACTTTGCAATTCACAAAAAAAATATGTTATATCATGTCCGTAGCGGAGCGAGGTACTCGATAGTTCACCCCCCCAAATTCTAGCATTCAAGTAAGTGATTTTAAGAGGCCACGTCACCTCTATTTTGGGGACCGTTGGATGGGGTGATGTGGTTCGATATGGACCGCTCGATCGTTTAGAGTTTCTGATATTTTATGGCTGTTTTTGTGTAGTTTTTGTGTAGTTAAATAGTGTCAGAATATGATTGGTCTAAATTCGGTGTTCTGTGTTCTATTCTGATTTAGTGCGAAATGTCAAATCAAATATAATTAATTATTTTGAAAACTAAACTGTGCAACTTATGTCTTGTGAGTTATAATATCAATAACCACTGAATACTCGCTATATATAATTCATTCCTAAATAATAATAAAAAAAATTAAAAATAATGATTTTCAAAAAAAAAAAACTGGGCCCACATGTCACTCTCTTTCTCTCTCTCCCTCAATTAAAAAAAAGGATTAATGATTTCCAAAAGAAATAAAAAGGTGGGGCCCTCTCTCTCTCTCTCTCTCAAATAATTAAAAAAAAGAAAATAAATAATTCATTTTCCAAAAAAAAAATGTGGGCTCCATGTGCTTTCTCTCTGAGTTAATTTTTTCCCAACGTCTTATTTCAAAATATGATTTTTTTAGTAGCTCAATTTTTTGTGAAAAAATGAAAAATAGAACAAGGATGATGAGATTTTTCATTCAAGATCTTAATTGTTATACTTTCGAACGCACTATTATGTTTTCTCATAATGACTTTCAATATCTCGTGTCTTCAATCGACTGGATTGAATATCACAATATCAGATGACATTATACTCATTCCTAAATAAAAATAAAAAAAATAATAATTTATCAAAAAAAAATGCGGGTCTCATGTGTCACTCATTTTCTCTCTCCCTCAAGTAAACAAAAAAAATAGATTAATAATTTTCAAAAAAATATGTGGGCCCTCTCTTTCTCTCTCCCTAAATAATTAAAAAAAAGAAAATAAATAAATAAGAATGTGGGCTCCATATGTCTAGCTCAGGTAATTTTTTCCCAACGTTTTCTTTCAAAATATGATTTTTCAGTAGCTTAATTTTTTGTGAAAAATGAAAAATAGAACAAGGATGATGAGATCTTTCATTCAAGATCTCAATGATTATACTTTCGAACGCACAATTATGTATAAATCTTTTTACATATTTTTTATTATGACTTGTATAAATCTTATTTGATTAATTTCTAACAAAAATATGAATTATTCATTGTTTATTCTGTTATAAGTTAATTATTGAGATACTTTATATAGATTTTTTATGATTATTAATTCATAAGATAAATTTAATGTGTTAATTATTAAACAACAAAAATGATAAAAATCGCAGCGGAGCGCGAAAATTCTCCTAGTTACATATAAAGCTTATAAATTGGGCATTTTTTGACATGTGTATCCTTTGGATTTTTTGTGGCACCTCATTTATGGACAATCATACAACGAGTCATTTCCATTCATTAAATTAATAAATAATACAAAATTAATACAAAAAATATTATCATTAGATAATAAATAATGAAAAACAAAGATAAAAATAATATTTTTTAATATGAGTTAAATTATTATTTTTATTTTTTTTATTATGTCTCACTATGAAAATAAATAAAAAACATGTAATGAGTCATTTCTATTCATTAAAATAACAAATAATCAAAAATTAAGACACCAAATAATATCATTTCCATTCATTAAAATAATAAATAATGAAAAATTAAGATAAAAAATAAATTTTTTAATATGAGATAAATTTTTATTTTTATTTTTTTTATTATGTCCACTCTATCAAAATAGAAAAAATTATAATTTTTCATTTCCTAATTTATTTGGTCTCACATAATTGTAGTTTTATTCTTTGATGTTGTGAATATGACATGTTACATTTCATCATCTTATTATCTCATATTCGTTCTTTCATTTATCTTTATTCCTTTTCATTCATTAAAATAATAAAAAAATAAGACAAAAAATAATATAAGTCACTTATTAAAATAATAAATAACGAAAAAATAAAACAAAAATAATATTTTTTTATACGAGATAAATTATTATTATTATTATTATTTATTATGTCCCACTCTGTCAAATAGAAAAAAATCATGTAACGAGTCATTTTCATTCATTAAAATAACAAATAATGAAAAACTAAGATAACAAATAATATCATTTCCATTTACTAAAATAATAAATAAGGAAAAGTGAGACAAAAAATAATATTTTTAATATGAGATAAATTATTATTTTTATATTTTTTTATGTCTCAGTCTATCAA
The DNA here is from genome assembly GCA_027726005.1 of Juncus effusus. Lineage (NCBI taxonomy): Eukaryota > Viridiplantae > Streptophyta > Magnoliopsida > Poales > Juncaceae > Juncus > Juncus effusus. Next base: position 2,720,950 of record CM050901.1, on the reverse strand, counting down.
AATATAAAATATTATAATTTTTCATTTTCTAATTTGTTTGTAGTATGATATTGTGAATATCACAAGTGACATTCATCATCTTATGATCTCATATTCATTATTTTATTTATCTTTATTTTGAATAAAATTTTATGAAATAACTATTGACATAATAAAGATCTTCTTGATTCAACATTTAGTTTTAGCTCTTCATACTATGTCAAAATGAGAACATGATATTTTTTCTTTGTTCTTAATTGAAATTTTGATGGAACTACTTATCTGACAACTATTGTGAAATGACTTTGTTGTGTACCCCTTAGTCCTTTACTTGATTTTTTTTTTTATGAACATTAAATTAGTTTAAATTTTGTTTCCGGTTTAAATTAAACAGGTAATGAGTTTGAGATGAGATACAATTTATCTTATTAGAGATATCATATTTGGAAACTCACAATGTTGATAAAAACATAATTTTTCTTTAAATCAGTCGAAGTGCAACGAAAGTACCGATTAGAGAACTGTTGCGAGTTGATTTTGATTTTCACGTCGATGCCTTTAGTTAATTTTAATTATTGTTATGTTATTTGTTGTTATTTATCTACTAACTGAATTATTAAATTGTGTCTAATATCGTCAACTAATTGCTTTTATATCCGTGCTTCTTGTTCAGATATAATTACTGAGATTTGTTTTTATGTTTTCACTAGAAATGCTGTAAAAAAATCTCAGCAGAATTCTAAATTAATTTTTTGGCCACATAATAGATGAAAGTCAAAAACCATATGCTCACTCTACGATACAGACTCATGGAAGGTATCATATTTATTTGTAACTTTATCTTTATATGCAATTCTTAGAAAAATGAAAACAATAAACTATGAGACCAATGGAGGAAGAACTCACAAAGAATTATCTCCGCTTATGATACATAGTCATCAATTTTATATCGTCTATATTCATAATCTTGTCTTTTATATTATGCAATTATTAAAAGAATAATAACACATAACTGAATATGGAATGTGCCTTATAACTTTTTAAGTGTAATATTACTATGTGTTTTCAAATTTAAAATGCACAAAAATGTGTCTACTATATGTTAATCTTAACTTATTTACTGTATTATTTGTTCATATTTTTATTTATTGAAAAAAATTCATCTAATACCGAAACAGAGTGAGGTCCTCTCTAGTCTATTTTTATGTTGTAATCCTGAAAGGAGCTACAGTTCTTGCATCTCATGAAGCCACGTCTCTCATTTTATTATGAATCGTCTGATCAAAGTCGAACGGCTAAAGGGAATGAATCTGATGCGTGCCCTATTCGTTGTAAGCTCCCTTCACAATTTTTTTTCTCCACCTCTCTCTTCCTCTTCCAACTCAAGTTCTCAATGTTCTCATGGCCTCTCGCTCAACCCAGATGCAATCTCACTCCTCTTTCTTCTCGCCTTTCTCTCCGGGTAGACGCACTGACCGTAGCATCGCTCTCGCTCTCTCCTGCTTTCCCTCTCTTTAACTGTCAATTTGTTTTCCTTTTTCCTCATTTTTTATGAATTTTGAATCTACTTCCTTCTTTTTCCATTTGGTTTTGTTTCTTACATCTTTTTCAGAAGTAGTGTGTGGATGTCGACTCTCACGCCTTCGCCCTTTGCCATCACAGAACCCTTCACCTTCAAACGGCACTCACAAGCATCTTTATCATCTTCTGATTCCGGTATTCCCTTTGTTCTCCATTTTTTGTTCATTTTTTCTTTAAATTCGTTTCTTTTTTTAGTTCTGAAAAATGTTCTTTTTTTACCAAATCACTGTTTCCGAGTGATGATATTGCTATAGATACCTAATTTCAGCTATAAAGTATTAAAATTCTGGCAATTTCAGAAAAAAAATAATAAAATTGCCGCCTTTCTGGCAATACCCATATGGCGGATTGGATTCTTTTTGGGTTTCCTATGCAAAGCGCAATTTTTTCGAACCTAATCGTAATAATGTCGGTAGTTTTCCACATTTATTTTCAAAGTTGTGATAGGATGAAATCTAAGCACTGATCATTTTATTTAACTTTAACTTGATTTTAAATTTTGAGTTCACGGCTACGATGTGGTCAAGTAAAGATTAATTTGAGGAGATTTGGGAATAATTACATTGGACAATTTTGTAAGGATTAGGCTAGTTTGATCATAACAATGAAATTTCAACCATTAAAACATTTGCTAAATTCTTAAAATAATCAATAATTTTTTTTCATTAGCAGATAAGAAAAATAGACTTTTTTTTTGAACTGGCCAAAAAAAAAAACATTAATTCAGAGAATAGCCTAATTTTTAAATTATTTCCAAAACTAGCCGTTTCGTCCAGTGACGGGGCGAAACACACTGTTCACTGGCAAAAAAAATTTTTTGCCAGTGAACAGTATGTTTCGCCCAGCCACTAGGCGAAACTCACTATTCACTGGCAAAAATAATTCTTTTTTTTTGCCAGTTTCGACCCGTCATGGGGCGAAACAGTATGTCTTTAATTGCTTTTTTGGCAGTATAAATGAAATATTTGGATTTATTTTTATTAGCATTTGATTCATTTTTTTCTTTTTGATTAGCATTTGATTTGAATCTTGCTAGATTAAGTCCACACTATCTTTTATTTTTATTTTTTTGAAAGATAAGTGTTTGATTATGTTGTATTAATACGAATAAATAATTGTTATATGGGCTATTTACAATGATAGAACTACAAAAACTAAAATATTATAAATCTTTAGAGCAACAGTTACTATCTAAGAAATATAAAAATAGCAGGAGTACAATCTTGCCTTCCTTATTTTTCAATAAGTGGGCGGGGCAAAATATCAATTTTCTCATTTTTTTCCCACTAAATTAAGCTAAAAAATATTGTTTCTCCCATGGCAGGGCGAAATTGGTAATTTTTTTTTTTTGCCAGTAAACAGTACTTTCGACAAGTGACTGGGCGAACAATACTTTCGCCAAGTGACTGGGCGAAACACACTGTTCACTGGCAAAAAAAAAATTTTTTTTTTTTGGCCAGTGAACAGTGTGTTTCGCCCAGCCACTTGGCGAAACTAGCTCAGTTTCGCCCAGTGGCTGGGCGAAATAGCTAGTTTCACAAATAATTTAAAAACTAGACTATTCTCCGAATTAATTTTTTTTTTTTTTGACCAGTTGAAAAAAAAAGGCAGAAAAATAGATCTTGGGCAAGAAGCTTATAAATAGAACCAAGTTGCTCAAAAAATAAGAAACTGAATCGAGAAAAATATCCTAATCATGTCTGCCGAAGTGAACTATTTCAAGTACGAGTTGTCACACTATGATGATGGAGTCCCATTCTCAATCGGCCTTTATTATTGTAGCTACAATACCACGTGTCCTTATTCCTTAAGCATGCTTATTTAATAAAAACTGTTCAGAGGTGAGCTAATATCAGGGCCCATTCTTTAGTCTTTTTAATCTCATTTTTAAATCAGAGCCCATTTTTTTGTCATTTTCTTCTCATTTTTTCATCAGGCCATACCTACGTTATTTAATAAAAACTGTTCAGAGGTGAGCTAATAATATCAGGGCCCATTCTTTAGTCTTTTTAATCTCATTTTTAAATCAGAGCCCATTTTTTTGTCATTTTCTTCTCATTTTTTTCATCAGGCCATACCTACGTAGGGTACCAATAAAGTCAACACTATTATTAGTTTTCATGTATAACTTATATTTCGAATTGTTTTGAACTCGCCACATTGATAATAACATTTTTAATTACAATAATAAAGATCTACCTACTTGATCACTGATAATCAATCGATTGTTTGCTAAATAGCTACGTACTTCCACTATAAAATTTTCATGTAGGCTTATAATTGTTCGTAGTAATTTCATGTGCTCCTCCAAAATATTAGTAAAATTAAAAAATATCATTTCATCTTACCTTTTTTAATGGACCAATATCAAGTATGTCCGTTCAAAATATTAAAATATTATGTAAAAATTAAAAGTATTAATTGTCACCTCTATAAATTTATAAATAAGAAATTGCATCTATAGTCTTACAAAATCATAAAATAAAGAGGAAGTCATGAATATACTTAAAATGAAAATTAAAATGCACTAATTAAAATTATAAAGAAAAATTACATACTCCGAAGCAGAGCGAGGGTAACATCTAGTAGATATAATAAATGCTCACAGGTGTGAATCTTGGCGTGACACGTGTCCCCATCTATAGTGTATTACAATTACACCTGAAAAATAATTAAGAATAAATGTTAACGAAATAAATGTAGGAAAAATAAAACAAGGTAAGAAAGAAAGTATGAGAGATTAAAATAAATTGAAAAAAGATGAGAAAATTACCGGATTTAGTGTAGCCACCAAAATGCAAGCCTTTCATTTTTGGCGGCAATAAAAGAGCTCCTTTGCTCAGAGACCACACAAGTAAAAATGCGGTTACAAAAATATACATTAATTATATATCATACAAAAATAAAAAATTATAAAACCCTGGTTACATTTTTTCTTTTTTATACCTAAATGAAGAACTTGAGTTTTTTTGCATCTTTAAACCCGCGGAAAACACCCTGAATGGCCCCAGCCAATGAGAGCACGACAGCTGGCGCTCCACGAGTTCAAGCCCTGACGCCACCTCATAGGCGATGTTTGTTATTAATACATGATTTTAGTTTTATAGAAAATAAATAATAATAAAATGGAATATTGAAATTAAGAAACATTTCAGATTGCAGTTGGTAATTCAAGAAGAATGAGTTCATTTCTGATGCTTCTTTCTTCTCCACCAAATGGATCTCCAACTAACTGAAAAATAAAATACTATTTAAAACATCTGAACAAATATTATTTTAAAAAAATTCAAATGAAAGTAAAATAATTTACAAAATCAATCAAGTCAATGCGGTGCGAGAGAAGTAAAAGGAGGAATGAACAATAAATGATGATGATGATGACACTCACTAAAAGTCCCTAAAACCTAAACAATGATGATGACACCAAAATACCTAAAACCCTAAATGACCCTAAATGATGATGATGACCCTAAAAGACGATAATCTAAATGACCCTAAAGGTTTCGAAATCTGTTCCTGGCGATCCTCTTGAAAAATTGGTTGCTTTAAAAACACCAAAATAAAAAATAAAAAAAATAAATTGTATGAATTAAATTAATTAACAGCTGGATTAGCATTTCGAGATAGATGGTGATACAACCGGCTGAAACGGATGCACGAAATAAAATACATTCATAATTCTCAAATATTAAATAAAATACAAAATTAAAAAGGGTGAGAAAAAGAGAAATTAAAAAGAGGAAAAGGAAGTGAGATTACACTACGAGCGCCCTTGGAGGGAAAGTACGGGATTTAGGAGTGGGGCCCACAAGTGAACCAGTTTTGTATTGCCGTATTTTGACAGCTGCTCCTTCTGCCCTATCTCAAACATATAATAAAATGCACAGAATTAGTTACATTAATTCAATTTCAAAATTGAAAAGAAAATAAGGTAAAAAAAGAAAGGAGCACCTGAAATAAGATCCATCAATCGGCCATCATCATAGCACGCATCAGAAAGAACCATAAACGATGGTGATGACTCACTAAAAGACTCCAACAACCTAAACACCTATGACTTACTCCAAATCACTTGAAACCCTAGAGATGACCCTAAACCTAAATGATGATGATGATGACCTATGACCGTAAACCTAAATAACAATGATGACCTAAAGAGACTTTATCCATTATGGAAAAATCCACTTCGCCTCGAGATCCGATCTTGAGCCTCCAATTTCCACATGGCCTATGTAAGTTTTGCTCTCTGACAGCCAGAAATATCACATTCGTCTTGTGAGCCTGCAAATAAAATTATTAAACAAAACCGAATTAGAAAAATGCCCTGCAATTTGACAAAAAATCCCTTGAATTATTGAAAAACTTAATAAATAATGAAAAAATACCTTGACTGGGGGGACGTATTCTCCTCGATACTATCAAATAAGTCGATCAATTGGAGAACCTAAATGAGACTAAAAGACCCTAAAACCTAAAATGACCCTAAATGACCTAAAACCCTAAATGATCCTAAAAGATGATGACGACCCTAGAAGACCTTAAACCTAAATGTGATGAATGACATAAATGACTCTAAACTTAAATAACGACGATGATTGACAGCACCCCAAGTAGGCTTTTTGACCGAATTTCTCTTTTTTGATATACAATTATACACCTGAAAAATAATAAAGAATAAATGTTAGAATATAATACAAGGTAAGTAATAAAGTATAAGAGATTAAAATAAATTAAAAAAATGAGAAAACTACTAGATATGTACCCACCCTGAATAGTCAATGAGAGCACGACAGCTGGTGCTCCAAGAGTTCTCAGTTTGAGAAACAGCTCTGACGGTTCCTCATGGGCGAAAAATGGAGTATATATTTTAGTTTCAAATAAAATAAATAATAACAAAATGGAATAGTGAAATTAAATGTGATATATGAACTTACTGGCGATACGCCCATCAAATTAAGAAAAATTCCAGATCCGAAAAACAATGCAATTGCTTCAATTATTCCAATTCCTCAAGTGAGTAGTAAAGTTGTATGTGTAAAACAAATTACATTAATAAAGCAATTACATTACTAAAAACTAGAGCCCAAAATTTAGGAAATTTATATATATTTTTTTACATTACCAGAGTTATAATTTTTTTTATTTTTTGAGATTTCTTCAGCCGCAAATGAAGTGGTGACACACTCAACAAAGGAATATTAAATCATTTTGATATGATAGTAAATATCGAAACAGCAGCTCCATATGAAGCCAACTAACTCCACAGGCCCTTCAAGAAAATTAACAAAATAAATATTTTTTAATTTGCTAATAAATAAATTAAACAAATATGTATTATAAATTACAAATGTACCTAAACGGCCAATGAATCAGTTGCTTGAGCAAGTATAGCTGGTAAGGCAACAAGAATGAGTTCGTTTTTTATGCTTCTTTTTTCTCCAGCAATTCGATCTTGAACTTATTAACTGAAAAATAAAATATAATTTTAAAAAACCTGAATAAATATTTTTTTCAAAAAAATAAATGAATTAAAATAATTTTCCAAATCAATCAAGTCAGTATTACGAACCTCGTGGGAGAAGGAATGAACAATAAATGATGGTGATGATGATGATGACCCTCTGAATGACCCTAAAACCTATACGATGATGCTGACTCCAAAATGCACCAAACCCTAAATGACCCTAAATGATGATGATGACCTCTAAAAGACTTAAAACCCTAAATGATGACAATGACCTATATGACCCTAAATCTAAATGATGATTAATGACCTAAATGACCCTAAAAGTCTCCTAATTCATTCCTGGCGGTCCATTTGGAGTCCTTGGGCACTTCAAAAACGCAGCTACAAAATAAAAGAATAATATACACATCATTTACTTAATCATAACAATAAAAAAAAATAATGACTTAAATGAATTACCAGCATTAGCTCTGGATTTAGGAACGGGGCCCACAAGCAAGCCAGATTTGTATCGCGGTATTTTGACACAACACATTCTGCCTGTTCAAACATAATAAATGCACAAAGTTTAAATTAGAATATTACAATTCAATTTCAAAACTGAATAGAAAATAAGGTAAAAAAGGAAAGGAGTACCTGAAGTACTATAACATTTCTACGGCTTCTGCCCTGTCATTCCTATTGCCTGCAACGAAATAACGTACCACAGAAACAAACTTAATGTTTCTATATTATTATCAAAGGAGTTAAAATAATTAATTAAAGTCAGTCTGACCTTATACAAGAAGAGCCTCCAGATAATTTCATTGAATATCTATTACCTCCCCCCTTGAACCAGTTCTTCAAAGTGTGAGTACCTGAAAAAGCAAAATCATCGATTAACCTTTTAAATTTACAAGTTTCAAACTTCAATTTTTCATAAAATAATTATAGCAAGAGAGATTAAAACTGAACAATTAAAGAGACATCACAGAAAAATAGAACCTGCTGAGTCGGGACGGCTCTCCAAAATCATCCAATCAACAAAAGTAAACCAACAAAAAGCCCTGCAATTCAACAAAAAAAAGCCTCTGAAGTATTGAAAAAAAATTAATAAATAAATAAATACAAATATTAAAAGTACCTTGACTAGGGCTCGCCCTCATATTGTCAAATAAGTCAATCGACTGGCCATCATCATAGCACGCATCAGAAAGAACCTAAACACCTGACTGACTTCCAAATGACCCTAAAAGACCCTAAACCTAAATGATGATGATGATGATGATGATGATGATGACCTAAATGACCCTAAACCTAATTAATGACGATGACCTAATTGACCCAAAACCTAAATGATGATGACCGCAACTAATATTATTTTCGGCGAACCGCCAGGCTACCTGAAAAAGCAAAACGGTCAATTAATCTTTCAAAGTTTGATGTTTCAAGCTTTTTCATAGAAAAGTAGACATCATAGAAAAGTAGACATCTTCAGCTGATCCTTGACAACTCTCCGAAAATCTCACAATCATCATCTTCAGTTGCCGGTCCGATTGCCACCGTTTCTGAAAAGGCCCCTGAAAGATTTTCCTCTCGCGATATTCTGACGGCTGCTCATTCTGCCAGTACAAACACAAGTAAATACACGAAATTTAATCATATCAACAATGAGAATATTACGATTCAATTTCAAGACTGAAAGGAAAATAAGGTAAAAAAGGAAAGGAGTGCTTGAAATTGTCAAGAGCGAGCAGCTAATATTTCTGCCTCTTTAGAAAGCTCTTCATTGAAAGAAATCCTTCAATAGTATTTCTGCCCCTTCTGCCCTGTCTTGTCATGCCTGCAATGAAATAATTAAATTATAATAAATAAATACAAATATCATCAAAGGAGTAATAATAATTAAATTAAAAGTACCTATCAAGAGTCTCAATTGAGCCAGGTCTTCAAAGTGTTTCATGTGAAGTAAAGTCCCCAATTAGTGCGGGTTAGTTACCTGAAAAAGCAGCACCATCAATAAATCTTTTAAATTTACAATTTTCAAACTTCAAATTTTCAAAAAATAATTATAGCAAGAGATATTAAATTTAAACAATTAAAGAGACATCACCGAAAAATAGAACTCTTCAGCTAAGTCGGGACGGCTCTCCAAAATCACCCAATCAACAAAAGTAAACCCACAAAAGACCCTGCAATACAACACAAAAGCCCCTGAATTAATGAAAAATAATAATAATTACATATATTAAAAGTCCTCTCCAAACATTCTCAAAAAAAAATATATATATATATATATTAAAAGTACCTTGACTAGGTCAATCGATTGGCCAATCATGTAGCACGACGCATCAGAAAGAACCATAAATGATGGCGATTACCCACTAAAAGACCCCAAAAACCTAACGAATTGCATTTACTTTTCGATTCTGAATTTGTGCTATTTTGTATCCGCCTCAACATCTGATCTTGTACAAGAGCTCTGAAAAAACAGAAATAAATAAATAATTTAAAAAGTGAGAAAAAAAAATCAAAACAAGCGGATGATATTAAAGACCTGAGCAAAAACGTGAGAGGAAAAACTTATCTTATACATCAGGTTCTGGCTATTGACGAGCAAAGAGGCAGATCTGTTTAAGCTAAGTACAGCGCCTCCTCCTCCTTCATTGCCGTTCTGAGCGGCCTCCAGCCGTTGCAACCAAACCCTAGAAAGAGAAAACAAACTTTTCTTAGAGAGAGAGAGAGAGAGAGAGAACGGTGTTGATTACTGGAAGAAATAGGGAAGGAGTACGTATCTTAACCTGTGTGAAATCCAAGGCTCTCCGAAATCTCCCAATCATCATCTTCAGTTGGCGGTCCGATTGTCACCATTTTTGAAAAGGCCCCTGAAAGATTTTCCTCTCGCGATATTCTGACGGTTGTCCAAAGATAAGTAAATACACGAAATTTAATCATATCAATAATGAGAATACTACAATTAAAATTCAAAACTGAAAGGAAAATGAGGTAAAAAAGGAAAGGAGTACCTGAAATTTTCAAGGAAAGGAGTTCTTTAAAAAGCTCCTCATTGAAAGAAGCAAACACCTTCAAATCCTTCACTAATATTTCTACCCCTTCTGCCTTGTCAGAAATAATTAAATTATAATAAATAAATACAAATATTATCAAAAGGAGTAATGTTAATTAAATCAAAAGTGAGTTTAAAATTCAACAATTAAAGAGACATCACAGAAAAATAGAACCTCTCCAGCTGAGTCGGGACGGCTCTCCAAAATCATCCAATCAACAAAAGTAAACCAACAAAAGACCCTGCAATTCAACACAAAAGCCCCTGAATTAATGAAAAATAATAATAAATAAATACAAATATTAAAAGTACCTTGACTAGGTCAATCAATTGGCCATCATCATAGCACACATTAGAAAGAACCATAAATGATGAGGATCGCCCACTAAAAGACCCCAAAACCTAAACAATTTTGACAACTTCAAATTACCCAAAACTCTAAATGACCCTAAATGCGATGACCCTAAAAAACGCTAAACTTAAATGATGACAATGACCTAAGAGACCCTAAACCTAAATGATGATGATGACCTAAAAATCCTAAACCAGAACAATGATGATGACCTAGGAGTTATTAGTGGATAAACCCAAGCATTAAGTTTTCCGTTCTGAATTTGTGCTATTTTGTATCCGCCTCAACATCTGATCTTGTACAAAAGCTCTGAAAAAACAAAAACAATAAAAAACTTAGAAATTATAGACTTAGCTAATTTCTAAAAAAAGGACTTCTCGGTTTCATAACTTTAACTCTGTTTGAATTATAGATTTGTGTTGGTTGATTGACTTACTGAGTAAGGCGCTGATGAATGCTGATTTACCCACATTTGCTGAACCTTGTACATAATAAATAATAAAGCAATTATAAGAATGAGAAACATGATAATATGATATGTATAAGAATATAAATAACCACCAATATTACAAAATAATAATTCTTGAAATAAAAAGAATAATAAAATAAAATAAATTGACCTTTTTTTCTCATCTGAATGGCAACATCAGTAATCCCAACCAAGGTCTTTGAGCTAGTTAAATGCACCACTCAATATACTGCATCTATAAGACGTAAATTCTGACATACATCAATAAAATATGAAATAAAATAAAAATAATGAAATAAAAAAAAAAGATAAAACATTTTACTTGAGTTTCTCTCTTCTTGACAACAGTTTCACTAACCCAGTCACCAAGGCAATTTTAGATCTGTGTCTCTTGGAAGCAAATCAAATAAATTATAATATCCTTTTTCTAAAACATAATACAAAAATGAAGTACAAAAATAATAAAATAGACCTTTGTTATGACAAGTATAATATCATTTGGACCCGCTGTGTCTATTACACGCGACAAAATAACTTCATTGAAATCCACCTATATAGAACAAATAAAAAATCAATTAACTATTGATAATAACAGGGGGAAATGTTTTCCAAGGGCACACAAAGATTGCGGAGAAATATTTTAAAATGGTTACAAATTTTGATTTCCATTTGAATAATTTAGTATTTACTATCTTTCTTTACGAAAAATCTATCCGAGTTTTTTTTTGAATGAAACGAGAAAACAAACGCACGAAACATGAGTTTTAGGTGCAAACAAAGATTTTTTGTAAAATTCTCAAAAATCAATACCAGCTTAATAATAAGACCTTGGTCTGAGATGAGAATTAAAAATTAATCCAAAAATTAGTTGTAAAATTTTAATAAAAATTAATTATAAAAATTAAATAAAAATTCATCCAAGCAAGAATTAAAAACGAGAGGAATTTTTTGAAAAGGGTTAGAGTGAAATTTGTACTTAGAAGAGGCACGTTTTTTGCAAATTCTGTGCTCAATTATCATTGAATAAAAAAAAAAGGTCAGAAAATTGTTTTGTTCAAATTTGCAAAAAAAAAACGGCTCGTAAACCCAATCAAACAAAAATAATGAAGAATAGTAATAAAAAACAGAGATTTTTGGAGAAAAAACAGCCAAAGGAAACGAGAAGAAGGAAAACTTCAGAAACAACATCGAGTAGAAAAAAAAATCAAAACAAGCGCATAATTTTCCAGATCTGAACAAAAACATGAGAGAAAAAAAACATATCTTATACATCCGAATCAGATCTGCTTAAGCCCGCGTAGGAAAGGCAGAGAAGTGAGTTAATCTCCTGATCGACCTTCCGCTCCTTCATCACCGTGCAGAAAAGGCACAGAACCGCCTCCTTGAAAGAACAGCTTCTCCTCCTCCTCCTTCGTTGCCGTTCTGAACAGCCTGAACCGGTGTTCCGCCGTCGCAACCAAACCCTAGAAAGAGAAAATAAACTTTTCTTAGATTCAGAGAGAAAAAGAATAGTGTTAATTAATGGAGGAAAGAATGAGAGAGGAGTAAAAGTAGTATCTCAACTTAACCCATCCTAAATCCAGCGCTAACAGAACAGGTCGAAGAAATAATACAAGGGTTTAGAGGAGAGGTTTGTCTGTGCCAGGCACAAGACAAGACAGAACAGAGCGATTGTCAGAGAGACAGACAGAATGAATAAGAATGAGAATGAGAGAAGGAATGAGAATAAGATTAGTGGTGGGTTAACTTATAGATGCGGTGGTCCAAACGGCTAAATCTGTTCTTAATTACATGGCACGCTCGGCTAATTTTTGAATCTCTCTATGTCAGATGGGGCCAACGCAACGGCTAATTTTGTATTTACGTGGGACCCATGCGATTTGTAGTCTTTAATTACTCGGATTCAAAGATTCCATAATTAATTAATTTTGACTCCCGAGTCCAGGAATATTTGGGCAAATAAGGGCTTGTTTGGATGTGTAAAATTTTCTCCTATAGAATTAGGATATTTCTAGAGATTAGGATTTGTAAAATCCAAATATTTAGAGGATTATAAATTCTAGAATGTATAAAAAAGGGGTGTGTTTGGATGGAAATTAGTAAATTTGTAGGAAATGTATTTATATGAGTTTTTTATAATGTAACGTAATGTAATGTAATGTAATGTAATATAATATAATATAATATAATATAATATAAAAATTATATTTATTACTTTTCTTAATAATAATAATATTTAACTTAATAATTATTATTTATTAATTTTATTATTTATTATCTGGAATTACTATTTATGATATTCTTAATATTATTTGTATTTTTTTAATTATTATTTATTATTTCAAATTATTACTTATTATTTTCTGAATTATTATTTATTAATTTTTTAATTCTTATTTATGATTTTCAAATAATTATTCTTATTCTTATTAATTTTTAATTACTATTTATTATTTTTAATTATATTTAATGATTTTTATATATTAATCGTATAATTTTTCAACTGTTATTTATTATTTCGAAAATACTATTTATTATTTTTGAATAATTATTTATTAATTTATTTAATTTTATTAATTTTATTAATTTTAAAATTATTTTTTTGTTGTTTGGAATTATTTATATTTTAATTATTTATTATTTTTTATTTATTATATTTTCATTATGCCTTTTTTTTAATATTATATTATATTATAATATAATATAATAATATAATATAATACATCCCTAAAAGTTCCTAGAAAAAAACTTACCAAAGACCTAAGTTTTCATTCTTCTCTCTTTTCTATACAAAATTTCCTAACTTAAATTTTCCCAAAAAATTCCTAAACCCCATCCAAACTTGCATATTTAAAAGTCTAGGAATTTTTCCCCATCCTCAAAAACACCAACAAATTAGTAGCCATCCAAACAACAGTTGTTTCGTGACTCCAGATTTCACCCAAGTTATTAAATTCATTTCTAAAACTTGTGAGTACATTATAGTTTTTAGAAGTACAACGGTATTTTGTGTTTAATAAAATAGAAAGTAAGAAAGAAATTTAAAAAATATATGTGCGGACATATTATATTGTATTTTATTTATTTACTTTTTTTTTTTTGAAGTGTTGTTCTACAAAAGACAATTTTGCTAAAATAGAAAGTAAGAAAGAAATTTAAAAAATATATGTGCGGACATATTATATTGTATTTTATTTATTTACTTTTTTTTTTTTGAAGTGTTGTTCTACAAAAGACAATTTTGCTATACAAAAGATCCTTAAAGGAGGTGTCATGATTTCATGTTATAAAAGAGAGAATTTTTTAGACTAACACTAAAAAATAATGGTACTAAGTAACAATCATCATAATAGTTCATTACTTAATATTAATTGAATAAATTTAGTTATGATAATTTTCCAAATTTTTTTCGGTGCCACGAATGGAGGTGCTATTACTTAATAATATTATGATGATTTACAATTCAAAAAAAAAAAATTAATATTATGATGATTCCACGCAGGGCCGGCCCCAGTATAGAAAAAAAAAGACCATGGTCTAGGGTCTAGAATTTTAAAAGGCCCTATTTTCTTGTATTTAATGGTAATAGTATCATTAATTTTTTAATTAGGCCAATACAAATTAGAGCAATAAATCAACTAAAGGCCCATAGAAGATTAAAATTAAGTAAAGTCCATTTTAAATTCTTGCATATTCATTCCGTGTAGCCCAACAAATAAAATTAAGTCCTTAATTATTGAATAAGATTACTCATTTTCAAGTTGGTCCAGGGGCCCAAAATATCTGTGGCCGGCCCTGATTCCACGCAAAGTTAAAGTTAAGGGAGTGGAATAAGGTTTCCTTCCAAAAACAATAGGGTCCCTTAAGTTGTTTCATGTATCATAAATATAGTACATGAATTTCGGATTAATTCTCTCTCTTTTTCTTTCAAGCTGAGAGAATGTTTTACCTCTTAAAATATAAATGAAAACAAATTCTCATACATATCTCTCATATTTTTTTATTTAAAAGAAAAATAAACTAAAATATTATAAAATTTAGTATTTTCAATTATTTTTTAAAATAACAATTTTAGTCCAAAGTTTTATTTTAATAGTATTTTTTATTTATTATTTTTATTTTATACTTAAACTTACTATTTTACTTATTTTACAATTTAGTTACAAGCAAGAAATCAACTCTTCAATAAAACTCTCCAGCATAACACATCCAGGAGAGCAATAATGAATGCACACTTTGTAGCACACATAACTCTCACTCATTCATCACTCTCACTCATTCATCACGTGTACCGCCCCCAACAATAGGAACATTCGAACAATCTGCATTACTGTCAGATTGCCCCAAAAAACTTTCGAACATGTCACCATATAGTCATCTTAGACCGCAGGCTAAGGCCTTCTGATCAAGCGTCAATTTATCAATGGATTTTGAGAGACTTTCGATTTCTTCAAAGACACTATAAAGCGCAGTATCGCCATTGTTATTTTGGCGCACAATCAACAAAAGTTCATCCATGCGCTGAACGAAGGTCTTTTGATCAGTTTGGAATTCATCAACAGATTGGGAGAGACTCGCGA
Organism: Juncus effusus; assembly: GCA_027726005.1. Classification (NCBI taxonomy): domain Eukaryota; kingdom Viridiplantae; phylum Streptophyta; class Magnoliopsida; order Poales; family Juncaceae; genus Juncus; species Juncus effusus. The sequence goes on along the minus strand of CM050901.1, from coordinate 2,705,476 downwards.
TACTCGCACATTTGAGAGTCGCTGCAAGTCGACTTCGACCTCTGAGCATCGCGGATCGTTTTTGGAAGTAATTTCTGCGAATGATGTCGTGAAGATCATTCAATTAAGCATTTAAAGAGCACAACGGGGAGAGCACGACGAAATCACGACCGCTGACGTCAGCAGACCTTAATCACGCCGGCTCACCAGTCTCGTCGTGCAGCACTTCCGTCACGACCATAATAGTATATATATTATTATTCAAACAATATTATAATCTAATAACAACAGTATATAGATATGATATAACAATATATAATTCAGACAAAATATTATATATATATATATAATACTATATAATTTACATATATAACAATATATATATCAATACACATATATGATATAACAATATATAATTCAGACAAAATAGTATATATATATATAACACTATATAATTCACATATATAACAGTATATATATCAATACACATGTATGATATAACAGTATATACACGTGATAAATAGATATGGTATAACAGTATATAGATATGATATAACAATATATAATTTAGACAAAACAATATATATATAACACTATACAATTAACATAGATAACAATATATATATCAATACACATGTATGATATAACAGTATATACACGTAATAAATAGATATGGTATAACAGTATATAATTCGTCAAAACAATATATATATATATATATATATATATATATATATATATATATATCATCCAATCCCATGAAATGGTCATCCAAGATCTTGCTGACTTCTCATTTAAATATCTTTCACTTTCTGGTCTCTGCAAAATTAGATATAATTATTTTTTCAATTCTATATTTGATTATTTAATTATTACTTCAATTAAACCGAGCAAAGACAATATTATTTTAAAGAGAAAAATACGAACAATATAAATTTCTTAAATTATGCATTTAGTAACTAGCAAATTAATTGTTTGGTTGCCAAAATAAGGAATCAGTTGATCAAAGTTTTCATACCAATGGTTGTGCCATCATGACTTGATATTTAAAATTGAGACCTGATAGAGCACGACAGTACTGTAACACGACTATTCACGACGGATTCAGTAACAGTATATATAATTTATTTTCTAATAACAATATATATAATTTATTTTCTAATAACAGTATATACATAAAAAATTAAAACAATATATAAAAATGGGAAAACAGTATATAAAATGGGAAAGCAATATATAAAAGTAAAAAAATTAAAGTACACTAAGAATAAATAACAATATATAAAATGGCAAAACAGTATATAAAAATGAGAAAATAATATGTAAAATGGAAAAACAATATATCTAGAGTGTCGTTGTGCTATAGTCGTGCTACAGTGCCGTCGTGTTTATACATTTCCCTTCAAAATTCACGATAGGACTTAATATATCGTCTTGATTTATATATTTTAAGGTGATGGTCAGAGATTCAGAAATTCCAAACATTTTATAACTTATTTTTCCAACTATTGAACTTCCAATTGCTAAATTTGGGTACGAATGATCAATCATGAAAAGAAATCTTTAGAATTTGCTTCCTAACTGACAATGGTTGGTTTGTTGATTTGTTGATATCATTTTACTAACTTTAGAGTGAGATCATCGTTGATTTTTTGATGCAACTCTTTTCTGAAATAAAAGCATTTTCCTATGCACATTTCAAGCAATATTACAAACAATCAAAATCTTTTTGAAGGAACAATTTCAATAATTTAAAGAAAAATATGAAAGTCTGAATAAAACTGAAGAACATGTTAGACCTAACTTCATGGCACAAATCGAATGATTTGGGATGTGTAACATCTCTTACAAGAAAAACACACCATTTATTTTTTTTAGAGAAAATTTAGAGGGGACTTAATATCCCCCTTCCAAATATTATTTATATAATCTGAAAAAATTACAAATTTTCTTTTTTCTTATACATTTGTAAATAAAAAGAAAAAAGAGATAAAAAAAAACTCTTGGCTATTCTAAAGAGACTACCGGGTTAGCCCAAATCTAAGAAATAAGAAATTACAAATCAGATTTTTAAATTCGGTAGTTCGATTCCTAATTATGAAAGTTGAGAAATGGATTTTTTGTTGCTTGAAAATATCTTCATTAGGTTATCTTCAGACAGAAGACTCTCGAACCTCTCTCATCTTCTCTTTCTCTCTCCTTGTCTTTGTGAAGTCTGCTTGATGACAGTGCAATTAGCGAACCTTGCTCTTCCTTCCTCTTTTTCTCTACTGATCGATACAGCTCAATCTCTCTTCTAATCTCTGTTATGAGATCACAACATCCTCGTCTCTCCTCTGTAAAAATCCTCCTGCATCGTTCCCTCCAAACACAAAAAAGAAAGTATGAGGAAATTTGTCAAACAGATGGCGATTCCCCACCTTCTCTAACTGATTTAAACACCTTATTGAAAGGATTTGGTGTTGAAAGGTCTCGAAATGTTTGTATGAACACACACCACATTTGCTCGACAAAACATCACTAGCTTGAGAGATGTTCAGCTATTTCTACAGCTTTGCAAGAGAGATGACACCTGTTAGCAAGCTGGTGACCTCTTTTGATCAGATTATACTGAGTAAGCACTTTGTTCTGACAAAACAGCCATAAAAAAATCTTTATTTTCAGTGGTACCCTTACTGACCAAATTTTGTTTAAACTGTTTGAGGTTTGAATTCCCAAGGAAATGGTGTTATAGGCACTTTTGGTTGAGACGACTCCACTTGCATGCCATCTCCACTGAACATAATCAGCTTCCGTAGTTAAATGAATCTGGTCCAGCATTGTTTGAAGGGTTAAAAATTCCTGAAGAATTTGATTTGCTACGATGTGGTGGAAAACCTCTTCTAAATTGAGAAGTTGCTTAAACTGAGAGACTGTGCTTTGAGTTACTGGGGTATGAGAAAAAAAAGAATTAAATCTCTGACTTAACACTCCTTCACCCCAATTGTTATGCTAAAGGCTAACATGTTTACCATCTCCTAACTGAAAGGTAACACTCGTTAAAAAGAAAGGCATTAGTTTTTTTTATTTCCTTCCAGAAGTAGGAGTCAGATGCATCTGAGCTGACTTGTCCTCATTGTAAGCTCAAACTGCTTACCAATGTTTTCCAATTCAAACTTGAGTTTTCATTAAAGTATTTCCAAACCCATTTTAAGAGCATTGCATCATTAAATATTTCAAGATTTAAAACACCCAAACCTCCTCCAGCTTTTGGTGTACAAACTTTTTTCCAAGAAATTAAGTTGTAACCTGTTTTCTTATTACCTTTCCAAAGAAAATTTCTTCTAATTTTATCTATTTCCTTTATCACCCATTTTGGAAATTTAAATACCGAGAAGTAATAAACTGGTAAGGAAGATAGTAATGAGTTTAAGAGTACTAATCTTCCTACTATGTTTAACAAGGTACTTTGCCATCCTTGCAACCTTGTTTCCAAATTTTCAATTATTTTTCTAAATACCAGATTTTCTTGGTTTTTTAAAATAAAGAGGATAGCCCAGGTAATTAATTGGCATAGTTTCTGGTGGGCACTCCAATTCATTTGATATTTCTTTTAAGAGAGGGTGGCTTTCTGGAATTAAGCAAAACTCTGATTTATCATAATTAATTTTTAAACCAGAACTGTTTTCAAAAGTTTGGAGGAGGAATTTTAATCTTTTAACTTGTTGTAGCTCTAGTTTTATTAAAAACACTGAATCATCAGCATAAAACAAGGACACACTTGTATTAGTAAATATTTTTTCTAAGAAATTGTATTTTTCAAGATTTTCAGTCACTCTTGCTATGGTGTCCATTGCTAGTATGAATAGGTGGGGTAAGATTGGGTCTCCTTGTCTAACCCTCCTTTTCAGATGGATGGACTTTCCTGGTAAACCATTCAAAATGATTTTAGCTGTGCACCTTTTAAAACATAGAATTTTATCCAATCAAGCCACCATCCTTTGCATCGTCTTATTTCTAAAACTTGTATTACAAAATCTCATGAAATTGTATCAAATGCTTTTTGAATATCAGCTTTACAACATAATAGCGGGGTGTGTAATTGGTTGGCTTTATGTGTCACGTCTCTTGCATAAGTGTAGCACTCACTGATATATTTTTTTTCTAGAAAGCCCAATTGATTTGGTAAGATTAATTTATTTATTACTCCTTTTAGTCTGTTTGCCAATATTTTAGAGACTATGTTTTGCAAAAAACTAATTAAACTAATTGGTCTGAAATCTTTGGACTGAGTAGCACCCTTTTTTTTTGGAATTAAAGCAATATGGGAGATTAAGAAATCCTCCAATCCTTTATTAATATAATTATTTTGAATTATATGGAATATTTCTTCTCTTAATAAATACCAGTACTTTTTAAAAAACTCACCATTGAACCCATATGGTCCTGGTGATTTATTATTTTTCCATTTTTTCACAATAATATCTAATTCGTCAATTTTCAAATCACTGCTTAACTTGGAGAGGTCTAGTGTTTCATCTCCTGAAATATCTTTTTAATATCAAATAAAGCATTATTTGCTGGTTGTGGTGGGTCAACCCCAACTAAGGGGTTAGATTGGGCGGGTTGAACGGGTTAGAAAATTATTTGTACTCCTGAAATATTATATTTGGAAAAAATTTAAGTCTTGATCATGTTTAGATGGATTAAATCAGAAAAAAATGAAAATGCAAGATAATTTAAAAAATTTATGCAAGATGATTGTAGGTGGATTTATTTTAAAATCATGGATTTTAATCAAAATCCATTGTTTGATTTGGTGGGCGGGAGATTTGAGGGGCCAAGATCCATGTATTTTGTAATCTCTCAAAAAAGTTGGGATTACAAAATACATGGATGAGCTATTATTATTATTATTATTATTATTATTATTATTATTATTATTATTATTATTATTATTATTATTATTATTATTATTATTATTATTATTATTATTATTATTATTATTATTATTATTATTATTATTATCTCAAGTAACTGATGTATTAGAATCTTCTAATTTTCTATAATTATTAAATAAACTATATTATGAAATTTGGTATATATAATTTTATTTAATAACTCAACAAATAACTTCAAATCCTAGATTTACTTCAACAATCAAACGTTTGATTGGAGTATACATGTTATTAAAATCCATCTAATCAAACAACTCACATAGATCAACAAATCCATGAATTATCATATCCAGGTTTTTATAATATTCATGTATCACAAAATACCACAAATCAAACATGCCCAAAATTTAATCACAGATGATTAATTTTAAAATAAAAAAAAATAATTATTATATTTAACATGATGTTTATAAAAGATACATGATATTATATATAGGGACAATGACAGATCTGGCTGCCTCCCTAGATTTTGAAATAGTATTAAATATAATTATTCTATTGTATTTTTTATAGAATCAGATATATGTGCTCTGCCACCTAGATTTTTGGTGTATTTTGTATTACGGCCTCCCACTGATTCGGATCAAGATCCGCTACTTTATAGGGGGGAATGATGTACACTATAACTAGGAAAATGTAACATGACTGAACAAACAATAAGATTATTCGATTATTCAGTTGGATTACTGTTTGTTATATCGCATGATTTTGGGCTTATTTATAATTATTTTTCTTGATTGGTCTTTTTAAAGATCCTAGAAATAACTGAATTATCCTAATCCTTGGGCTAATCTGGGCTCGAATCTTATTTCTTAAGGGCCTATTTACGTACATTATCTTTAAAATTGGCCCATTTTATTTTCCACACAAGTCGTCTCCTCCTCCTCCATTTAAACCCTACATACATACTATCCCAAGCTCAGCTCAGATCCTCGTACAATTTCCATGGCGAAAACCCTCTCCTCGCTTCTGTTCCTCGCCCTGATCTGCGGATCCGTTCTTCATTCCACTGGATCCGTCTCCCGTCCGATCTCCGACGCGCACCGATCCGCGGCTGTCGAGCTGTTCGTGCCCAATCAGGACGGATCTTTTGCCAGGTGATTGATTGGTTTAATTCTTTTTCTTCCGTCAGTTTTGGAGTTTATAATTATGATAGGTTTGCAATTGTATTGTTGTTGTTTTTTTTGTTTGGTGTTTGGATCTGTGAGTATGAAATGTTCAATTTACTTCTGGAGCTTGATTTATGTCTACACTTGAGCACTTTTCTTTTGTTTCGTGCTTTTAATTTATGTTATTTTCGTTTCTGTTCTGTAATTGATGTGATTTTAGTAACTAATCAATGATGTCTCTTTAGTATTTCGTGTCCTTCACATTTTTTTGTATGTTTATCATTTATCACGTTTAAGTTGTATTATCCAGTTAAGAGTCATTTTTTCATGTATGATACAGTAAAGATTGGATTTGGTCAATCAAATCATAGACAAGGTTGTCTCTTTTAGTACTCCAATTGAGACAAACTTAATAATAAAACTTTTATTTTATTTTATTTACACTGTATTCACTTTTAACACAAGTAATTATTAGTTAGTTCTACTTGTTTTATTTGTAAACAATTTCATTCTTATTGACATAATGTGCTTATCTTATTGTTTTTAATTCAAATTATGCAGCTTAGAAGAAACTTATGAGGCTCTAAGAGCATTTCAAATACTTGCAACTGAAAATACTGTATTTAAACATGACACGATTTGTCAGACCATTTCAGATAAATTAGGGTTATCTGATTTACCAACAAGTGATGTATTTTATGCCCTAAAAATCAAAGGCATTTTGGGTTGCCGTACTGGCTCTATTCAGGTAAATGTAAATAACAATAATTAAATCATAATATTGTTCTTCACTAAATTATAATAATTATGACTTATGTACTGTATATTGTAAGACTGTTTAAATGATTAGGGCTAATAAAAAGATTGATTTTATTTCTCTTTTTTTATTATTTTTTTTTTTAGGGCATCATATCAAGGCTTCAATCAGTAGTAAAGGAATCTAATGCATTGCTAGAGTTATACTATGCTTTAGGTGGCTTGCTTAGCATTAAGGTATGTATTGCAAAATTCTTTTTGCTATATATATATATATATATATATATATATATATTGAAATATTGTATTTAATCAAGATCTATTTATTATGAAAGAAATTCATTGAAAATTGAATATTTGTCTTTATAGGAACAAGGAAATGATATTGTTTTATCTGATGCTGATGGTGCATTTCACGCCATAAAGGTGACTTTTACTTTTATTTCAATTATGAAATTTTAAAGTTATTAAATTAATTAAATAATAATATTATATTTATTAATATATTTGCATGATTTATTTATAGGCACTTAGTCAGAGTGATGGGAGATGGCGGTACGATACCAACAGCGCTGAGTCTAGTACTTTTGCTGCTGGTATTTATTTTTTTATTTTATTTATATTTTTAATCAGTATTTTGACTTTGTTGGTATATTATGTTGACCAAGTTTGACCAAGTTGGATGTTTGAGGCTCAAGTCAGTTGTGGAAACTTTATTAAGCCTCAATAAGACTTGAAATAAGCACAAAAAGAATGGATAATATAAAATTTTTAAAAAAGAAAATAAATAACTGTAAAATTATGGGCAATTTGAGCTAACAAACTACAAAGTTACCAACTTGCATTGTACCATATAAAATTAATATATTTTATTTGTGAAATATCAAAATTTTGTGTATTAAAATTTGTACTGGTGCTAAAATTACAGGTATAGCACTTGAAGCTCTAGCAGCTGTTGTTTCTTTGGCTGGATCTGATATAGATCAATCTAAGGTAAATAAATACTAAATTAATTAATAAATTAAATTAATAAAATAAATAAAGAAGCGAATCTTTACAATGAACATATATTATCATCTTTTACGTTTTTGTTATCTCATTATTATGTTTTGCGTAATTAATTCAACCAAAAAGACTTGCCTTTGTTCTGTTTCAGTAATTTGTGTTTAAAATGCTGCTTTTGTACAAACAAGATTATTTTTTTCTATGCTTTAAATATTCGATTTTTTTTCTTGTTTGCAGATTTCTGTTGTTAAGAATGACATCAGCAAGTTGTTTGATACAATTAAACGATATGGTACTTTTCTCAAGCTTTGATTTATTTCTAGACTTATTTATCTTAAAATTAAGGTGCATTTTAATCTGTACCCTGTAAAATCTCAAAATATCATATATACCCTGCAAAAAGACAAACAATCCTTTCAAAATGTTCTTGTATTCTTGCGGGGCTTTATATGATATTTTGGTACTTTGTAGGGTAACAAAAGAAATTATTCATGAAATATATGAGTAAAATTAAATATGCATATGTTATACAGATGATGGGAGTTTATACTTTGATGAAAAGCACGTCGATATTAATCAATACAAGGGCCCGCTTGCTACATCTGCTTCTGTTGTAACTGGACTTACCGCATTTGCTTCCATTTCTTCCTCAAAATTGACTGTAACTTTTCTTCCCTTTTCTTGACATTTACACGCTCGTATTCTGCATCTTGCATTAAAACTTACGGGAAATTTGCAAAAAGGCCCTGCATTATGCCTAAATTGCGAAAAAAAAGCATGCATTTTTGACAAAATTACAAAAAATCTCCACTGCTAAATACATCTCCTTCTGTCGTAACTGTAGTTACCGCATTTGCTTCTGTTTCTTCATCAAAATTGATTGTAACATTTCTTCCCTTTTCTCGACATTTGCATGCTCATTTTTAAGCATCTTGCATTAAAAGTTAAAACTTAAGGGAAATTTGCCAAAAAGCCCCTGCATTATGCCTAAATTGCAAAAAAGCCCCTGCATTATTGAGAAAATTGAAATGAACGCCCTACCGGTACAAGCTAACACTGTTATTTCCCACTCTAATATCACGTTTTATAAAATGTGATTTTGGAGTGGGAACTAACGGTGTTAGGTTTTATTTAACGGTAGGGAGTTAGGGAGTTTTTTGCAAGTGTGGTGGTAATGTAGGGGCTTCTTTACAATTTTCAATAATGCAGGGGATTATTTGCAATTTCACAAAATTTAGTTCATCTCTGTAAGCTTAGGAAAATAATTTATCATTTTATGGTGATTTTGTGCAGATTGGTGGCGACAAAATATTGGGCTTGGCCAAGTTTTTTCTAAGTACTGGAGTGCCTGGTACTCCAAAGGATTTATTTTACCAGATTGATTCATTATCACATTTGGAAACCAACAAGTAAGATATTTTATATATTACATATTGTGAAATTTGATATGTTTTTTGTTGAATTGACTTGGCCTGAAAGAGTTTGCATGTACAAACTGATTATTATTCAAGTTTTTTTAATGTTTTGTTTGTTTAAATTTGACGTGTAATGTTTTTTATTTGATACAGGGTGTCAATTCCTTTGATTCTCTCTCTTCCTGCTACTGTACTTTCTCTCACCTCAAAAGACCAACTCAAGGTAATTAACCATCTTATTAATTTCTTGATTTTTCTTTTTGAATAATTTATAGTTGGTATTTCGTATCTACGCAATAATCATTTGCTTGGAAGACACATTATTTTTTTTATATACATATGTACGAGCAAATATTAAAAAATTCAATGATGAAATAGAGCAAATATTAAAAATTCAATGATTAAATATATTTTCTCAATTTGAGTTAATTTAATGGTCGTTTTTCTTTGGAATTATTCAGGTTGAAGTAACTACAGTATTTGGTTCTGCCGCACCTCCACTTACAGTAAGTCTGGTTCAAGTTTTGGACTCGAACTCCAAACAAGTTACTTCTTTTGATAAGAAGGTACTCTCTCTCTCTCTCTCTCTCTCTCTCTCTCACACACACACACACACACACACACAGACAGTTATACTATGTGCTGTCTAGCCTCAAAAAAGTTTCAATTCTCCAATTGACCCTCAATTTAGTCCAATTTTGTGTATTATCTTTCAATCATGACTCAGTTTAACCCGTTTTAGCCTCAATTTAACACAGAACAGTCCAATTATTTATATAACTTATTATTTATTATCTTTTTTTATTTTTGTGGTTTAGGAACTGCAATTTGACCCTGAAAATAAGATCCATTACTTGGATATATCTCCACTTAAAATCGATGTGGGAAAATACACTCTGGTCTTTGAGGTAATTTTTTACGCCTTTTCTTTTGAAAATTTTCATTTCTGCCCCTACAATACATCAAATTATCATGTTTTATAACTGTAATGTAATGTGAGAAATATTCAGATATAATTATGGGAGAATTTCTCATTTATATAAAGAAAATGATTGAACAATGGCCATGGATATAGATTTCTTTATCATCTTTTTGCAGTATATCCTTTTTATTTATTTAATTATACAGGTTTCAGTGAAGGAAAATGTGGATCTATATGCAACTGGAGGCAGAAATAGTGTGACTGCATTTTTCACAGGATTAATTAAAGTTGACAAGGCAGAAATTGCAATTTCAGATAGTGATTCTAGTTCTGAGTCCGTACAAAAGTAATATTCTCAATATATTTTTAAAACGAAATTAAAAATAATAATATTATCTGAAAAAAATATTAAAAGTATTTTTGTAGATATGAAAATAATAATATTATCTGAAAATTTGTGTAAAAAGTATTTTTGAAGACCATACTGGCTGATACGTACATATAATAATAATAATGTTTTGGTTCAATAATTTAATGTTTCTAATTTAATTTTTATAATTTTTGTGTTAGATTGGATCTGTCAAAAGATGCTTCAATTTCACTTTCAGCAAACCATTTGCAAAAAATGAGACTTTCATTCCAGCTCAGCACTCCACTTGGCCACTCATTTAAACCGCATCAGGTATGTTAAAAAATGACATTAATTATTTATTTCATTTTCAATTTTATGAAATACACCATGTGTTATTCTCTACAACCCGCCTCCATTCAAGAAACATATTCGATTTTCCTAATGGGTTAATATCAAACTTTCAAGAAATCCAAAAGGATTTAATTTCTCATATGTTTGGTTTGTTTTGTCACTTTAGCAGTTTCAATGGATAAATGGCAAGCTTTTATGTTCTTTTTTTATTTATTGGATATTGCTTTGTTTTATCGGTTAGGATATGATTTTGCATAATATGGAGTGTTTTTAATTGTCTGAAGAAAAAAATAGAGGCATTTTGTGTGAATATCTAGTTCAAATTAAACTGCTTATTTTTCCTTTTAAAATTTCCTATTAATTTTTTTTCAGATTATTGTCAAATTGAGGCATGAAAGCAAGGTTGAGCACCTTTTCGTACACGAAAGCTCCTCAAGACAATTCAAACTTAATCTGGTAATTTTCACAATTTTTTTATTTTATTTTTTGTCATAATTAGCAATTATTTATGTGATATATTTACATTACGCCAACTTTATTATTGCCCGTATAAGCATTTATTATTCAAAAGAAACTCAAATTTATTACCATGGGAAAAAAAAAAAGCAAACAGAATATTGAAATTTAATATTAGTTATAGTTACAAGATAAAATGGCAAAATTATTTCTTAGAATTTGAATGTTACATATTTTATTTATAATTTTTTGTTTTGTTTTATTTATGTGCAGAATTTCCTCGGTTTGGTCGATAAGTTGTATTACTTATCAGGCAAATACGATATTGAACTAGTCATTGGTGATGCTGCAATGGTGAGTTTATTATTTCACAATACCTTTAACGTAGTCCCTCAAAAGATGTTTTTCTATATACACAGTGCTTTTGATATAAAAAAGAATATATTTGCCATAAATATTAAAAGCAACTTGTGTGGAAGTAGTTCTCTTCTTAGTTAGTCTCAACAAATATTTTTTAGCAAATTTTTCTATTGGTTTCTAAATAGTGATACTTTTCTACTTTTTCCCACATCCAATTATTCAAACATACGGCTTAAATCTCACTTTACATTACTTTCATCTTATCCTACAAATTTGCAACAATATACACAGTAATTCTCTTCTTTACTTCAACCCATCTCAACAAATGCTTTTATCAAATTTTTTTATTTGTCTTTGAAAAAGAGTACTTTATCTAAGTAACATGGCCCATATTTTTTCACATTCAATTTTTTTTTTAATGTTATGATACAACTTGGCCCTCAATTTGAGGAATTTTAACTGATGATTTAGCAAATCTTTCGTTCGTCTTGTTAAAAAGAATACATTCCCTACAAAACACGGCCCAAAAAGTACATTTCGTTCACATCCATTTATATAAAAATCCACCTTAAATATTTTTCCACAATTTAAACAGGAAAATTCTTTCATAAGAAGCCTGGGTTCGATCGACATGATATAATTTTTGATGATATACATAGGAAAATTCGATAGTACAATTCTCCCTTAATTAATTTCAAACAATATTTTTTTATATATAAACAGTGCTCTCAACATAAAAATACACACACAGAAAATCTGTAAAAATAGTTCTTTTTCTCTAGTTTCAACTGATGATTTTCGCAAATTTTTTATAAACGCAGCACAGAAAACACTCCCGTTTTCACATTCATGTAGCTTAATCTTAAAATATTATTTTCCAACAATTTGAACAGGAAAATTCGTTCATAAGAACTCTCGGTTCGATCGACTTGGACCTCCCATCGCCGCCGGAAAAGTCAACCAAACCGCCAGCTCAGCCCGTCGACCCGTTGACCCGTTTCGGGCCCAAACAGGAAATCTCCCACATTTTTCGCCAGCCCGAAAAGAAGCCGCCTCAACAGCTCTCTTTTGTGTTTACCGGATTGACCGTTTTGCCCCTCCTCGGTTTCCTAGTTGGGGTAAGTTATTTTGGTTTATAATGGATTAATGTGAAATGGTATATTGGTTAGGAAAATGGTATATTTGTGAGGTATATTAGGCTGTAAGGCTCATTTGATCGGTTAAATACCTCTCTGGTTAATTTATTGATAGAAAATATGTTAATATATAAAAATTATATTAATAAAAATTTAATTAAACAAAATTTTGATTAATTTATTGATAAAAACTTAATTAAATGAAAAGAGGCCGCCTCAACTCAACAGCTCTCTTTTGGTTTTACCGAATTGACCGTATTGCCCCTCCTTGGTTTCTTAGTTGGGGCAAGTAATTTTGTTTTATTATGTTATTGTGTTAAATATTAATTTATGCCATATATTGGTGAAGTACAAGTCTTAAATGACGACTACAATACAAATAACGAATTCAATAAAACTAACAAAAATAGAAAAATATAAAACAGTATATTGGCAATGAAAACGATACATCGACAACATATATTTAAGCCTTAATTACGCTCTCAAGTCTCAATATAAATTTTGCCACATCTACAATTCAAATAACAAATCCAACATGTATCTTAATTTTTAATTTTTTTAATTAAATATTACAGGTAATGCTTATGGGTGGAAACTTGAAGAAATTCCCTAGTTCAGCCGTACCGGCCGGATTCGCGATTCTGTTCCATCTCGGTATCAGTGCCGTTTTGCTGCTCTACGCTCTTTTCTGGCTCAAGGTCCTTTTTCTATTTTCTATTTTGGTGGGGCGGGGGGGAATTACGTATTTACCCTTCCAAAACTTCAAAATATCATATTTGCCCTTCCAAAACTTTAAATAAATCATATTCACCCTCTAAAACCAATTTATATCATATTTACCCAAATATATTGAAATTACATTTTTAACCTTCCTTTCTCCCGACTCCTTGTGCGCTAAAACCTTTTTTTTTTCTACCGATAAATTTGATATATTTTGAAGTTTGGAAGGGTAAATTTGATATTTACATTTTTAGAATGGTAAATATGATATTTTAAAGTTTTGGAAGGGTAAATATGAAATTCCCCCTTCTATTTTTTCTAGGATCTAAATTGCAATTTGCAACAACCACTCTGCTGTCATAGATCCCCCATATTTTCAAAAGTAATTTATTGTGGAAGGTTTTAAAAACCCATGTATTTTCTTGCATTTATTGAAAACCCAATGTTTGGAATATTCTCAAAATACAGTACTTTTGACTTTTTAAGGTTTCCGAAAACTCCCCAACCTTCATCAATATTCAAATAGTATATAAATACATTTTGTGAGATATTTTTCTATTATTTTAAAATAAGTTACGATATTTACATTTTATTTCAAATTATTTATGATTTTTTTGAAAATAAATATTAACGGTAGGAGGGTTTATATATAAAAATTTCATATTAGTTTTTTTTTATATTTTAGAAGTCAAGGGGTTTTTGAAATTTTTGAAGTTTATGTGTAACTAGAGAGGACCTCGCTCCGCTTCGGTTTATCTAAATATTTTTTGAATAAATAAAAATATAATAAAAAAATAACAAATAATACCTAATTAAACTGACATTTAACTTACAGTAGCATACAATGAAAACATTTTGTGCATTTAAAATATAACAAAATGAACTGACATTTAACTTACACTTACATTTAATGGGCACATTTTTGTGCATTTAAGATTTAACAAATAGAATACACGGTAATATTACCATACAAAAAGTTATAAGTCGCATTTCACTTTTCATTCTTTGTTTTCTTTTATTTAACAGCTGCAAATAAAGATATGATTATGAATATATCATCTTAAAGCGAGACATATTTTTGCTCGTTTGTCCACCATATTTCTCGCTGTTTTTTGTTTGCACTTTTCCTAGAACTTCATAAAAAGATAATATTATGAATATAGATGATGCCTTATTTGACTCTTACATCAACATCGTAAAAATGAATATATCTCTGCGAGTTTTTTTTTTCTATTGTTGCACCCAATAGAGTAACAGATGATAAATTATTACCGGTATCTACACAAAAACATAATGTAAAATCATGTGTATGGACCTGAATGAATAAGAATATAAAAACTTAGTAACAAATATCATTAATTACATCTAAATGAAAGCATGATTTAAAATAATTATTTAAATATATTATACACAAGTCAGGAATTCAGTTATTAGATGAATAATAACAAAATAATTTGATATAATTAAAAACAACATGAGAAAGAGTAGTAATTTGCAACAATTGTCTAATTGGCACTTCCATTGCAATTTGAATGATTGAGAAAATGACTTTTATCAATATTGCATGTTTCTAAATATGATAGTTTCATTAAAATAACGTGTACTCATCTCAAGCTCATTGTTGTATATTTTCAAATTGAATAATAATAAATAGAAAATTATATAAGTTACATTTGAACCGAAAGCAAAAAGGTAAAACAATTTGTTGCTCATAAAAGATATTAATGAGTAAACAAAAAGCTTAAAAGAAAGTGATAAGAAAACTCACTTCACAATAACTGTAAATAAGTATTTCCATCGAATCGTAAATTAAGAACTAAGAAGGAACATCATGTTCTCATTTTGACATTTTATGAAAATGGACTAAAACTAAATGCTGAACTAAGATATTTGTTTTGTGAATAGTAGTTTAATGAAATTTTATTTGGAACAAAAATAATTGAAATAATTAATATATGATAAGCTAATGAATATAGCGAGTTGTATTCACAACATCAAATTAAAAAATGGAAAATGACCCATTAAAAAATAATTAAGTGAGAAAAATAAAAAAGTTATATTTTTTTTCCTATTATGATATGGAGATATAATATTTTAATACATAATAAGAAAAAACCTTCTATCATAAATTGTCATTTATTTGTTTTTATATTTGTGTCTTAAATTTTTTATTTATTATTTTAATTTGAAAATAAATAAATATTCAAACAAAAGAAAACTTAAATGAGGGATATTGTAGTCCAAAATAACAACTAAATAATTGTTGTGTTAAAAATAACACATAAGTGGTAAAAGAACAATTCAATCAAAATTATTAAATATTATATGTAGGAATTTAAAAGGTAAAAAGTTTTTTAAAGTACTAAGAAAAGTTGAGGGGTATTTGATAAATATCCCTAATTTTTATTGTATTTTGATTTGGGTTATTTTTTCTTCAAAAAAATAAGACATTTAAAATTTAGGATTGTTTCCATTCATATACCCATTTCAATCTATTGAAACATTCACATTCAGATTTTAACTCTGAGCCGTGTAAAAACTTGAAATTCAATACCTAAAAATGGTCGAAACACTGCTAACTATCTTCAAATTGTACCAAGAAATTATTCATTTTTCTAATTAAGTTTGCATGATATTCACTAAAAAAAAATCTAATATTTAACATATTTAGACAAAGTTAATTTAATTAATTCAATACTTATTTTGATTTGATGTGTTATTTTAAAACAATAATAATAATCATGTTACATTATAGCACTATATATTTTATTTGAAAATAATATTCTTTTATTTTGAAAATAATATTTTTATTTTATTTTAAAATACTATTTATTTATTCTAAATTATGACATTCATGATTTTACTTGAAAATATGAAATAATATTTCAAATTAAGTCTTTTGAAATAAATGTTTTAAGATAATGAATATTTCTTATTATTTAAAAATAAGAAACAAAATTAAATGTTCTATTTTGAATTAGTATATAAAATATAAGAAGTAATAAAATAATTTACTTCTTATAGATTGAATGATTAAAAAATAATAAATGATATTCATTATTTTATTTGAAAATATGAAATAACATAATATTTCAAAGCAATATTATTTTGAAATAAATATTTTAAAATAATGAATATTTCTTATTATTTTAGAATAAGAAACAAAATAATTTTTTTATTTTCAGTTAGTATATAAAATATAAAAAGTAATAAAATAATTTAAATAATTTACTTCTTATATATAAAGTTTGTGTTATATGTAACTAAAAAATGATCATTTCTTGGGTACAATTTGAAGATAATTAGTGTTGCTTGGACCATTTTGCAAAATTCCATTTCAACCTTTTGCAAAATCGGGGAAGTTTGCTTCTGATGTATCCATGTGGTATAAAATGTTATGAGTCAATTTATATTGTATTCATGAATGAAAATGAGTCTCTATATGTTGGTCTATAAAGTAAATGATACATAAAATCTAAAAACTATACACGTGTCAATATTCTCCCAAAACATAAGCTTTATATATTTTAGATAGAATAGAAGAGTTAGTTACTTCTGTCAAAAGAAGTAACTCTTCTTTTCCACCTATATAAATATATATTTTTATATGCAATAGAAAATTTTATAACAACAAGAACAACCACCACCACCACCACCTATATAAATATTTTTTTTGTATATGTAATGCGCCACCTTGCACACAATACAAAATCGTTATACTGAGCAATTATATAATGAAATGGTATACACTACTCCAAAAAGTAACATATTAGTCATATTTGGCAGTATTTTTCATAGATTCAGAAATTCAATTATTTTTCCTCTTATTTTGTTATGCAGTTGGATCTATTCACAACTTTGAAGGTTCTTGGAATTCTTGGAGCATTTTTACTGTTTGTTGGACACAGGACTCTTTCTTACCTCGCTTCTTCTTCCGCGAAACAAAAGGCTGCTTGAATTATTTTAATTTTGCGCTTATTTTATCGAACAAAATGGTTTAAAATTTCAGTAGATTTTGAGAAGGAAACACAAGTTTTGAAGGACTTTATTTTGCTGTTTTGTAACTTTTAGGTTTATTGGACCATACTTTAGTGCAAATAATTTAGTTTGATTTCATTTGGTTGCAGATGTTTCTCTGATCTTGTAAGCAAATCTATTTTAGCCCACCCTAAATCAAATATTTGAAATCCTGGTTGAATATAACCAAAAAAAACTTCTCTTCATCTGAAAAATAAAAGGCCGCTTGAAGCATTTTAATTTTGTCGCGTATTTTATCGAACGAAATGTTTTAAAGTTTTAGTAGATTTTGGAGAAGGAAACACAAGTTTTGAAGAACTTTATTTTGCTGTTTTGTAACTTTTAGGTTTATTTACTTGTTTTAGGAGTAATTTTGGACCATATTTGATAATATTTTAGTGCACATAATTAGTTGGATCTTATACACTTGCTGATAATCTTGGAAACAAATGGTCAAATCTACTTATGGCGTACCCTAAATGAAATACTTGAAATTCTGGTTGAAAGTAAACAAGAAAAAAATTTACCTTTCTTCTTCTTGCAAAACAAAAGGCTACTTCAATTATTTTAATTTCGTCTGTATTTTATTGAAAATAATGGTTTTAGTTTTGTTACTGGCTTTTTTTTTAAGGTTTGTTACTGGCTTTTTGAGAAGGGATACAAGTTTTGAACGAATTTTTGTTGCTGTTTTTGTAACAACTTTAGGTTTATTTACTTATTTAGGCAAATAATTTAGTTGGATCTCACATGCTTGCGAAAATTCTTGAAACAAATGGTCAAATCTACTTTAGCCAACTTTAAATCAGATATTTGAAATTCTTGTTGAAAATCATAAAAAAATAATTGTGTTTGAAAATCTGGTTGGAAATTAATGGAGTTAGAAATGAAGATTTTTTTGTTTGGATATGAATTTTTGGTGTGGATTGTAGTTAGTTGAGATAAATGCTTCAAGTGTTGTCATAGTGGAGGCACTTGTCACCTAGTTTAGGATATTTTGGGTCCCATTCATATCATATTAGAAGTTAGTCAAAAGTTAATTAGACCAACTTTAATAAATATCCACAGATAAGCTTTTGTAAAAAGATTAAATGCATGTAGCTGTTAATGAAATAATACTATTTCCTAAAAATTGAAGAGGCTACTCTAAAAAATATTATCCATATAGTTGTTCAACAGCAAATGAAATATTGAAATTAGATTTCTCAATTTTCACTCTTTTATTTCATTATATACCAACCACAACGACATATTTTCCTTATTATTTTTTTTTAGATTCAACCCATATTTTGATTGATTGAAAGACTTTGTTAAATATGTATTACATAAGATTGCGTTTGTCGGAACTTGAATTCATAACATCTTGCTACACATGCAACTAAATTTTAAATCATTTGCTTTTCTTATTATATGTTGAAATAAAATTCTTTGTTAAAATGGTAATTGGTGATTATTTTCGATGTGAAACTTTTCGGACGTGATAATTATCATATCATTATATGCACCGCCAGGCCAATTGCTTTCTGTCTCCAAGGAAATTCAGAGACAGACGAGCCCACAGTACAATATTTTGTTGCTTAATTTTACTTTACTGTTTGTATGATTGTACGAGTTGCTTTTGCTTCCATACGCAGCAAATGCGGTTGTTTGCCACTCAATTCTACCACCCGAAAGTTACAACAACCATCTGCCCCTTTTAAGTTTATCCTTTTTTTCAACTTGTTCCCATATGTCTAGACATTAGTTTATTGGGGAAATAGAAAGGTTTGCTTTATATAATAGAAAAGTAACATGAGTGTTTGCAACAAAGGAAATAATAAATTGTAGAATATAGAATATTTGAATTGTTTAATTTTTTATCCTACTATTGTTTGGAATATGGATAAGATATCAAGACAAGATTAGATTAATTGAATAGTGAGATAAAATAAAGATTTTTGATTGGAAAATAAAAGAGAGAAAAAATCAGCTTCTTAATCCTATTCAACTATTGTATGATTATCTCTTATATAGAATAACTCTTTCATCGGTTTTAATCAGTTTCTATTGCATTTTTTTCAATCTTGTCGAACAAAACCTAAGATTTTTATTTTTATTTATTCTACTATTCAATCTTTATCAAATAGATCCATAGTTTTTTTTTTGAAAGAGTGACAGACGGTAGCCTGTTCCACTCTATTTTAATAAATATATAAATAGGGTAATGTTTTATATTCGGATGAACTACAAGAGCATAACAAGTTACAATCTATGGATCTCATCAAAAAAAGAACTCGGAGAATTAGGTTGAATGTAGTGGAAGGCTAGCGGAATATTGTGAGAGGTTTTCCAACCAAAAGAGTGCTAGTCCTTTTGCTTCCTTGACGATTACTTTGTGTGGTCTTGGTTATCTGGAGAAGATGCGTTTGTTACGTTCGCGCCAAATGCGCCTCCAAATGGCAGCACAAGTACAATCCGTGTTTTATCCTGTTTCGTGAGTTTGAACGAAAGGAGAGCCAAAAGTCTGAAGTGTTCTCTGGAAGTACGTCAAAGTTCCAAAGCGCGTATGTATCCAGATCGTCCGTGTAAAGATACAAGTGGCCAATAGATAGTTCTTCGGAGCCTGTCCACAAAGAGAGCAGGAGGTCTCATGTGACCATCGTCTTTTGGGAAGGTTGTCCGCCGTGAGGATTCGGTTTTGGAAAACTAGCCATAAGAATATCTTGATTTTGAGTGGGATTTTCATCTTCCAAAGATGTTTGGACCAGCGTAAGATGATACCCGGGTTAGCGAGAGGATTAATCGTCTTTAGGGCCCCATCGCCGATGGTTGTTGTGGCACTTTCCGGGAGGTGAATGGCCGATGAGTAAGAATCCATGAGTTGAGCAAGATCTTTGGTGAAGTATGAGAGGCGGTGGGAAGGTGTGAGAGTTAGACATTTGAACGTCGGATGTTGTATAAGGTATTGGCCATTTCAGGCCAAACATGAGGGTTACAGTCAAGTTTCCACAACCATTTGAGTAAAAGAGAAATGTTTTGGATCTTCAAGTTTGTGAACCCTAGGCCACCATTTTTTTCGGAAGGCAGCAACGAGACAATGGCCACCTTTGCATTCACTTTCTACTTTTCAAAAAAAAATGCACGTAAAAGTTCGTTAATATCCTCTAGAGTTCCTTGTGGAAGTGAGAAGCATTGCATCATGTACGTAGGAAGAGCGGCAAGAATGGCTTTAATGAGTGTCGTGCGTCCTCTTGATGTTAGTACTTTGCCCTTCCAAGATGTAATCTTCTGTCTTATTTTGTTGACAAGGGGGAGGAATCTCAAATTGGAAGGGCGTTTGATGGAGAGTGGGAGGCCTAAATATTTAATAGGTAGTGATGTTTGAAATGAAAACGTGGAGGTGAGATGGGATTGCTATGGGGGACGAAACCATTTTTTTTCCCAATTAGTATTTATGCCCGTCATATGAGTGAAGTGAGATAACATTCGAGTGATTAATTTAAGATTACGAGGGTGTGCCTCTATGAAAATGATGGTATCATAGGCATATTGAAATGCTTTTGGCACTAAGATGATGTTGTGAGTGATTAATGGAGAGATTTTTTGGAGTAGTATTTGTAGCGAGTCGACAGTGATATTAAAGAGGAGAGGAGAGAGAGGGTCAACTTGACGTACTCATCTTTTGTGGAAGAAGTATTCTCCTTGTAAACAATTCGCTTTGATGGAAGAGCTTGAAGAGATGAAGAGGTGGTGTAGGCAAGAGATCCATAAATCCGGAAATCCCCTTGCTTTTAGAAGGTTAAAAATATAATCCCAAGAAATGTTGTCGAAAGCCTTCTCGAAATCTATTTTAAACATGATGGTTGGGTATTGTTTTTGTTGTAGAAGTGAAGGATCTCTCGCGTGATGATAAACATTTCGGCTATAGATCATCCTTTTAGAAAAGCTGATTGACATTTGTGGATGAGGGAAGGCATGAGGGGTTGAAGCCGGTTTTCCATGATTTTGGTGACGATTTTGATTGGGAGTAAGATGACACTTATGGGTCTAAAGTACCCTAGTGATGTGGCCTCGGATTTTTGCTGTTGATTACGGCCTTTGGGGGGGGGGGGGGGGGGGGGGTGAATAGGACAAATTTTGTGCGGAAGTGTGGATTTGACTTTTAGGATTTTAAACTTTTTATTTCTTTTGAACTTTTAGTTGATGATTGAATTAATTCAAGTAAAGTAAATTGAAATTTAAATAATTAAAAATAAAAGATATCGAACACCAGATCTATTAACGAAGTTCGGCAAGATGGTTGCATTACCCTTAACTGCCCGTTCTCGCTTGTAAATGGGTATTAAGACCATCGGTTGTAAATGCGTTTTCAAGAAGAAAACCGACATGGATGGTAAGGTGCATACCTATAAAGCAAGACTGGTTGCGAAAAGATTTCGACAAACCCATGTTATTAACTATGACGAAACTTTGTCACCAGTAGTTATGGTTAAGTCCATAAGAATTCTGCTTGCCATAGCCGCATATTATGACTATAAGATATGACAAATGGATGTCAAAACAGCATTCCTTAACGGAAATTTACTCGAGGATGTGTATATGACACAACCCGAAGGTTTTGTCGATCCAAAGAATTCGCGAAAGCTATGCAAATTGCAACGATCCATTTATGGATTGAAGCAAACTTCTCGGAGTTGGAATCTTCGTTTTGATGAAGTAATCAATTAGTTTGGTCTCATCAAAAATGAAGATGAGCCCTGTGTTTACAAGAAGGTTAGTGGGAGCGCGATTGTTTTTCTCGTACTATATGTGGATGATATATTACTCATGGGAAATGACATTCCCACATTGACAAATGTGAAGACATTTTTGGGAAAATCTTTCGCAATAAAGGACCTAGAAGAAGCCACATATATATTGGGCATCAAGATCTATAGAGATAGATCGAGAAGGCTTTTAGGTCTAAGCCAAAGTACTTATATTGACAAGGTGTTGAAAAGGTTTCGCATGGAAGACTCTAAGAGAGGATTCATACCTATGTCACATGGCATATCATTGAGTAAGACTCAATGTCCTACTAGTCAACAGGAACGAAATCGCATGAGTAAGATTCCATACGCCTCGGCTATTGGATCTATCATGTATGACATGATATGTACTATACCAGATGTATCATATGCATTAAGTGCAACAAGCAAACATCAGTCTAATTATAGTGAAATCACTGGATCGCGGTTAAGAATATTCATAAGTACTTGAGAAGAACTAAATATTCATTGTTAGTCTATGGAGGACTTCAGAGTGAGTTAGTTATAAAGGGTTACACCGACTCAAGCTTTGAAACCGACATTCACGATTTCAGATCGCAATCAGGCTACATATTTTGTTTGAATGGAGGTGCTGTAAGTTGAAAGAGTTCCAAACAAAGCACGGTTGCAGATTCTTCGACAGAAGAGGAGTATATAGCAGCTTCAGAAGCAGCTAAGGAAGAAGTGTGGATGAAGAAGTTCGTTGACGAGCTTGGTGTGATTCCTAGCATTGCGGATCCCATACTTATCTATTGCGACAACAAGGGAGCGATTTCTCAGGCAAAGGAACCGAGATCGCACCGGCGATCCAAGCATGTACTTCGGCGTTTCCATTTAATCAGGGAAATCAACAAGAGAGGAGACGTTGATATATGCAGAGTTGACAGCGATGACAATATCGCTGATCCGTTAACGAAGCCCCTTGCTCAAGCAAAACATGAGGGTCATGTTAAGTCGATGAGTATTAGATACTTATTATATTCGACCTAGTGCAAGTGGGAGATTGTTGATTTTATGCCCTAGGCCTTTGTATATGAGACCTAGTTGTATCTGTTGTGTGAATCAAACTTTATTTTTGTTTAGAGATATTTAATAAAGTGCGTATTGGTTATTTGATTCTTTTGATTTAAAATAAACCTTGAATATGTTATTCAGCTTTGTATCATCAGAATATGTGAATCTGATAGTAAAACTACATAGTCGTATGAAAAACGTATTATAAACCATCCCTGATGATTTATAGGATATTTGTGGAGACAAATATACTTGCGGAATCATATACATTATACTTCTTTAAGTATGTAAGCTATAAATGCACATCAGTATGTTAGTTGATTGATGGTCATGTTTTACTGATCATGAGTTAGTGTTACTAAATCATTAACATAGATATATATTGGAGAACATATATTGGATTGACCCACCGGGAGAATACCACATGGTTCGTGTCATTGGTATGCCTCATCAATAGTATTGTTATCCTTAGACTTGAGATTATCTCGGTTTCCTACATATGGAATTATGTACTTTAATATAATCTAACATTATAGGGTTATCATTAGGCATATAATGAAATATGCGGAGGAATGAGATAGATCAAAGATATGATTTGTTCCTCTCATAAATGAAAGAGATATCTTAAGGCTTCTTGATGAGTTTGATTGAAGAAAATGCACGGCCGTGCTCGAATGAATTAATAAGGAGTTATTAATGTCATTCATGGTTCGATCAAATTCGGGATCAAGAAATATTATCGTACTACATAAGGTTGATACAATCCATGCCTTATAGTAGATATAGATATCGTGTAACAAAGGGATACAATACAACGACAACACATAGGTTTGGATCGAATCATCGATGTTTACTTAAATTGGGTAGTCATGATGGCTTATTAGAGTCCGCTCATGATTTATAATCAGTTGTGATTATTGCCAACATTAAGTAAACCTATAGGGTCACACACAAAGAACAACAGTTGAAATGTACACAGAAAATCATAACTTATGTGATAAGTTATATAAAAGATTATATAGTTATTGCCACATATAATCCTACATCTTATATGATAAAATATGTTACACATATGGTTACATAGTAACTAAAAACATAGGATTAAATAAACAAAGACTCCTCTTTGAAAAGATAGACTATATACCCAAAAAGCTCTCAGATTTCAGTCTATTCCATTTATAATCTTCATTCCACTTTGCTAGACAAAAGAGAGAGAAAGAGAAAAAAGAGAAAATTCCGAATTTTCCTTTGGAATTTTCTGTGATTCTAAACGTGAAGAACGGAGACTAGCATATCCTTTCTTCATCTGTTTAAAGGGGTTGTTCTGTGTGGATACCGATAGAGGACGAAACGATTTTTTGGCGTCTTATTGATTCGGTTGAATATGTGAAAGTCGTTTTGGTAAATCGATTTGATTGAGAATCGAATTGGTCGTGAGTCGTTTCGGTTGGAGAAGGGATTGGGAGCGATTTTAAATGAACGGGTGTGTGTGGTGGAAATCGATAATCGTTACCGGTTTCTGCAAAAGGAGAAGAAAGACTCTACCGCTTCATGTACGAGATCGGATCAATTCTCGATCCGATAGGTATGAACTTTAACTTCTTATTTTTCTTTGACTTAATCGTTTTTCACTGATCCGTTTCTTTTAGTTTTCTTGAATTTCTTGAATGTCTTGAATCTTGAATACACTTCCGCTGCGTCAAGAATGCTCACGAAATCCCAACATTCCGCGCCTAGAATATTTTTGTAGTAGTTGGTAAAGAGTTGAATAATTTGGTTGTGGTCATGTATGGTGGTGTTGTTAAGAGTGACGGGGTTTATGGCATTTATTTTCTGTCTTTGCGATGCGACTGCATGAAAATAGGCGGTGTTGTTATCTGGCATCTTGAGCCATGTGATTGAAGAACGTTGTTGCCATTTTGTTCCTTGATAGTGGCTATTTCATGGGAGGTTTCTTTAATGGAGATACGTAGTTTCGTTTCATCTGGTGAGAGAGGTCTACATTCTTCTTGTTCGTCTAGATAATTAATAATGAAGGAACATCTTGTGAATGTTGAGTCAGTTTTATTGAATTTGTTAGCCACTAAGAGTTGAGAGCTTGAGAAGTTTTTCTGAGTTTCAACAAGAATGATTTAGCCGAGTTCTGGTGGGTTGGATGGGGACTCCAATATTGTGATAGTATAAGGTGACACTCTTCATACCTCAGCCAAAACCTTTCAAAATGAAAAAATTTGTTTCTAGGATAGGTGAATTTCGAAAGATAGCGTTTGAGTGGAGTGTGGTCGGAGGTGATTGTGGGAATTGTTGAGAGGTTAAGGGAGAAAACATTTTGATGAAAATCATCCGAGAAGAGAAATATGTCGAGATTGGAAAATGTGGAGAGTGTTGTTTGTTCGACTAAGTGAAAAATCTATTGAGAAGAGGGATTTCGATGAGTGAGGAGGAGTCAGTGAAATCGTTAAAGAGGGCCATGGCTGTGGGAGTGTGACTGTGTCCCGTGGATTCATTAGGATATCGAATGAGATTGAAGCCTCCAAGGATTATCCATCGTATGGGGTTGTTGAGTGTAAGAAATGCGAATCGTGTCGTTTTGCGAGTTCACAATCTCAGCAAAAAAAAAATTTTAGTCCTCTAAGTAATTTCACAAGTGTATATGTGGAAATGAGTAGCATCGATCTACAAGGAGGTAAGGCCATAAATGATTAACTTTTTAATCTCACTTTTCATTTAGTGTTGTAATTTAAAAAGTTGTTGTTGATTTTTTAATAAGAAAAGATGCGAGAGAAAATAAAAGAAATAAAGGTTTGTTTTTGTAAGTTCAAAAAGATAAAAAGTAGGGAAATGATGACGATTCGTGTAACATGTAAATCATGAATCACAAAAGATAGTAAATTAATTAAATAGTATTTAAAAGCAAGGTTTGACTAATCTCCTTCCAAAAATCAATCAATAAATACATCAAATACCAGATCTACTCCACTTTTAAGTTGTTCTTATACTTGATTTAAAACCTTATTTGAATAACACAAACTATTCCAAGTTCTAAATACCCAAATAAATCTCAACACAAAATATCTCACACAAATATTTACAGTTATCCTTCCAAATAACTCAACTTAAATCTTAAGAAATTGTGTTGGAATTCAAACTTTTAATTACCATAATAAAAATGTAAAAACTTCACTTAAGATTTCATCAACAAATGTCATACAAAAAATCTTTCCCTACTATAATAACTACTCACTCATCTCCACAAAAACCATATTTACAAATTCTTGAGTCATTTTATTCATCAAAAAAAAAAAAAATAAAGAAAGAAAATAAAGAGAGAATAGATCGAACCCTAAAGATGATAATCGTTCTCAATTCTTCCCCCCTTCTTGGTTGATCTAGCACTTGCTTCTTCTAGATTAAGCACTTCTCTCATTCTAAAAATCTTACTCTCTTTTTACACTCAAGAAATTAGGGTTTGAATCTTTGTAGACATTAATGGTGGAAAAGAAAAGACGAAGAAGAAGAATGGTAAAAATGAAGGTGTAATAATGAATGGATGAGGATGTAAGAGTAGATGCGATAATGGATATTTAGAGAGAGAAATGATGGTCATTTTATAGAGAGATTTGACCTAGAAATGATTTGGAATTAGGGTTGTGAGACTAAAGAAAAGGCTTGTTCCGGTTTTTATTTTAGGTAGTTAACTGGGGGATCTTTAACATTTCCTACTTCATTCCCTTATTCAAACTCTGACTCAACTCGTTTGGGTACACTTCTTGGGTGTCTTTATCAATTCCCTTCATTACCTTAAATTATCTCAGCCATGGCTACGTGTCGACTCGTGATAAGTTAGATTCCAAATCTAATCCAGCGAGTCAGAATTTGCCACGAGTCTTCGTCCTTATTCTTGTTGAAAATGAGTTGACACGTGTCAGCTCGTGGTTGGCCCATTCCTAACCTCGTACTGATCTGTTTGCAGATTCTGCAGATAACGCGTGAACCTCGCCTCCAGTTATTAACGGAGGTGTCCAGTTCTTCATGGAATGGAGGGAAAATTACAGTCTTCTGGAGAGACGCGTTTTCTGCTAACGCATTTTTACAGGTGTCGAGTTCCTATTGGCGAATCGAAGAATCTCGTACTGGCTGCGCCAGCCTTTGCAGAAACCACGTGAGCTCCTATCTCTATTTCGTTTTACTTGAGGATCCATTGATGGCTTAAACAAGCGTTATAGAGGAAACAGAGATATCCAGTTCTTCGTGCAACAGAGGGGAATAGTAGTGGCCGAGATAACGACGTATTTTCTACAAACGCGTAACGCCACGTGTCAGCTGGCGAGTCGTGGAAAATATACCTCGTACTAATCCTTGTACGGGTGTGTCAGCGATGCTCCCCAATCAAATTCCGCCACGTGTCTCCTCTAATCAGATTCTAACCATTCAAGCCACATGTTACTTTCTGGTTTGTTGATTTCTAACGAGTTTGCCACGTGTTAGACTTTGATTGGCCTAGAAATAGTTCTCATACACTGCTTTGAATAATCTGGGAAGATTAATGGACACGTGTCTCGTTCTGATTGGTTGAAAAAGGGATTTGACCTGGACAAAGGTTGACTTTGACCAAGGTTGACTAGATCTTGTACTGTATTTTCTGGGAGTTCTAGAAGGTCTTTTTTCACGAGGTTTGTACCATTGGATTCGTCTCGTCGCCCTCTTGGATTTGGTATCCAGTTTGACCCCTTTTGGGACACTTGACTTTTGGTCAACTGGGCGATTTCCCGGGTTTGACTTTTCATCTTTTTGTGTATTTTGTAGGTTTTGGCTTGGATGGTCGGTGGGTAAGGGTATAATTGAATTGGAGAGGCGTGTGTAGGTTTTTTGCGGAGATTTGTCGAGAATTCGGCCATCCTTGGCCCAAGATTTGCATTTCGGCCCTTCACTTGGAGTTGACTTTTCACCAAGTCATCCAAATATCATTTTCTTGGTCTTTTTACCTGAAAAATCAGAAAAAACTGTATTAAGAGTTTCAAAAATAATTTTTCTTAATTTTAAACACTTTTCATACATTTTATGCAGTGTTGCAAATAGCGCGTTATAGCGCGATATAGCGTACTCGGGAGGCTCAATGACGCAATGCTGCGGTTTTGATACGCTATTGTATTTTTCGACGCTACAACGATATAGCAGCACGATATATCATGAAGCGTGTGTTTGTAGCGCCTGAAACAATAATATTGCGCAATTTCATTTCTTTGAACTTTTTATTGATTTTTAGGGTTTAGGGTATTTTAGATTATGATATGTGCTGTTTTAGATAAGTATGTTGTATGTTAATATTTTAATATTAGTCTTATCGTCTTTTGATATATGATAATTATTGTAGAGATATTTTGTAGATATTTGTTGTTTTAGAGATTGCATATACATAAACTACATTTTGATGCATAAGAAAAAAATGTTTATTACTATTATCCGCTATGCAAGTGTAGCGCGCTTTATCGTCCGCTATTCGCTATTCGCTACAAGAAAATCCTGAACGCTGCAAACCGCTACACGCTATTTGCAACCTTGATTTTATGTGATTTAAGAGTGAATTTTATATGATAAGAAATCCCAAAAATGTGTATAAAAATACACCTGTAACGGGTTCTGCTGCTGGTTTGCTCGTCCCCGCTTCATTCCCTCCTAATACGTTAACTGCAACCATCCTTCCACTACCACGCCCCTCTCCTCGAGGTAGCTGGCCTCCACGGTGTGACGGTCCTACTGCTGGCTTAATGGGTTTTCCCTGCCTAGGTGGATGAGGACACCTACTAATAAAATGACCGGCCTCACCGCAATTAAAACAACGCCCCTGAACTCTCCAGCACTGACTCTCATGATGAGCTCTGCCGCACCTCCTACAGTAGGGCGGTTGTTGATGTTGCTGTGGCGGTCGTTGTCCCAGATTATTATTCGCCTCGGGCCTCCTAAAACGATCACGTGAACGTTTTGTTAGCCGGTTTTGGTTGTGCACTAGATTGGGTTGTGCACCTCCAATCTCAACATCCACATGTGGCCCCGCACTCGCTCTCCGTTCTAGCCAATTCCGTTCATAATGACGAGCCGCATCGCACACCTCAGCAAAAGTATAGTCCATTGCGAACTGATCTACATCCCTCTTTATCTCCGGATGTAAGCGACGTACAAACTCGCTTACTAACCGCTTCTCATTTGGTACCCACGCTGATGCATACCTAGCTAGTCGGTTATAATCCGTAATAAATGCATCGACCGATCGTGCACCCTGATTTAATTCTCGAAACTGGTCCACAAAATCGCGTATCGCAGCCTCAGGGATGTAAAACTCCTCAAAAGCTGCTTCAAACCATTGCCACGGCATTCTTCCACCTTCAGTGTATAAGTGACGCTGAAGATCCCACCATTGCAAAGCCTCGCCTTGCAAACGAGTAACCGCAACATCCAGCCAATCTCGTCTAGGCACTTGGGCTCTCTTAAGATTCCAGGTTGTCTCCAACAACCAGTTATCAGCTGCGACCGGATCACGCGCACCAGAAAATGTCCTCGGTTCCAACTTCATAAAATCCTGTATCCGGGAAACTAGAGTCGGTTCGGCATCTCGTCTTGGTTCACGCACTTGATCCGCCACATGCTGAACTAGGTTCTGGACAAACCTTAGCGCATCAAATGGTTGTGGCGGTGCTGGATCACCACGATCATCGGGATTAGCTTGTTCTTCACCTTCCCTATGATCGCCTATAGTAGGAGGAGGATGTGGAGGTAAGGGAACCTCAACTCTTGCGGACGCTTGACGTGGCGCACGTGAAGTCGCACATGAGTCAGTCTCGGATCCAACTGGAGAAGGAGGGGGTGAGGCATAACGACGCCTCTGTATCGGCCGCTCAGCCGACATCTCATATTTTGCAGGCCGTCCTCTAGGTCGACCGCTAACAAGTCCCCTCTTAGGTGGCATTTTATCCTGCGGAACAAAGTATGACCATACGGCTTTATTTCAAGATATAGAATACTTGCACAAGACGGGCATGCCTATCAAGACTTTAAACCCCACTCTCACGACGATTTCTAATATTGTTTTCGATATTTTGCTCTGATACCATAAAAGCTGTCACACCGCAAAAATAAAGATGCGACAACCCGCCGACACACAATATGTGTGCTAGAGGCATCATATGATAACAAAAAAAATAAAATCGAAAACAACATCACTCATATATATATATAGGCGTGAATAAAAGCCAAAATATAATATGAAACATCACATACATATATATATATGAAATAACTACATGACGGAGACAACAAAATCCTGAACAGATGCGGAAGCCCATATATACATCGACAAAACCCTAATATACAAACCTTACAAGAATATACATAACCTAGAAACAACAACATCTTTTACTCCGTGATGATAACAACCGTCGTACTCACCTTTCACACACGAGCTCCACTAGTTCCTTCTGCACCGTCCTGAAACCCTAGACCCAAAACATATACAAAAGAGTGGTTAGTCACATAAGCGACTAAGTGAGTAAATGGGTCTAGCTTATTAAGACAAGCCACAAGTGCAGTTGTAACCCTAATTCTGGCCGAATTAATATTACTAATTTTAAATATTAAAATAATATCACATGTAGTAATAATTGTAGAATTAAAAATATTCAAAGAATTTCTAAGGTAAAAGAAATGCACAAAACTATTCCTCATATGTACCATTACTACTATCCAACTTTAGAAGTCTATTCCTTTCACACATTCCTTGTTTACATATAGATATAAAACCCATATAATATTCCCAAGTGAGGGTACGCGTAGCGGTCAACTGAAGTGCCAGATAGAGCGGAGAGCAAATCCAACTCTTCTGGAGAATCACATAGCTCGGGAATCGCGTATTCCCACACAAGAGCCTTGACGACCATGGATATATCCTCGCGTCTTGAACCAAACTAAATTTGGAATTTTCACTACGTCTAGTAGCTCGTTTCCCCTCAAATCAGATGTCACGAATTACTAACCACAAAACACACAATTCACAAACGAGTCTCGCCGAAATAACCCGTCAAATTAAAAGTGACATCTCAAAGTTCCCCAAAATATTACAATAATAAAATAATTTAATTAATAATAAATTAATCATATATAATGGAAATATATTTTTATAATTACCAAGATTACTTTTTACGGTTTTATAATGAATCTATAATTCCCACTTAGCACAAAACCCTAATCCCAAGTCCCGATTATTGAAACCCTAACTTTGAAACCCTAATTAAGAAACCCTAATAATTTCTCACATGCACAACATAAGGTCATGAGGATACCCATAATTATTAAATTTAAAATAGCAAATAAAAAGAAGTAAATATGAAGATACAAAATGAAAATACACAATGACTTTATATGCACAAAACCGAAAGTCTTAATAAGAGAAAAGGGGAAATAATTCACTCACTAACGCACAAGACATAGACATAGGGATATCAAGTCTGGAATATAGGTACATGTTAGAGAATAATGACACTTTACATTTTAACTTGTAGAATAATGGCAAACAATAACAATTCAACTGGGTTGAATTTGCGATCTATCCTTGAGAAAGATAAGCTCAATGGGTCTAACTTCCTTGACTGGTTTAGAAACTTGAGAATTATTCTCAAGGCTGACAATAAACTTTATGTCATAGAAGATGCTTACCTAGAGGAACCGGAAGAGGGAGCCACAAGGGCTGTCCAGGATGCATACAACAAATACGTCAAGAAGTTAGTTGTCTCATGCTAGCGACCAAGACCTCTGAGCTTCAGAAGCAACTGGAGGGCATGAGTTATTATCATATGATCATATGATCATAACTCTCAAGGAAATGTTCCAAGAGCAGACTAGAGTTGAGCGTTACAAGACGACCGTCTCTCGAACTGATATGAAGATGGTTGAAGATTCATCTGTGAGTGCTCATGTACTCAAGATGAAGAGCTATCTTAATCAATTGGAGAGGCTTGGTTTAGCTATGCCCAGAGAACTGACGAGACGGAGTCTCGCACACGCGTTCTTAGTCGAAATAGACCTTCGCTTTGTAAAGCGCGCTTACGGTGACGGAGCCGAATCGCGCAAATGAGGATATCAACTTGCTCGTCTCAACGTTTAGAATATCGTTGTACCCTCCGTTTTTCGAATCGGTGAAATTTTGTAGATCCTTATTAAATTTTACTCTTTCTCTCTTTTCTTCTTATTTGAGAAAAATGAATGGACATTGAAGAAATAAGGGCCACTCATCCAAATTAATCATGCGCATGAAGAGGAAGAGGAATGAAGCTGGCAAATGGAATTTGGCTTCCTCATTTACAAATACCACCCTCAAAGTTTCATATTTGCAAAATCCTAATAATAATAATGCCTATGATTATATGTGTAATATATTTTAACTTTGCAAATAGGACCTTATATTTTAACTACTTAACAACCCACTATATAAAATAAATTATGCCTTTGCCCACATGAATATCACCATGTGTGCTTAAGTTTTCGATTTAATTTAGTATGAAAAACAAAATCAAATTTCGGTAATTACGCTTATTAAGAAAAATATAGAAAAATATCAAAATCAAATTTTGATATTTTACAATTACATTGAGGCAAATGTGAAGTAATTCCTCTATGAAATCTTTTTCAACTCTTCATCGGTCGGCCCATAAACATTAGTGATGAGAAAGGACGACCCATTAGATTTAGTGAAAATCGTATTGAGAGTGAATGTGGTATTGAAATGAAGAGATAACGTTTGTTGGTCGGTCCAGGCGATCATTAATCCTCCTCTACTATCTATGGAATTTTTGAAGGCTACATGTGTGAATCGACTAGTGCAAACAAGTTTCATTTGAAAGAAATTTGGAGCATCTAATTTCTTTTCTTGCAAACAAATAACAGAGCAATTTGCTTCTCCGGGTGGTGTTCTTAACTACAAGACATTTGTTTGACTTCCCCAAATCTCGAACATTCCAACACAAAATATTTAAATCTTTGGTGTATAACATAAAGAAATAATATTACAACACAAAGCTCAAAATGGAATGAAAAGTAAATAGTCTTAGGTAGATGTGAAGTGGCAACGTGCGAGGAGGGGGCGAGCCTAGGAAAGGTCATCAATCTCCCCTCCTTCTCCTGGTTGTGGTTGATCCTCAACTGCTATGATTTCTTGTGCGATGAGTGAGCCCCTAGTAAGGCATCTCCACAAATTTGTTTTGTTGGGATAGTTGAATAAATGATAGTATTAGAATTGGAGGGTGCAGTATGTGGCATGTTATGAGGGAGGTTATAGTGGGAAGTGGACGGAGTATCATGGGCGGTTGAGGATGATGGATCATCAGTGTTGGTTTTTGAGGAAGTCGGTTTTTTAACTCCACAAAAGTTATTTAACCGGTGAATGTAAATGGGTGTGAGCGGTTGTCGATAATTTTTATTTTTATTTTGAGAGTTCATCTAGGGGGAAAATGCAGCTTCACTTTGTCCCTCAAAAGCTAGGCGTTCGTTATCTGAGTAAGGTCCAAAAGATAGGAGCAGAGATTTCCTCCTCAAAAGCAACTGTCTATTCCGTGTTCTCCTCGATCAGATTATAAGATTTGGTCAAATCTTAATGCATTTCATCAAAGAACAAAAAGAAGGTTCAACAAGTATAGTGAATAATATATCACCTATATTTTGTTTCTAATTTTGTCAAAAAAAATCTTTGTAGATATTATGAAGAGGGAAAAATTAATATGACATCCATAATTAATAAGGACAAAATGGGTATTTGATTGATAAAAAATTGAAATGCTCTCAATGCAGCAAGTGCAACTCTCAATATAACGTGACCCAATTTTTTAGTCGTAATTGGATTTCTTAGAGGTATTATGTATGTTTGATTTGGTTGATCATATATTTTAAGGTGTTAGGCATAATAATTTGACTGCTCATATCGATATTGTATTATTATTCTATCAAATAATTGAAATAGTTTCGATAGAATAATCTAATTTGGATTGATTAGAAATTTTGTAGCATAATAGACAATTTGATGGGCAAATTTTGAACATAAATTTCAGTAACCTCCGCTGTTAATTTTACCCTAATTCGAGACCATTATTTATTTTAATTTTTTGTAACATTGAAATTTAATATATTGTAATTTGTAAAAATATGTAAATTTACTAACACCGTAAAAGTATTAAAATTTAAAAAATTAACATTTAAGAAAAACAGTGTATTTAATGAAAACAATATTCACAGAAGATCGGTTAGAAAATTCAAAGCCATGTCGGATGCTCCCTGCATACGTTTCAGTTCCCGTTCTGAGATTTTCAGATCCTTTCAACTTCTTCTCCAGTTTTAATTAAACTGATCCAGTATGCTTCAAAATTCAAATGTTTCTACCAAAATATAACTATAATACCCATCCAATCCCATTACTAACAGAATTCATAGTTATGATTTGATAAAAAAAAATTAATAATATTCAATTTTTTTCAAACTCTATGAAATATTAATACAACAATATTATATTAAGTAGGGATATCTCCAGTTTCTGTTACTGGAGGGATATCTCACATATATACTGTACACTCTCTCATCTCCAGCCATTCAATTTGTTCAATTCAATCCTCAAACCATACTATTCTCTTTTGTTATTTTTTTGCATTTTTGAACGAGCCCTAATATATTAGGACGAGGATTTTCCGTCGCGTAATACGACGGCAATATATATCTAATAGACAGTGTATAAAACTAAAAAAATAATATATGTAATTTATTTTTTGTAAACAATATATATATGTAAATAGTGAAAAACAGTATTTAGAAAAATATAATATATTAATTTTTTTTTAGAGAAAACTACAAATGATTACTTGCTTTTTTTTTTACATAAACTCATATGTTCTAATCTAAATTTTTAAATCAATCTTTCTAACCATGATATTCGAACTCTTTCACTTTTAGAAAAATTACCACTAGACTAATTTAGTAGTGGTAAAAAAAAAAATTATATATGTAAAGAGGGTAAAACAGTATATATAAATTTCACATTTCCCTTCAATCTTTTCAATTTAACCCTCAAATCATTATTAATCACTTTTTATTACTTTTTTGAATTTATAGCCCAACCTCTTTCATCTCCTCTCTCTCTCTCTCTCTCTCTCTCTCTTTCAATCCCGTCAAATTTCAATCCTACATTACATAACTTCCTGAGACCACGCTCATCAATCCAAGAGTGTAAATTCCTCTAATTAAGTTCACTTGCACTGATCAGTTCAAGAAAGGTTATCGATTTGGAAGAGATGGGGCAAGATCTAGTGGAGATTCAGCCGCGTGAGCTCCAGTTCCCATGTGAGTTGCTGGAATTCCAACTGTTTTGATTCTGGTTTGAGTGTTATTATTATTAGTAGTAGATCTCTGTGTAATGATTCAGTCTTGTTAGTCAAAGATCTTGATTTTCTTTTTGGGAACTCATTTGTTAAGATTTTAATGTCTTTTTGAATGTTTTGATGGATATGATCTGTGTTGGGTTAGATCATGATGTTTGATTAGGACTGTGTTTTGTGGTGTTCTTCTTCATGATTTTTTGGATCAAAGTTGAAATATTTTGTAATTTGTATCGGTTCAGTGTAAATTGATTTTTATGCTTTGATCTCTTATTGGGTTTGCAATTTGAGTTGGAATTGTAATATTTAGGAAATTGAAATCAATTTTGGGTAAAATGGTAGAAATC
The DNA here is from genome assembly GCA_027726005.1 of Juncus effusus. Classification (NCBI taxonomy): domain Eukaryota; kingdom Viridiplantae; phylum Streptophyta; class Magnoliopsida; order Poales; family Juncaceae; genus Juncus; species Juncus effusus. Next base: position 2,669,412 of record CM050901.1, on the reverse strand, counting down.
TGGAAGTGGAATTAGAGAAAGAAATTGAATTCATTTTCCCAACATTTATTGCTTTGAAATAGTACAGTATTTGATCTGTAATTGTATTATTTTTTTCGAGAACATCAGCTTAAGATTCCATTTTAAAAATTGAATGATTTTTCTTTGTTTTATCAGATTATATTTTGCTGCGATTGAATAATTTTTTCAATAGACTAACAAATTTTTTTGCATTTGTTTTATCTAAATCTTATAATTTTTATTTCAGTTGAATTGAAGAAGCAAAGCACCTGCACAATTAATCTTGTAAACAAATCAAATGATTATGTTGCATTCAAGGTTTCTCTCCAAATTACCTATTTTAAAAACTATTTATGTTATTATTCAGAAACAAAACTATTTATGATCAATTAGTACGTTTTTCAAAAGTTAAAACTCAATTAGATGACTGAAAATAGCACCAAAAACGCAAAATAATTAAAATTAGGGCATTTTTAGTGGTGCCAAACCCTAAAATTCATAATTAAAAAGAAAAAATAATTTATTTATTTTTGAAACAGGTGAAAACAACATCTCCAAAAAAATATTGTGTAAGGCCAAATACTGGTGTTATTTTACCCATGTCTTCATGTGGATTTACAGGTTTTCCCTCACGCTTAATTATTATTACATCTTACATAGGAATAAAAGAATATCTTCTTGGTATGATTCAGTTTATTTATAGATTATTATACCAAGATCTAAATCTTTCAAAGTATATATATTTTGTGATGTATCAATTAAACTAGATATCTCCTTCAAAATGTATACTTCACAGTATTTTAATGATTGTATGTATAATGCAACAAGCTCTAAAGCTTTAAGAAGTATATTTCAGATATATCAATCAAACTTGATATCTCATCCAGAAAACTATAGTTTACGATACATCAATTCTTTTAACTTATAATGTACGAATTAAATATTTTTTTGGCTATGGATTAATACAACAATGTTTAAAGAATGAAAAGAAACACATTATGATATATAGATATATTCTTCACCAACAAATTTCAAATTAGTACGTATTTATTTATTTATTTTATTATTTATTTATTATATTTGTGATGCAGTGACAATGCAAGCTCAAAAAGCTGCACCGCCAGATATGCAATTGAAAGATAAATTTCTGGTACAAACGACAGCTGTACCTTTCGGTACCACTGAAGAAGACATTATTCCTGATTTTGTAAGTATTTCATTCTGCACTTTCTTTCACACTTTTTTCTTTAATTTACATTTTAATTTTTATAAATATCTCCATTCTTTTCTTGTACATCTACAGTTTTGAGTAACAATTTTCATTTTTCTTCTCTTTTTTCAAGATATTATTCCTGATTTTGTACGCATTTTGCACTCCTTTTTTCTTTAATTTGCATTTTTGTTTTTATATAAATTCACTGAGTTTTGTTCTGATTAAGATTGGTTAATTTTTAACACCCATGATTTTTATATATGCTGGTTTGATTTGCAATTTTTATTTTTCTTCTTTTGTTTCAACTTTCAATTGAAAGTTGAAATGAGGCATAATTATATAATCTAGGGCTAATCGATTCAAAATTGGATCAATCAAATCTTAAAGTCATCTCATTTTGTCTTGATTCAACAATTAACTCCTATGAAATTATTTAGGTCAAAAATCAAAATCCATCGCCATCTCAATAAACTCTCTCAAATTACTAAAACAACCCTCTCTTTAATTATTATTAATATTTATTTTCTTTTTTCAGTTTGCAAAAGATAGTGGGAGATACATAGAAGAGAGCAAGCTGAGAGTTGTCCTCATCAGCCCTCCGAACTCGCCCGAGCACTACACCGCAAACCATCATGACGGGTCCGTAATAAATCCGAACCCGAAACCCGTTTACTTACCGGATGAAGAAGAATTAGAACAAGAACAAGAAGATCAAGAACGACCTTCCTTAAAGGAATCTTTTTTCAAAAATGAGTATTCCAGTTCCAGCCCTCGTAAGGAATCTTCTCCTGTGTTGTTTAAGAAGGAATATTCTAGTTCTAGTCCTTTGCAGGAATCTTCTCCTTTCAAAAAGGAATATTCTGGTTCGAGTCCGTTGAAGGAATCTACGCCTGTGTTGTTTAAGAAGGAATATTCTAATCAGAGTCCTATAAGGGAATCTTTGCCTGTTTTGTTCAAAAAGGAATATTCTAATTCTAGTCCTGTGAAGGAATCTTCTGTTGCTTTGGTTGGAGAATCTCAGAATCAGAATCAGGCTTCTCCTGTTGTAGTGAGAGAATCCCCGATCGAAAATTTGCAATTTTCTCATGTAAGGTTTTATTCGTGTCATTTTACAGTTTCATAAAAAAACACTGATATTTGTGTAATTTATTTTATTATTTTATTTTTTTTTCTTTCCGTTTAGGTTACTGAAGATGTTGAAAATCTGAAATCGAAGGTTAATAATCTTGAATCCAAATTAGAAGAGGTCAGTTTGTTTCTCAAACATTAGTATATTGCAAAATCTTATATTAATTTTTTTTTCTTATTATATTATTTTGTCAGGCTGAGAAAATGATTGTTCGGCTGAGAGATGAGAGTAAATCTACTGTTCAAGAGCGCGACACTTTACAAAACGAAATGGTTTGTATTACATCATATTTTTACAAATTATGTTACCTCCAATGTACATGCATATTATATTATAATTTATATCCTAATTATAATTTTTAGGTATTTTTACGAAAGAAAACCGGATCCAAGAACCAAGTAGGGTTTCCGTTTCTGTTTGTGGTTTACATGGTGCTTGTTGGCATGGCGTTTGGATATTTCTTGCATGCTTGATTTGAGAAATAATTCTATCTTTTTAGCTTATTTTTCATGTCGAAATCTATATACTAATTTTTGAGATTTATTACTTTTTGAGGGGTTAGTTGTAATATCAGAACTGTTGTAAAGAACTCATCGTGTTTGTTGTATAGAGGAGCCACTCGTTGACAAAACCTTGGTTTTGTTATTTAATTTTAGTACTTAGTCGCCTTGTCTTGATTTATGTTGTCAATCAAAATTGCAAATGAATTTCCATCTTTTTTTTTTTGTATTTTTGTATTGTTTTAACAAGGGAATGAATGCACTGTTAGTTCGGGACTATTTAATTTGGATTATAAATTAGTCCTTGTTTTGTGCATAGAAGTTAAGTTACAGATTAATAATTTACTTATAAACATATACAGGTAAATTATACCACACGTCTAATTTATTGTGAACAGTTCAATTATACTATAAATGGCTTTGACATAAAACCAACATACGTACATATATCCATGAATGGTTTTGACATGCCAAGTATATGACATACGTGTATAATGCCATATCGATGTTGCCTTAACAAATTTGGGGAATATAATAAAGAGACGGCCTGGTTCTGGGCGCCTGATACGTCGTCGGATAGTTAACCTGTTGAAGTGCCAAAGAATTGTAAACAATATTTCTCTCTCATACTCATTCTCAGTAGCAAATCGTAATAGAGATTAGGAGACAACGACCCTTACATTTTTAAACTAGTAGTAGTATATATATAATTAAACCACTGTATTTTGTATAGAATTGAAAATATAAGTACACCGACCACTCTTTAGATTTTTGGTGTATTTTTCTATTACAGCCCTCTATTTTTTTTGATTAAGATCCATCACTGCTCACTCCCAGTCAAAATTGGAGTCTGCCATGAAAAAGAACTTCGCGCCATCCGCAAAATGCCAAGTAATGGATGGAGCCGGTAGCATTTGTGGCGGTTGTACCGGTTGGGGCGGGAGAACTTCAAATCATAATTCGAAGTCGATTCCGTAGTTTCCGCATGGCACTTCTCAGATGCCGAGTCTCTGATCGAAATGGTTATGGAGCGCATCGAGCATTTTTGCTGATTGATATAAGAAGATCCAAGAAATACAAAGTGTTAGGAGTATGATTGAAGAAAAACAAAATGTTGGACTGCAAATTAATCCTGTATTCTAATAAAATCTTATAACAAAATCGAGAAAAGTCAAATTTTGTCTCCTCAACTATTGAAGTACCGAAAATGCTTACGTGTTAAATTTAACAAATATATAAGCACTTAAAGAATGAAAGAACTAAAAATGCATTTATTTAATAGTTGATAAACTAAAATTGAACCCAAAAAAAATTGAGGGACAAAAAAATAAACTATTTCAGTAATTGAGAAGACAAAATTTGACTTTTCTCAATAAAATCTAATCTTTCCAACGGAACTCTTTATTTCTGTTCCAAATACAAACACTAGATCAGCTTTCACCAAAATCTGGGATCTTGGAAAGTAAAAATTCTAAAATTCAAATCTCGAATCTTGACAAAACCGAGATTCCTTATTTCGGATTTCACCAAAAAGCAAAAAATACAAGAATTCAAATATAGGATCTTGACAAAACCGAGACTCCTCACTTCGGATTTCACCAAAACATAAATTAAAAAAAAAATACGAGAATTCAAATCTGGCATCTTCACAAACCCTAGATTCCTTAATTTCGTATTTCACCACCAAGTATAAATACGAGAATTTAATTCCTGGATCTTAAAAATCCGTGATTTAAAATCTATAGGAAGACCAAACATTAAAATTTTTAAACGTCCAAAATAGCCGCAAATTTCATTTTGTTTTCTTCTCAGATTTCAAACAAAACCCCACTTCACCTATCTCTCATGGCGACGAGTCAGAAGGAAACCGCTACAACTACAACACCTCTCCGTCGTTCACCGCGCTTCCACTCCCCAAACCCTAACCCTAATCCACCCATTTCGAACAACAAGGAACGGCGGAGTCTCTCTTCGATATGCAAATCGCATCCGAAATCTACACCATTCTCTTCTACAAAGAAGCCTCAGAAATGCGCTTCAAATGCTTCTGAAAATCGCAGTAAGAAAGATTCGTTGTTGGGTTTGAGCAGCCGTAGAAGGTCTGGTAGGTTGGCTTTAATGGATACGACCAATTCTTTTGAAAAAATTGAAAATGGGGGCGTGAAGATCAGTAGTTCCAAGAAAAAGATTGATGGGTCTTTTAAGGCTTCTAAGAAAGATGCAATCTGTGAGGTGAATCACGATTTGCCTTTGCCAAGAAGGTCAGTTAGATTAACCAAGTGTAATCAACAAAACTCTCTCTATAAAATTGATATTGGAAGCTTGGTTCAATGCAATTCAGCTGTTCGGCAAAAGGCCTTTGAGAGAGATAGGAGTGAATGCTCTACTGAGAAAAGAAAATCTCCTAGATTGGCTCTGATGGGCAAGAACAATGGTGAATCTTGCTTAAAAACCCAAAAAAACAAATTAACTTCAAATAAATCTAAAAAAGGTTATACTGTTTGTGGAAATGCCTCAAAGAAAGACACCTCTGTGAATCGAAGAAAATCCAAAAGGACTGAAAACAAAATGACTGAAATTACGAAAAAGGAATCTAAGAATGAAGATTCTGATTCTTTGGAGGAAAGAAAGGAAGATGAACTGAGAGGGAAGAAGAGAAAGAGAGAGAAAAGTGTGGAACTGGAGGCTCAAATTGAGTGTTCAAATGAAGAAAAAAGTGTTGGTTTTGATGGCTGGAGTGAAGAGCAAAAGAAGGCCTTGCAAAAGGCGTATTTTACAGCTAGGCCCTCGCCTCATTTCTGGAAAAAAGTGTCTAAAATGGTAATTTTCCATTAGTTCACAATGAAATGAAAATAGTTTAAATCTCAAAAAAAAAAAAAAAAAGAAAAAGAAAAAGAAATGAAAATAGTTTACGCATTAAGTAATTTGGGCATAAGTTTTGACATCAGTTTCCAGTAATTTGTGCATTTTAACCACTGTTCATTTTAAAGATAGTTTATGCATCTGTACTGTGTACTTGCTAAGTTTTAAATTGTAATTTTCCTTTAATTCATAAGGTTAATTTTCCTTAAATTTTTAAATGATAATTTTTTATCACCTCGTTTCTGGAAAAGAGTTTCTAAAATGGTGGTAATTTTTCATTAATTCAAAATGATACATTTCATATTGTTTTGTTTTGAAAGTACTGTTCTTTCTTTCAAGATAATTTAGTCATGTGTGGTGCTAAATTTTAAATATTGTTTGTTTCAAAATTTGAAGATATTTTGTTTTCTTTATAATTTAAATAGGTACCAGGTAAAAATGAGCAAGAGTGCTTTAACAAAATCCATTCAAGTATCAAAACCCCTCCTTCAATTCCTCCCAAATCAAGACTAACCAAAGACCTCTCACCTTTTCACAATTTCGACCTGCTGCAAAACCCTAAACCTAAAAGAATCTCCAAGCAGAAGCGAGCCGTTGATGCACGGAAAACTGTGCGAAGTATTTTGAAAAAACAGCAGATAGAAAGCAACGTAAATGAAGCGGATTATTTCTCTCAATTTGAGAGCTCGCCCTTTCAGCTTCCTTCTGATTTTAATATCTCTGAAATTTGCTCTTCAAGTTCAGCTCCTCAAAAGAAAGCAGTATCAAAACTAAACCCTAACCCTAGTTCTGAACCAAGCCCAGCTGTGCTGAAACCCATTAAGAACATGGCTTTGCATGAGAAATATATAGACCACTTGCACTGTGTTGATGCGAAAAGGAAGGCTTGTGTTAGGGTTTGTGAGAATTCCGAGGGCAAAATGGTAAATTTGAAAGATGTGAAAGTATCGCTTGTTTCGGAAGCTCAGGATTATATTGGGTATTTTAAACGGGTCCAGTCTGACCCGTTTGGGGACTTTGTTAGGTCGGATGAAGAGGATGAGTTGTAATGTTGGTGATTGAATTTGAATTCTGGATGTTTAATGTGAAATATTTTTCCTTTCGATAAATTAATAGTAATTGTTTTTAAATTATTTTGGAGTTCGTTCATTACTGTCTCATGCTGCATTTTGGGTTTAGGGTTTACATAGAGAGAGAGTAATTGTGTTTTGAGTAATAGTGGTTTTCTCTTGTTATTTCCCACTGTTGTGTACTGTCAATAGAAGGTGATAAATGAAACATGATATGATGGTAAGCAAACCATCTCAAAGAAGAATACTAGTAAATTTCGTTTCGCTTACCATCCAATCATGTTTTGGTCAGCATTTGTCAGTGGCTGTGTAAACCTCTTTTGTAAGAGGCTTTGTTTTGGTTGAAAGACTGTTTAATTGCTAGAATTGAAATCTGTCATGTTCATAAAAAAAAATACTCTCTTACCAACTGGTACATTCTGCTCAAAAGATGATCATATGCTCCGTGTTGAAAGGATAATTGAACTTCATTGAGCCTTGTTACGTGGGACTATGTTACACTATGGATTATTATGTTTTTTTTTTTAATAATTTGAATATTTAGTGCGTAGTGATCATATTATCGCGTAAGGTAATATATAATTGACTCATAAGAATCAAATATAGATATAAATTACTCTTGCGAGAGATTGCAAGACGTAAATAGTCTTTTATTAAATAAATTGGTTTCCTTATACCTTTTTGTTCAGTCATTTCCTTTGATAAAAACAGGGAACAATTTTGGCATTAGTTGGGGATGTTATTTGGGTTCGGTTCTATTTGAATAAGAGAAATCGGAACCTGAGTCGAACTAAATTTACTCAAGACGAATTGAAAGAACCTAATTTTAATAAATTTATTTGGTTCAAATCGAGCAAAAAGTTAAATATATGTAAACACAAATTTATATTGAACACCCAAATAAACTTAATCGGGACCTGATAGAACACGACGGTACTGTAGCACGATAGTTCACGACGGATCTAATGATAGTATATATATAATTTATTTTCTAATAAGAATATATACATAACAATATATATAATTTATTTATCTAATAATAGTATATATACATAAAAAGTGAAAATAGTATATAAAAATAGGAAAACCGTATATAAAATGAGAAAACAGTATATAAAAGTAAAAAAATAAAAAATACATAAAAAATAAATAACAGTATATAAAATAGCAAAACAGTATATAAAATGAGAAAGTAGTATATAAAATGGAGAAAACGTTATATCTACAGTGCCGTCGTGCTACAGTCCGTCGTATTTGCACATTTCCCAACTTTTAATTAACTGAGTCTTTTTTTTTCACTAAAAGCCATAAAAAGATATTACAATAAAGTACCACCAAATATTTCCAAATCAAAATAAAACTGCATACATATCCTCTTAAACATTTATTTTCCTTCAATATAAATTAGCTAAATAAATTATTTAAAAAGGTGGTCCAGGAGGACCTGGTGGACCAGGAAAGGGTCCTCCAAAAAAGGGCCCACAACACTCTTGAAGCAAACAGCAACAACACAGTAAATACAAGCTGCAAATTTAAGAATAAAATAAAATTGTTAATTCTTGCAAATAAAATAAATTATATGTTAGTCGACAAAATAAATAGGAAATCATTCACAAAGACAATGCAATATGATTTGACACATTATTAACTCACAATATATGTAAATACATCACTTTCTAGTGGTTATTCCTCTTTTTGGTGTTTACAATACAAAATATGTATTTAAAAATTACATATTATAAATATTACAATATACAATAAAATAATATATTGAGTGTATAATATGCTAAATACCTAAATAAATAAATTAATTAACTAAATACATAATAACTCACCATGAACCAAGAAATCCACCAAAACCAGGTCCCCAGAAAGGACCGCCACCCGAACCAGGTCCACCAGAGAGCGGCGCCCATCCCGGTCCTCCTGGACCCGGTCCACCAGGTCTCATTTTTGTCTTAGGCTATGATCACAATCCAATGTCTATATATGCTTCAACTATCAAAGATTTATGAAATTAATTGCTTTCACAAGAAGAGAGGGATATGCAATGGCTTAAGGATGAGAAACTATATAGCCATGATGAGGGAGTGAGTTCTTCACCTAATGATCAAAAAGTCTAAACTCTAACTGGGAACTAACAACCATTCAACGAAATTCTTTTATGATATCTATCTGGTATTCTACAACTACCGTTCTTCGTGATCCCTCCAGAAAAATAAAACATAATGCATTAGTATATGACATACCTTATTCTATATGTAATTTTGATTTACTTGTATGCACTTATTAAATGTATAAGAGGAGCTTTTATCGATTAGCCATTATGTACTTCCATGCTCCTTTGGTGTGATAAAAAACGGTGTGACATATTTTTTACTCTCAGTCCTGTGTCCCACTCTCACACCAAGCATAACTCCATTGATTCTCCATTGATTTTCACTTTGTGCTTGAGCTAACTGCCACTAAGCTACTCATTGTTCGTTTCATGAGCGTTGTTAATGATCAAGGGGCCAACATTTTTACGAAGGGGCTCTATCTTCTCCATGCTTCTCCTTTGTTATGTACCAAGCTCGCAGCTTCCGGGAAACCGGCCGATTCACTTGTCGGGGTAGTAGCATGTTTAGAGTAAAAGTGAGTATATAAACTTCTAATAGGAAATGGGCTAATTGTAATAGGGTAAAAGGTTGTTATTAACTCGTAGTGTAGTGGCTAGACAAGGCTTAACAACCTCATGATATGGTATAGTTGTTGTTGAAGTGGCACTTGTTTGTATTTCACCACTACTTAGCTTATCATGTGTAATAGAAATCAAAGTTTCAATATATTAATTAATCATGGATCCCATAAATTATCAAGTTGTATTCAATTTCAAATCATGATGAGATGTAATGGGCAATATTAATGATGTTAATTTCCTAATCATCCGGATATGCATTGAACAACATTCTGAAATTAATTCCCTAGTGCGTTTGTTTCGCATGAAAGTTCCACTTTCCCTGGAACATGGGGGCATTGAAGTCACTTTGCCACATATGATATAGCATGAGAATCATGTGTGACGATAATCTTAGATTGTCATGAAAATATGATTTTGCCACATTAATGGAAACTTTCCTTAAATCCTTGTCTACATTTGTGTTACTAATTACGATTACTAGTATTCGAAATGTTTCTTTCTTTCTTTATAAATATAAGGGTAATCCGAAAGTGTGATGGGGATGAACATGCCCAACGCGACCGTATACTGATTTTTACCGCTTTTTAATATATTTTTTTTGTTTTTTAGACACTATTTCATTATTTTACGTATATTGTTATACCCTGAAATTTTGAAAATTTGGTTCAAGGATATTTTCATAATTAAACTGATATAATAACTTTTATATTTTTTAAAGATAAATAATTTATTAAGATCTTGCTTTTTATGAAAATATTTTATAAATGAAATTTTCTATAATTGAGGGACTAGAATATAAAATGTCTGAAATCAGTTTTCTTTTCTATTAAACTCTATTAATTTCCATTACCCCTTCAATCCCCACTAAAATCTGTTACGCATGAAATTAATTCTGGAAACTCTCAACCTCTTATCTCAATCTATATAGTATATATTGCCTCCATTCATCCATCTCCTTCCTGTTCAATTCACCCATCTCCATTTCTTCAAATAATAAACAAAAACCAAATAAACTACACACCTCACGTGATTTCATCCATCTTCCATTTTTATTTTCCTTGTTGATCGCGGTTCATGTGAACCAATGTTATCAAAACTGGACCGGACGTTGACTCGAAAGAGTTTTGAATCACCGGTTCATCGGTCGAACCAGTGGGCATTCCCCCGACGTAGTGCTTCTTCATCCTATCTCTCGTCCTACTTTCTCTCTATCGGTTCAAAGTCAACCCTTAGTGATGTGGATTGGCTAATAGAGTGATTATTGATTGTGACTTAGCAAGTATAAGAAACTACAAATCAGACTCTTACCTCACAAAGAAGAGTAATAATTGAGACTTGTTTTTCACCTCCTTTAGCTAGGGGAATCACCCGAATCACTTGAATTCTTTTTCCAAAGTCGTACTGATGTCAATCAAGAAGTCGACATCTTGTAACTTCACATTAGTGCTTTCTCTTCTCGCTCCACCTCCATTCTTCTACACAGCGACTCGTGACTAACGTAGGTAGTCTTGAGGGTGTTCGCCACATGCCGTAGTGTCTCATTTTGATCAACGTAGAATGTCTCGAGCACAAGAGCAGGAATGACTTCTCCCAGACAGTTGACCTATGAGAAAGAGAGTGACTAATGGAAAACAAGATCTCATATATAGTCTGATTGCTTTGTTTTTTTCTCCTTGTTGATCCGAAGATTGGACTTGAAAACAGCTGAGGATAAGCTAGACAAAGCTTGTTTCTTTTTATTTATATATAGGCTGAGAAAGTCTTATTCAACTAGTCAGTTTATCACCATGTCATTCATCCCTTCGACAATTCACTCAATTACCTTTTCGGGAATAGGTTCTCAAGTCAATACCATTGAACATGATGAGTTGACTAAAGAAAGTTCGATATACCTCGATTCAGCTACCTTGGTCTACCTAAAGTACGGAGTGGTGAAAAGAGTACATCACATTTGGTCGTCGAGATAGCTGACAGCCATTCAAAGGGATAAAAGATCACCAGAGATATCTTCAAAAGTGACCAAACCGGTTCAATTGCTGATTTTCTAGAATATAATTTATAAATAAATAATATAACTTTGTATGCATCGCATAAATTTTAAAACAAAAATTTGACGTATCAATTACTTCATTTTATTTTACTAACACAAAGAATCCACATGAGAAGAAAGGAAAGAATGAGAGAGGAAAAGACAGCAAGAAGAAAATAAAAAAAAACTTGTTCCAGCAAAAAACTGGGTTCAACAGCCGGTTCAATTTCCGATTTTTCATAAAACCGGCCGGTTCAACTAAAAAAAATCCGATTTTCATGCATATCCGATTCAATTGATAGACCGAACCGAAAATCCTACTGGGTCTGATTTTTTCCGGTTCAACCAGAACCGGGCCGGTTTTGATAAAACTGATGTGAACCAATGGAATGAAGAGTAATTGGTTCATGCGTACCAGTAGCAAGTTATATGTTCTCTGATCATCACCATCCTTCTATTTTATTCCTTCTCTGGTAATGATCTCCACTTTTCTACGTCAATTATTTCGCAAGAAAATATCTTGTTCCATATAATTAGGCCTTAATTAAGAATTCATGAAAATACTAGATTTCGGTGAGGATATGTCGGACCTAAAATTCGAAGTGTCGGATTAGTTCTGAAAGGACGATTAATTATTCGTGTTAATTCAAAGGTAAGGGATTTTGCTCTCAAATACGTTTACGATTTTTAAATTATTTTGATACTAATAAATATCTATGATATGAATTATATTTTTATTTGAGCTTATATTGCTCATACCAAATATTTTATTATTTATGAAAATAGGATATTATATAATAACAATAATATATTTTTGAGAGATAATTATTTTATGGGATAAAGATGTGATGTTGAGAAAAGTGAAATAGTTAAGGTCAATCCAGCCGTACTTGGTAGGTGGAAGTCAAGGCCGCTGATTATGATCAAGGTGATAGGCCGTACTTAGTAGGTGGAAGTTAGAGCCGCCTAATCACCCAATAACGAGCTCGGAAAGACTTGTATTTGTGCGCATACTCGATGTCACGGAGCATGATCTAATGTGTGTGCGTTAAAGTGGAATGAGAAATCAATATCCCAATATAAATGATTTAAATATTGTTATATTTATTACGATTTATTCAAATATTTATTTACTAAAATTAATAATATTTTAACGTATATTAGACACACCTTACTGAATTTTGTACTCATCCTTTAAAATGCAGGTCATAAATAGTCGAGTAAGTCTTTGTAGCGCCATGAGACCCCCACAATGATGTAGCAAAATGGATACTTCTTAGTCGAGATCCAACCAAAATTGTGGCGGGGTAGGGTTAAGCGCCACAATTTTGGGAAGTTATAATTGAGGTGCTAGTGATACGTGGTGCAAATTTGGTCCGGACTCATAAGAAGTACAAAATCATTGGAGATGCAATTGGGATAAGTGTGGCATGACCGTCCTCCCATGAAAGACGTTGATTTTTTTTTTCATTGCTCCAATATAAGATTTGTATATTTTATACGATTTTTTATTATTGTGTAGGTTGAATTTTATTGAAGGTTGAGATTATTTTGAAGAATTGTAGGTTAGAAGTACTTTCTAAATGGTTTTTTTTTGTTTGTTTTTAAAGTGGAAGTAGGGATGAATGAAGGATAGGACTTGGGAGTAACATTTTATTGATGGTTAGGTCTAATATTTCGATGAAGGTTAGAAATGACATTTTGTTATAGTTAAGTGGATTGATATTTTGTATGCATGATGGATATGTGACGACATCTATTGTGTAAAACTTATTTGAATATTAAAGTTACTTATTTTGCTAGCTAATTATGTGTATTCTTTAAATTTTAATTTTTATAATTTTTTATTATTTTATTATTATGAAAATGTTGTTTTGTATTTGTAAAATGATGCAAATTGAAAAATAGTGCGCCATTTCTTAATGTTGCGAGTTAAAACAACTGCATCCCTTGTGAAAGTTGCAAACTAAATATCATTGCAGAATTCAAAAATGCTCCGAAATGTACAATTTGGAGGAATTTCTGCGAGTGCTGCAGTAACTTTTCGCAAGAGTACCTAGACGTCCTTTATAACCAAATGTCCTTATTGTGAAAGCAGCATTGTTTTTACCCAGTCGGTAGAATTTCGAGTGCTGTAGTATTCAGATATTGTTGTAGTGCATATTTCTTTTTCTCAAAAGATGACTTGTAATACTAACCTACCGAAATTATTTTTTTCCTTTTACAAAGTTCATTTGGTTTGCGGTAATATGGTATTTTCATGACAATAATATTTCTTGGATTGTTTTAGACATAAATAATATTATCATACTATTGGAATATTATTGTTTGGTTTACAAATTCAGATTCTTAATATGAACTATTTTTTAATTTCTTCATTTGGAAATGAACATTATAACCTTATGATATAAACACATGAGATTTATTAAATATTTTAGTTAACTATATTATCTACTATATTATTATGTTACGTAATTTATTCACTACTAAAAAAATAGCTCATAGTGGCGGGTTTTTTTCTAGTTAGTGGCACATTAAACTGTTGCAACTCAATTTACTGGCACTTCGGAGTCCGCCACATAAGCTGCCACTACTGGAGGCGTTGCAAGCATTTTTGTGGTGCTTCATGAACCGCCACTATGTTGTGGCGCTTATACCCGCAACTATGTTGTTGCACTTATATCCGTCACTATGTTGTGGCACTTATACCCGCCACTATGTTTTAGCGCATATACACGCCACAATGTTTTGGCACTTATCTATTGGCAGAGAAAACCGCCACTAGTCAATTTGTTGGCAGAAAAAAAAACCTATATTAAATTATTTACTTCCAATTATTCTACGAATTATCATATATAATAACAACCAAAACAATAATTTCCATATGAACCAAACAAAGCACATTCAACTCAAGTCTTTATATTAAAGTAGTCAAATTCATTATACATATTACATCAGAATAAATGACCATCTGTTGAAGGAGCTAGGCCAACCACTACATGCACCTTGCATTCTTAGCTTCACTATTCCACTCTCTACAAATATTTAGAAAAGAAGAAAAAGATCATCTTACATGCAAGTCATCTCATGAGCTAAAGTTATGTTTTTGAAAATGTTTGTTCCAGCTCAGTTCAGAATTGACCAATCCACTTAGTAACTTCATGAATACCTGCCAAGAAAAAAGGAAAATTGAAAATTACGAACTTTTATTTCAGACTCTATTTTATCGAAGACTCAATTTAGCCTCTACTTGCTCATATTGTAAGAGATTGTCTTATCATATTATGGAAGATGGTACCAATATTCTTATAGTTATGGTTCTTCAAATCATATAACTAAGTAGAAATAATCCTGGCCAAAATTAAGCATAAGTAGAAATAACGAGCAAGTAGCAAAAACCATAAACTAATTTTGTAAACCTAAGTTAATGAACTCAGAGTAAAATCAGTAATAAAAAGACCTTCTGCTTGAACCTTGAACTTCAAAAAAAAAACCTTATGCTTACATGTGAGTTGTAAGTCATAAACATCAGGCACATATTGCATCACAACATTTAGAAAGAACTTGATTCAAGTGGCAACTTATAACTTCAAAAGACCTTAAAAATGTTAGTTACAAATAGAAGACCCAAATTATGATCTAAAATAGTAAAATTGAGATTCGTGAGCTTATGTGGATGAATACCATGAAATGGAAACATACAATAATTTTACTATATTAAAAAATAATCGAAAGAACTTTTGCTGCAGAACTTGTACCTTTGTTTCACTTTTCTCTTGATAGTGTCTACTTTGGAATATAGCCTTCAGTTTCTCACTTGCAACATATACCTCTGAAAATAAATAAACAACTCAGGCACATCAAAATAAAATAAAACAGAATATAAGTAATAAAAAGAATTACCTCGATCAATTACTGCAATTACCCTTTATGTTATTCACAATGGGGTGAACCAAGCATAAATCTTGCTGCATCACACAGTACAACATAAATTTGGATTTTCTTTGGATTTAGCATCAAAGTTTGAACTAAAAGAAATTAAAGCATAAAGTCAAATTAGCCAAGAAAAACAATAACTGAGAAAAATAAAATAAAACATAAACTTGATTGAAGAGGTAGAACGATAAAACATAACTCAGAAAAAGAAAAATAAAGTCAAATTAACCCAAAAAAATTAATGTTTAAACATGATACTAACCTTGATTGAAAAGATTGAAAAGTTCAGTATTATTCCATAAAAAGATAGTTCAAATCCAATTAATTACTAACTATTTCATGAAATCGATTTATAGAATTCAATCCATTTGCTTATTGAGGTGCATTTGCTATACTATTAAGCACTAGAACCATGAAGAAAATAAATGGTACCGACCAATATAAATACTGAGTATTGAAATACCTGGCCAGTTCAAATAATCCAATTAACTGATAATATGCATTGTAGCAAACCTGAAACAGATAAAATAAATGCATTATAAACAAAATTTCAATTTTAAATCCCAAATTTATATAAACACAAGACAGAGGCTTTATATGGATAATTAGGCTTTCAATGGATAATTATAAATCCCAAATTTATACAAACACAAATTCAATTATGTTTCAGAAAAAATGATAATTGAATAACTGCATTACCTAATATAAATTAGATACATCCAGTACATGTAAATTGAAGCTATTGAAAAGAAGGAAATTGGGTCAAAAGAAGAACAATAATCTGAATAACAAGAGATGGGGAAAAAGGCATGCCAGTTCGTCAAAACCATGAATCAACAATAAAATTGAAATAATTGCTCGAGAATCAACAAAATAAAAGATTGAAAAGGGAATCACCGTTGAATTTGGGCTGCAGCTCTCTCCTTTTTCTCTGAAATGAGGCAATCTTAGTTTGCAGGCACAAAAAATGAATTCATTTCTCAATTAAAGACTAAAACCTGAAAATCGCAAAGTCCCTAACCTGATTTCGAGAGAGAAGTCTCGCACATGGTTGTCGAGTGAAGAGAGGGTTAGTCGGCCATGCATGCGTGACGTCACCCTTGGAGAAGAACGAAGAGGTCGTAGGTCCTCTTGAATAAACTAAATCGAGAGAGAGAGAGAGAGAGAGAGAGAGAGAGAGAGAGGCGATTAGGGCTTGTAAATCAGGCCTCAACACACACAGAGAGAGAGAGAGAGAGAGAGAGAGAGAGAGCAAGATTTTGTTTGGACTGGGGATAGGTTTTGGTTTTGGGAGGGAGAGGACGAATTTTCAGGGTTTGGGTTTGGGTTTTGGTGGTGGTGTGGCGTGAGTGGGAAATGAAATTTTCGCTAAGTTAGGACTGTGTATACTGGCAGGTTGGGTTGTTGGCAGTACACCTGCATCACCGATTCTCCGAAATTAAGGCTCTTGGCGAAGAGGCCACCTGCCAGAAAAAATTCGCCAGTATAACTGTTTTTTTTAGTAGTGATTATTATCGAACAACATCATTATTTTTTAATTAATTGAGGGGAGTTCAAAATCGCTCCCCCAATGATTAGATTAGATTAGATAAATAAAGGTCCATAATACAAAAAGTAGATCACTGGAATAATAAATAAAGCCTCCTATTTACAGAGCTCTTATTGGAGCGAGATGCCCCTTACTAACGAACAACATCATCTTACAAATTCAATGATTCATTTTTTTATAGATATAATTATATTTAATTTTTAAAATAATTTGAAGTAAATATAGTTATTATTTATAACATTTAGTAATAATCATTGATTTAACTATATAATTATATTTAGGGGATTGATGCTGCACGACGGGTTTTCTCGTCGTACAACATGACAATATATATAGGCGATAGATAGTATATAAAATTGAATAAATAGAATAAAAAAATTATTTTTTAGATGCAGCAAAACATTATATATATTACACCCCGACTCCAAATTCGATCCGAGTTATAACAGTCGTATATCCTTAAGGATATACGACGCTAAAATTGTATTACACAGTGGAATAATACAAGAAATATACAAAATCAAGTATCAAATAATTATTTTAACATTTATTACTTATATTAAATTTTCTCGTGTTTGACGCCGCTCAACCCGATGCCCCAAATACCGAAACCTGAAATCTGCAAATGGAAAATTCTAATATGAATAGTACCTTAGATGTATCGTCATGATTAATGGATTGTGCAGAGTGTACTTCATGTGCTTGAGATTGTACTCCATGATCCACACTTTGATCCTTTCGAAGTAATAGAAGAAAAAAAAAACAAATATAAAATAATAAATTATTCTGTCAAAGTTCATTTAATAGGAGTGGTTATGCACTAAAGATTGTGGGTTCACCAATTGTGGGTTTAACAAAAATCAATTTATTTGAATATAGATGGAACATATGAGCCCTCCTTATTAAAAAAAATTAGTAATAAATATTCCTTACAATTAGAAAGGTTAATGCAAATAAATCAATGCAATTTATAAGATGAAAAAAGAAAGCATATATAGAACGTACCTCGTTCGAAAGACTACGATAAGCCTTCACTTTCTTCTTTTTGTCTCTCTATTTAAGATTTAATGTGTTAATTACAATGTTATTAAATCCGAACCAGACACCGGCCTAATCGAGTTTCCAGTCACTAGTTCATTGGTCGGACCGGCAGGTCACTCGGTTAAACCGCTGATAATGAACCGGTCATTAATTTTAAATACTAGTATATATATAATGTGCATGTCTGATTTGAAAATTCAAATCTATTAACATATAAAAATATGAAAAATTTAGTGTTGCTATTAATATTTTGAACTAAAAATATGAAAATTTTTGAATTATACACAACACTCACTTTTCTGGTCAAGCACAACTTAAAAAGATACAAATCCATTCTTGAAAGAAAAACAAAACAATCTGACGAACGATTCTCATTAATTTAAATCAAACCTTTGCTTAACAATTGATAAACTCTACTAATCTCACTTCCAAAGACTACATGGTCATGAAAAGCTCAAAAAACAAACAAATGAATAATTCAATTTTAGAAACAAACTATCTCATTATCCAATAGAGCAATGAAGATTTGGAGGGAAAGAATAAACTTAAGAATAGATGGATTCGAACAAAATAAAAGGGAATAAATCAAATTTTATCATTCTTTCTGTTAGAAGAGGATGAGAAAAGGGAAAATGGTTGTAAAAAGGCAAGAAATCGGAAGAGGAAAGGTGAAAGAAATGACAAGAAGCAAAGAATAGGAAATTAGACTTAGGAAAAACACTCAGAGAAAAACCCGGTTTTTTTGGGTTAACCGGTTCACGGTTTTGTATAAAAATCGGCCGGTTCATACGGATTTAACCGGTTTCGATCTTTATATGGGACCGAACCGGATTTTGGACCAGATCCAGTTTTTCCGGTTGAACTAGCCGGTCCGGTCCGGATTTTATAACACTGGTTAATTATTAACTTCATTGATAAGTCCTCAAAATTGAGAAATAAAATATAAGACAATTAATTTAAACTCCTTTTTGTCTCTACTTTGATTATGCTTCTTAATTTCTTCTACGTCGGCCTTTATGGCAAGCATTTGGACTTGTTGTTCTTCATACTTTTGTTTTATTTCTTCACACTTTTGTGTCACTTCTTCACACTTTTGTGTCATGTCATCTACTTGTTTTGTCAATAAACGATTTTCTTTTATGTAGTCTATTCAGCTTGGTTTCTCACCCCATACATCAGAAGGTGATGAACCCAATTCCAAGCAGCGGACATGACCGACCGTGCTTGTCTTTCTTCATTGTAACCGTTGCAAACAGATCATCCCGACCAATTTTTCTCTCCGCAACTTCAGGATATTGACCATATGGGAATCTTGCTCGGACTGGGCGGTCATGACCATATGCATCCTACATTTTTTTTTTTTTTTGAGAAAATCATATGCATCCTACATGTGTGTGCCTATTTTATTATAGCAATGTATACGATATTTTAATTTAAAATATTATATATATGATATTTTTTATGACGGTCATATTATTACTCTTCTATATTTATATATTATTTGCAAAACTTGTATATATTATGTATTACACTACAACTACATATATGACGAGTGAATATAAAACTAATAACAATGGTCTGGTGGGTCGCGATTGGTTTTTATAGTGGTGTAATTATGAATATGATGATGTTTACGAACCCTGTTTCAATATTACGGTACATGAACAAAATAAGAGTGCAAAAACAGAAACAATGTCCGCAGAACCAGAAATCACAGCTTGTAAGAAAGTTACACACGCCAAAAATAGAAACTCTAACCTGTATCATAACAAGATACTTTGCTTTCCATTTTTCAAACCAAAGAATATTTCACAATTTGTTGCTACTTTTCGTTTCTCTCATCCCCCTTCAACAAACCCCAAATCTCAATAATTAATATCCTTGTGAAACCGAGTTGTCATTTTCCTATTTAAAGTCACAAAAGCGAAACCCTAATTTCATCATAGCCTATTAGCCTCTCTCCTTCCATAGTTCCAATCAACCTTTCATATATCTCTATCTGCCCTCTCTCTCTACCTTTCCGCCTTTCTCTCCTTGTCTCTCTAACAATGGGTTGTGGAGGCTCAAAAGAGGAGGTGGCTACTTCAAACACAGTGTCTTCACGCTCGCTCTTCAGAAAGAAATCGACTGTTACCGATAGCCAATCAACTTCTGCCATGTCAGGTGAGGTATCTTCCGTCCAAACTGGAAATAAAAGTGCGGAAGCTCAAAACACAGAAAAAGCTGAGGAGAAAACAGAGGTGAAGGAAAAGGTAGAAACTGAAAAGGTTGTTGAAGCACCAAAGGAAGAAGTAGTTACAAAAACTGAAGATCCATTGGTGGAAGAATCAAAGAAAGAAGAGGAGGCCAAAGAGGTTGATCAAGTGGTGGAAGAGAATAATCCAAAAATTGAGGGTGTTGATGCAAAAGTGGAAAATACTGATGTGAAGGAAGAAGTTCAGGAACCTGAAGTGACTGTTGAGACATCAGAGAAGAAAGAAGAGATTGCTCCTCAAGTGGAAGAAGGTAAGTTTTATTTATATTTTTTTTTCTCAATTTCTTAAAACAATTGTGGCGAATTTTAGTTTTATTGCGTGTATATGTGATTGACAAGTTCCATTTTTTTCTTGCTTGTTTTTCTTTGCAAATTTGCAGTTGAATCGATTGAGAAAACCACCGCCGAACCAGTCGAGGCTGAACCGGTACCAGCTGAGGCCGAACCGGTACCAGCTGAGGCCGAACCGGTACCAGCTGAGGCTGAACCGGTATCAGCTGAGGCTGAACCGGTAACAGTTGAGGTTGAACCCGTACCAGATGAGGCTGAACCCATACCAGTTGAGGCTGAACCAGTACCAGCTGAGGCTGAACCTGTACCAGTTGAAGAGGTGAAAGGAGAGGAGGAAACTTCAGAGAAGAAAGAGGTAGAAGAGAAAGCAACTCCAAGTGAGCCATCTGATAAGTGATGACTGCCAAAGAGAGCTTGAGACTTGAATTTGAATTTGAACTATGTGTAGTGTTTGAAACTAAAATTCTTTTATGTTCGCATTGTTTGTGTAATGATGGATGTTTATTTATTGGTGATTGATTTATTTGGACATTTCTAATCATTGTCTATTTGTTATAAACGTTTACTTGAATCTTATTTATTTTTCTTGGAGAGAATATAGGTTAAGAAACCGAGATAGCTATGCAAAACCTAGAAAGTTCAATTGAAAATCAGTCGGATAAGCATTTTCTTCTTTTTGCTAAAAGAATGTCATTTAAAAAGGGTAAATTTCAGCCTAAGTAACTAAGATTTATTCAATGCTGAAGTCATATTCACTGCTTAAATTGAATACTCAACAATATTGTCATTCTAAGGGATGTGAACGGTTTGGATTCAGTTCAGATGATAATGCTCATACCATATTCATATTTTTTTTTTCTGAGATTGTATATCACAATTCACACAGATCCGGATATGAGTTCAGATTTGTCGGATATGGGTACAAATGGATCTTTTTTGGTTATTTAAACTACGACTATTTTATCATAATCTTTTTATAGTATTTTTGACATATGGTAAAAAATGTGTTTAAAGAAGATTCATTTCAGGAAAAAATCTTCAATGTTGCATGTTATTACACGAAAATATGTACATATTGTGTCATAATAGATCAATAACTGAAAATATGAGTTCAAAAATGGCCACCAATATTTGATAGTAATCTGGTCCATATGCAGATCCATACCCGGATTCATATACGAATTCAAGACCTATATCTCGAGCCATATCGTTAAAACGGACCTTGTTCTGAATTCAAAACAAAACGAATAAATATTTTTCATTCAGTTTTGAGTAATTTTTGGAATTTTTTGGATATGGAACCGGTTCGGTACCCGACCTATTGACACCCCTTCTTTCTATTGTCATCAAACTTTTATTTTGTGAAAATTAAATCACTTGATCAAATTTTGATCAACAATTTGATGGAATAATAATATCGAAGTTAGTGAAATCAACATTTTTACGACTTGAATTATTATTTATAGCATTTTAAACATATATGGGCTGCAAATTATGACTTATATTCTAATTGATAGAATATATTTCATGTGTAACAAGAGATCATGAGTTCAAGTTTCGACAAATACAATTTTTTTTCTTTGAGGGAGAACTACAAACGATCGCTTAATTTTTATTCTCATTTTAATCAATCATTCCAGATGCGGGATTCAAACTCTTTACTTTTGGAAAAGTGAGATTGTATCATACCACTAGACTATTCTAATGATGATCGACAAATACAATCTTATATAACACTTATTTAGCAAAGTCTCCCAACCCACCAAATACAATCTTACTATTCCACTAACGGTTATGACATGATAGTATGCTCTCCAATCTATGTTCGAGAGAAAATATAGTAATTTTCATATGTTTTCATTTTATTATTTATAAAAAAAAATATAGTAATTTTCATATGTTATCTTATTTGGTTACAAAAATTCAGTAGCCATAATACGAGAATAATTTGGTGATATGAAAAACTTCAGTTATTTAAAAAGTAAAGAATATAAGATAAAACATTGGGTTGACATAAAAGTTCCTTTCTTCATTAGAATTGGGTTGAAGTAACATTAATCCATTACAATTTTTATTTTAAACGAGAACTTATCGGAAGTCACTTTATGTTCCAGCACATCTCTCTCTTCCAAAACTAAGTTCCCATCTGTTGAGATCATACACAAATCTAATATCTTGTTGCATCATAACCCCAATAATCGTCTCCTTTCTTGTGGCAATCCAAAGACAAAACTTATTATTCCCCACATGATAAAATATGTTGAAGGATTCCAATTTGAGATCCGCACCGTCGAAATGAAGAGTCATCGAAGGTAGTGAGTATCTAAACCTACCACGTGTTTTGTAACAGAGTTGAGTACGCTCACCACCTCTCGAGATAGGCGTCATGCTATACCTCGAGAAATATCGCATAAGTTCTGCTTCGATAATTTCATAGGCTTCTGACATTATATATGTGAATGATGAACCTGAGTCGATTATACAACCACCCGTATTGTCTGGTTTCTGGTTGAAGATTCCTCGAGGAAGATTTAATCGCTGATTATCGATAGTTACGTCGTTCAACTGTAAGTAATACAAATTTGAATTTGTCCTTAATATAGGGGTTCTTTGGTAATAACTTTTCTCAATGATATCGCTTCCGAATCGGAGGTAGCTAATAGTACCTGCAAAATTAGGGACAAAGCAATGCGAAAACCGTCCTTGCGTGTACCTAAAAGTTACAAGAGGTAAAATTACATAAATACCCTTCGTATAATTTCAATATTGAGAAGAAAATGCATACCGAGATAATTGCATCGTGAAGGATTGTTGTGACCCATCCATTCCGATAATTCCGCTTATTCGAGTGTTTTCCGGGAAAGAGTTTGCAGTTGCTGAATGAGTACAACCAAAAATAAAACCATCAATACCCTCGAAACTCTCTGTTGCAAGCACACCTCCCGCCAAAGCATTGTCTCCATAACTAATCAAATAGTAATCGATTATTAAGATCTTATCTGCAATTACTCTATATTTACCTTCTTTTAACAAAAAATATATTACATAGGAACCCCTATTTGTTCTTCCAAGAACAATTGTGAATAAACCACTTATAGCCATTAAACTATATAAAACTACAAATTCACCTTTTTATGTAACGGCAGGTGCCTTCATTGCATTCATACGCTTTACAAAACGGATGATTGCAGTCGAGGTTCCTATAGGTCCTCGAGTCAAGAGGTACATAAAATGGAGGCTTTTGAGGGAAACACGGGCTGCAGGGACGACACTGAATCCATGTCAAGTCGCTTCCGGTATCAAAGAACAAATTTTGTGGGATTCTGTCGTTACTCACGTAAACCTTCACGAAGTAAAAATTCATATCATGGTCTGCAATAGGTCGAAGAACCATCTCTTGGGATTTATTGTTAATTTTTGTCATTTCCAGCCATTTTACACGTGCATCTGATAAATTCTTCAACTGCTCAAACTTTTCGATCTCAGTGAGATTTTCATGGTAGATTAGAGATCGAATGGAATCGCTATGAACAAGTTCCAAGCTAAAACCTGTCTTGTTGGTTGTTGAAACCACGGATTTGATGCAAAAGGATAATAAAATTGCAAAAAGAAGAGCCATGAGTAATATTAGGGATAATTATGACCAGATTTACCTATAAAACAATTGAAGGGAAAGAACACTATTTATACTTGAACATAAAGAAGGGGGTAAATTTATTGTTTCTTAATTTCTTGTAGGAAAAATAAATTGTCAAATCTTGTTGGATTAACTGAGAAAATTTTTTATCTAATTTGGCAACCGTAAGTTGCATGAATGGATTGTTATGTCTTCAAAAGATACACTAACATATCACTATTTTAATATAGAATTAAGAATATATCAACTTTGCAAACAAGATGAGCATATAAAGCAAGCAATTTTTGTAAACATAGATTCTTTTTAAATTTTGGAAGGTTACTTGAACTTGGCCCAAAAATGCACTAAAAGAAGTTACAAGAACTTGGCCCAAACATTGCAAACAATAAAAACTTTTGTCATAGAGCAAATTTATATTTAGTTTAGAAATATAAACTGAAACCTAAAATAAAATTAAATAGAGAAATGAAAGTGATTTTTATAATTAAAACAAACTCCGTTTTGGTCCGAAAAAATTTGTTCAGACAGACCTTATTTTGGAAAATTATTCTGTCTGTATGTAAATTGGATTTCTTTTGCCTAGTGTCAAAAAATACTAGGGGCCCAATATGGCAATATAAAATATATCTTATATGTATATACAAGTGCTAAAGAATAAAAAAAATAAAAGGTCAATATCTCAAAGGGAAATGTGAAATTACTACGCTTAATTCTCGTCTATATATTCCAGTCAAAAGTCAATCTTTTATAGGTTGTTCATTGAGTTATGTATACTGATTTTGTGTTTTATATACCGTTTTTGTGTTATATCTATATTGTTTTAATATATATTGCGAAGGATGTGCAAATTATGGGATAGGGTTAATTAGAAAAAGGAGGTATATATATGATATTTTCATTTTTGTAGGGATATTCATGTAAAATTATACCAAATCGGGTCCAGAAATAGGTGAAAATGCCGATACGGTTCGGATAAGGATTATACTATATCCGTATAAAATGAGATAATTCATATTTGTCATTATAAAAACTCAAAATATCATATTAGTCATTACAAAAATCAAAATATCATATTTGCAATTACAAAAACTTGAAAATATCATATTTGCCATTACAAAATCTTAAAATATCATATGTGCCATTCCTAAATTCAAAACCTATCAAATTTATCCGAAACTTAAAGCATCCATATTTTTCCATTAAAACTAACAGTCCAGTCTTATAATTACTATTTTACCCCTAAACTTTTATAAAGCTTGATTTGATTATGTTATTTCTAATTATCCCCCCTTCCCCCTCCTCTCTTTTCATGATTTAGATCGACATGTACAATCAAAGAATATTTTTTAATTTTTCAGAAAAAAGGATTTCTTTTCTTCCTTTTCTTAGTATCACAACATTTCATATAAGAGAAAAATGTATTCAAAAGAAAAATAACTATTCCAATTCCAAATGATTTTTGGAATAAATATTTACGAAGAGGAAAAAGTAAAATGATGTTGTGAGAAGAGGGTGACAAAACGGGGACGAAACTTTAGGTTGAAAACATAATATGTATATTTGGTAGTGAAGAAGAAATGAGAGACATTTTGACCATATTAAATAAAATTTAACGGAAAGTTAACGGTTTTGGATATATTTGATATTATTGAGTTTTAAAAGGGTAAATTTGATAATTTTTGTATTATGTAATGGCAATTATGATATTTTAAGCTTTTATAATGGCAAATATGATATTTTAAGTTTTTATAGTGGCAAATATGATACTTTAAAGTTTTTGTAATGGCAAATATGATATTTTAATTTTTGTAATGAAAAATATGATATTTCAAGTTTTTCTAATGGCAAATATGAAATTTCCCCTAAAATTAAAACAAGTTTTAAAATAGGAACAAATAAATTTTGCTGGATTTGAATAAATATCCTTATTTATATTCATATCCATATTCAATATAAAGTGAAATATCCAACATATAGTATCCGAATTATAATTATACGGATACGGATATTATCTATATCCGTCCAGATATTATCCATATTATTAAGCCAAATTCATTACTATGTCCGTATCCATATGGGCCGGATATGGATAAATTTTTTCGAATATGTGGATACGAATACGGGTCGGTCCAGAATCTAGATAAACGGATTCAAACGGATATTTTTCAATGAATAGCGGATCGGGTCGTGA
Organism: Juncus effusus; assembly: GCA_027726005.1. Lineage (NCBI taxonomy): Eukaryota > Viridiplantae > Streptophyta > Magnoliopsida > Poales > Juncaceae > Juncus > Juncus effusus. The sequence continues at coordinate 2,643,030 of CM050901.1, read as the reverse complement.
GGCCCATAACCCGATTTCATTTTCTTTTTCCTTTAATTTTCTTTTTGCTCCCAAACTGAAAGCATGGGTCAATCTCTCTCGTTAGTCGTTTCTACAAGCCCCAAAAATACTTGTGCAAGGAGAAACAATTTTTCTTTACAGATTAAAGTATGAGCTCGATTCAGGTTCCATACGATGTATCACTTGCGATTGTTTCTTTGCTTGAGGTACTTCTTTCTCTGTTTCTCTTTATTGTTGCATTAAATTTTGATGATTCTTTATTTCTCAGTTTGTACGACATAAAATAAATTTTTGGGTGATATTGCAAAATTAACCTTCTTGGTGGGGATTAATATGAAAAAAGAGATTAATTAGGTGGCCCATGAACGAAAAATCAAATTCTGATTTTTCAAAAAAAAGAAAAGAAAAGAAAAATCAATTCCTGAAAGCCATATATTAAAAAATTAAGGGGAATTAGTAATACAATTTTAATCAGGGTTAGTTGAGTAATTTAAAAGGTCCCAACTTGAGATACTTGGCAATTGGCAAAGTGAAGTTACAATCTCACTAGGAAATTTAGTAAATAAAGTTTCTAATTAAATACTTATGGAACTATACTGGTATTTTGATTTACCTGCTGAAATCATACTCTTAGGTAAAAAAATGTGAGATTCTTCTGTTTCCCTTTTGAATCACACAAAATTTCAAATTCTAGAAATTTATTAACTAATTTATTAATTAAATGTTTTATCTGTGGTACTGAAACTCTGAAAGGCAAAGGATGTATGTTCACTTGGTTCCTGCTGCCATTTTTGGCGTGATATATGCTCCAATGATTGTGTTTGGATTAAGTTTTTCAAGCTTAGATGGCCTCATGCTAATGTGGCATCACCGAATCTTGCCACCTGTTCTGATCCCAAGAATCAATTGTCACCTTCTGAGGTTATTTCCTTACTTTTGATTACTTCACTATTTTACTCACTCACAAAGTATTTGCTTATTTTTTTTTATTAAATTATTTATTTCTTTTTTCTTCAAATAGAAGTACCATACAAAGACTAAGAATGATATTCAAAGTTCTCACATATTTTGGTCATATCCCTTATTTATTTAGTCATTCATTTATTTATATATGCCAAATTTCACGTGTACCCCTACAAAACATCATAATTTAACGTATCCCTATAAAAAGCAAAATATCACCAATACCCCTACAAAGTCACTCAGATATCATGGTAAAATTAACGTTATTATTTTATTATTCTCTATGTAAATATGGTAAGGATTTATATTGAATTATTTTATGTTCTTTTTAGTTTAGATATGTTAGGTACAAAATAAATATGTTTGAGAGAAAAACTTACAATTCTCTAAAATAATTAATAAAAAATTAAAAAAGTTAGTATTAATAATCATTTTATATTTTTAATAAAGTAATTATTAATAATGCAATCATATAGATGTTATTTGAAAGACAGATTTTGACAAAATATTAACGATAAGGGTATTAGTGATATTTTAAGAATTTTGTGGGGGCATTCATGATATATGTGTGGTTTTGTAGGGGTATCCGTGATAATTGAGTAATTTGGTAGGGGTATTGGTGATATTTCACTTTTTGTAGGGTTATATGGGAAATTATGAGGTTTTGCAGGGGTACATATGAAATTTGGCCATTTATATATTTATTTTTTCTTCAAAAAAATACTACAAAATGGATTAAAAAGATATACAAACTACAAACTACTAAATGCTCACATATTTTCGTCATATTTATTTATTTTATTTATCAGCACAAGTTCAAAATCCGAATAACATTTATTATTTATTTATTTACAGGGATGGAAGTCTCTCTATATCAAAACCCACCAAATACTTGCCTCTGAAACCTCCAATTTCATCAACACCGTATATCAGTGGGCCCCGCACGAATCGCTGGAAGTCGGCGTTTATTTGAATGCGATCAGAGCTTTGGAGTCACTCAGAATCGGATTCGAGGACGTTCGCCTTTTTCTGTTCGGACGGAATCTCAGCGTGCTTGTTAATTTGATTGGCTTGCACTACTGTATTTTCCGTCTAAATGTACCGGTGCGTTTGAATAGTAATAACAATAATAACAACAACAACAACAACAACAACAACAACAACAACAACAATAATAATTATAATAATAATAATAATAATAATAATAATAATAAGTACTAAATAATAATAAATAAATAAGTAATAAAATTTAATACATAGTAATAATAATAAGTAAATAAAATATAAAAACATAAATAGATAAATTACAGAGAGTAATAATTAATAGATATGCAAATAAGTACATAAATAATAAAAATTAGTAAATATTATTATTATTGTTATTATTACTATTAAATAACAAAAAGCTATAAATAATAATAATAATAATAATAATAATAAATTAATTAATTAATTAATAAAAAAGGATTAAATAATAATAAACAAAAAATATAAATATAAATAAATAATAAAAAGTAATAAATAACAACATATAAACAAATAATGAGTCCAAAGGCAAGTTTTCTTGTTCTTCCTTGCTTACATTTCACTTTCCTAAAAACAAATTTCCAGGCCAGTGAGGTTAAGACAGCCCTAAAAAACCGCCAGGTGTCGAGCAGAGAGGTACGTGTGAACTGGTCGAAGGTGGGCCGTTGGTCGTACGGGTTCCGGCTACGAGACGAAAACTGCAGCCGAAGGCTGACTCTGGGTGAACTTACCGCGGTTAAGGAGGGCCCGGTTCTGGCCCTGCTTAACCGCGGCGCAGTTCATGAAGTCATTCGCGTCCAAATTACTAGAGTTTGACCATGATTTGTTGGAAAGAAGTTGTATGGTTTGATGTGTAGGAGGGATGAGTTTGTAAATATTGAAAATGTGTGTGTGTGTGTGTGTGTGTGTGGATCTTGTGTGTAGTGTATAATTAGTTATGTATTTGTAAATAGTAAATACAAGTATATTTGTAAATAGATATGTATGTTTGTATATAGGAATGCAACTATCAGAGGATAATGTAAAAACCCTGAAATACGTCTATATTTGTAATAGGAATGCAGAGTTTTGGGTCTAGGCTATAATGTAATAATTTGGGATTGTGGACCAGTAAATTGATCTTATATAATATTTTTTATCTGTAAAGATCTTAGGGTGTGTTTGGTGTGCAGAACTAGAATTTGAGTCGATATTGAACTGGTAGTCAAGTTTTGCTCCCAGTGAAACAACAATATGATCTTTGCATAACAGTAATGAACAAACAAGAGAAATGAATGTTTAGGGCACTTCAACATCTTTTCTATATTTAGTTTTAGGTCTAAATTAAACAAGGGATACTCGCGCATTGCACGATATTTCCATGTTTTCTGGGGATGTCGCCTGTAGAACAAATAAAAAAAAGGAAAAAGCTCTATTGAGTAGAATAATGTTCATGATTGTTTGATACGAAGTATACGACGGAAAGGAAGGGATGATGTAGTATTGTTAATTCATATGGAATGATATTACGGAATATTATATAGAAATGATATATTATATATATAAGTATTACAGTGATGTACCAATTTGACATTGTGAAATTCATGCTTCGCAAGAGTAGGTGTAGTAAACCTTCTGTTTTACAAATCTGAATTGCTGAATAGACCAAGTCCAAGACACATAGAGATAATCATTTTATTATAAATTAGATAACGAAATAAAATTACATATTGCAAGAACAAAATATCTCTTTATTCTCAGAATTGTTGATTATTTTTGTTGTAGATGAGCTTACTTAAAACAGAGTTAGAACATGCAAAGAAAATTTTGTTAGAAGATATAAAAAAGAAGCCTACATAAGAACCATCCCTCTCTCCAGTTTAATAATAAACCGCCATTAAATCTAATACTTGTACCTGTCCATAGGCCTAGAAATATTCAACAACCAATAAACATTTCTAAATGATACATGCTCAAAATCCTAAAAATATATTAGTAAGAACTATATACAAAATTATGAAAAGACGAAATTATTCCCCAATAAAGATAAAAACTTAAACTAAGACCTAACTCTCAGAAAAGAAAATCTTGCTAAAAAAACCTTGGAAAAAGAATAACCAAATATAAATTGGGAAAATAAGATCAGATAAAAACTTGGAAAACAAAAGCCAAAAATCATACGGCAATTAAAAATCTAGAAACGTCAACTCGCTGAGAAAACCATGCCCTTTCTTCTCTGTCTGAAATAGAAAAACCCAAGCAGAACTAATTCCCCAAAAAAAACCATTATCGCCTTTCTGTAGCTCGACAAAATCAAACTCTTCATCAATTTCATCAATTTTTGCGTATAAATATTTTGGCGTATAATCCCATCATCATCTTCTTCAAATTATGAGCTTCTACTCCTCCTATAGACAAATCAGCATTTTCATCGGATAAATCAGCTTACACTTCATCTCTAGCCATTAAGAAAATTCTTTCAACCAAAACAGTGTCTTCTTCAACTTCACCTAAAGTGGAATCGACCTCTTCTTTGCATAAATCAGCTTTCACTTGACCTCTAGCTTGTTCTAGGACTAAAAGTACTTCTTCAATAAACTCAGGCACTTATTCTACTTCATCTCTAGCCGCCATTAATGAAATTAAAAGGAGTTCCATTATTTCTATTCCAATAACGCTTTCCAATACAATTTTTCTCAATTATAACCACATCAATCAATTGTCAACAACCCTTGAAATATTATTTGAAAGCACGCAAAGCAATTCCTCGGCTTTAATTTTCTCTTTGAAAGCACACAAAGCAATTCCTCAAATTTCACACAAAGAAACTTTAATTTGTTGTTAAAAGTACCTCTCCAGACTTCTCTTGTGGAACAGAAACCACCAGCAGCAACAACCTGAATAACAAATAAAAAGAGTTACAAATGTAAAAAAAACCATAATATATACACAAATTGAAAAGAGAAGATGCCTGGAATTTAGCTAAGTACCTGTCCATTAGAATTATTGCTCGACTCCATTTAGATAGATTAAATTGCTGCAAAAAGCACTCAAATTAATTTAAACATGTGTAAATTGTTGAAAAATCACACCAATTAATGGCTGGTAAAGAAAAAAAAAATCCTACAAATACTGGGCAAATAAATAGGATAAATCCAAAATAACAATTACATCTTCCAATAAAAAGATTCAAAATAGCATTGGAAAAAAATCATTTATAGGAAAGAATGCACCAGTAAAAAACAAATAGGAGGATTTTTTCAACAAATTTAGACCAGACAATAGAAATCCATACCTAAATATTGTAGATTAGCAAAAATCGAATTGAGAAAAATACAAAGTGCTTACATAAAGAGGAGATGAAGAAACAAGGGAGGCGCAGAAGTGAAAGAGGCGCAGAAACCCTATAAAATATCCATCACAGCGAGAGAGGCATGCTAGGGGAGCAATATCCGAGAGGAACTCGTCCGCCATGTCAGGCGAGAAGGCGGAGAAGTCGAAGAGGAGATCAGTGATGTTTCTCGATTTGGGGAGGAAAAATGCGTTTCTGATTTTGGGAGAGAAAATGAACGCATCAAATATTGGCAAACATGGTGTACCATTAGAATAGATGGATCATGACTGAAGAATATTAGACCGACTCCATAGTTATGTTATGTAAAGAAAGCCATTAATACAATACACTGTGAGCAATCAAAATCCATCAAACTTTTAGAAACATGGTACCGATGGATGTAGATCAAACGGCTGAAATTTTTTAGCTAACGTGGAAGGCTCCTGTGCTAGTACTGTAGCTAAGTCCCTTCAGGATTATAAACATAAATAAATAAATTACATAAGTTTCTCTCAAGTTATACTCTGAAACTGCCAGAGTGCAAAATTGTGTTAATTAATCAGGATATCCATGCAACAATTTAATTAGAAAGTCAACTAAAATAATTATGTATTACACATCTGGTTTTATATGAAAAATTATGCTTTTTAAAGAAAAAATAAAAAATAAAATGATAATATATACAACAAGGCATTTCATTAATTCTATACCTACTTTTGTTTGACCATGTCATCATGTTGTATATTCTTGAGACATTTAGACCTATCAATTATTTGCGCAGTATTTTCAATCAATTCTTAGTTTGAATCTTTGCACCATACTTTCTCAGGGATTGTTGTACCAGTCCAGTACCGTACTCTAGTGCTCTATGATTGTTGTACCAGTCTGGTACGAAGTAGAATACCAGTAATATACAGAGCCGAGGTGCAAATACAATTCTTATTAGAGCTTATTTTAATCCATATTGAAACCATGTAACCCTAATTGTTCATTGTAGGTGGAATTTTGTATATAAGAAATAAAATAAATATAGCAATAACTACAAAACAAAATAAAGTAAAATAAAAATATTTAAAATTAGTTCTTCAATTGCTCCTATTAAAAAAGTATAGTTTTGGAAAATAGGATAAATTAATAATTAGTAAGTTCATATTGAAAATTAACTTCAAAAATATTTGTATTTTACCCCTCAAAGATTATAATTAAAATGTACGCTAAAAGATCATATATATATATATATATATATATATATATATATATATATATATATATATATATATATATATATATATATATATATATATATTCAAAAAACCATTCAATGCAGTAAACACACATTCCTATTTTATTTTAATACTATATAAAATTCTTAGTCGTTCGTATTTTAACTTAATATATGTTCTCTTTATCTGTATAGTTTAGGGCTCTGTATTTTATCTGAGATTATTACTATTAGTATTACCAACAATAAAAGGTAGTTAACTGAAGAGGAGTTAGAGAATTTCTAGTATTTAAATGACAAAGAACGCAACGGAGACTAATTCACATGTCAGTTTCTTATAAATTCGGAGTGTTCATTTTTTTTACACTTAAATCCACTATCAATATCTGATCTGAGAGAGACTTATCAAATAACAATTGTGCTAAATGCGGAACCCATTCCAAAGTTCAAATGATGCCTGCTATTTGAACTAGTAAATTTTGATATTCGTTTTTTTATTATGGGAAAATATGAAAGTGCGATGTGCTAGAGCATGCCCAATACATGAAGGGAGTTTGTATATACTGTTTTTTCCGCTTTTCAATATATATATATATATATATATATATATATATATATTTGTATATATTATTTTCACTGTTTTATGTATATTTTCAAAATTTATATACTATTTTTTCGCGAAAAAAGGAAAGTCATGCTGCGCTATAGAGAGCCGCCGTCGTGCAACACCGGTCTCTTTTATTATAATCTTCATTTTATCTAACAACAATGATGAGTGTTCTTTAATTTGTTTAACTTCATCTGGTATATAACGTATATAACAGTGACTTCATTTATCAATTTAATTTCATGATTTAGTCTGGCTCCCAAGCATGTTTTAATAACTCGATTTTAGAAATATTCTGTGTCACAAGTGAATTCTCACATAGCCCTGTGAATAAATAAATGCACCCAACCTATATCAAATATTTGACTTCTTCGACCTTCATATATCAAATAGTTAGTGACACAACATTTTATAATTAGCTAATGGAGCTTGTATGGGACTCTTCAACCCACCACAATTATTTTAATAAATCATACGGACCAGGTCACGCAGGGAAAGTTTCATTTCAAAGAACCACCAAAGATGAATTAGTCTTTCCTTCTTTACCTACAAACAAGGAAGATTTCTAGGTCCAAACAAAACACTATATATACCTCATCAAACTCTACCATTTCAGCACAACATCTACACAATAAACTTCATTTGCTAAATACATTGCTTCCATAAACACATATTAAAAATAAGAGAAACTAGAATTTACCCTCGCTTCGCTTCGGCCCGGAAATAATTGAATATTTTTATTGTGTTTGCTTGAAGTTTTTATTGAGGATCGCATAATAATATGAAATATTGGCTCAAAACTTGTTTTCAAATATATACAATAAATTCATTTGAACAATACATATGTGAAATTTGAAGAAACATTGAATTATTTTAGATAATATGGTTTAAGTATAAGTTAGGAACACATTAAATGCAGGTATAGCACATGAATTCTAATATCACTGGAAAAAGAGCATGTTTAATTTGTTAGTTGGATACAAAATTTATAAGAACATAATTGTTCTATTTCACAAGACACAAAACTTAATTGACAACTCTACAAACATTATAAATATAACTTATATCCACTGGAGCTATCATTTCAAAAGTACTCGTCACCTAAAAAAATAAAATAATCTGAAAGGCTTGAAGATGAAATTGGCATTCCTTCCTTCTTTGAATTACATTATTGTTGGTCTTTACATATCCGCCATTTTCCTCGTTTTTCCTATGTTTGTTCCAAAATATTTCCTGGATCAATGTTGGTTTGTTATTGCCTAAACTTTCTTCAAATAGATAAAGAATGATTACCATTAAATTTTATTCCCCTCTTATTTTTGGTGTCTTTCAAATTTACAAAATAAAGGAACTTGCAAGTTGCAAAATAAATTACAGATATAAATGTTATATAATAAATTTATCGATTTTGAACAATTAAATACCTGCTGGAACCAATTAGAGAAGAAACATATGTACGTTCAATTCTTTTTATAGAAGAACCATGTTCAAAAGCTGTTACTGTTGTAGCATTTTGGAAAACTCACTTCAACCTGATAGAATTTTTTAAGAAAAATAACAGAACTTTTGTAAGAAAATAATTAAAAGACACTAAATAAGATTTTTATGTCTCAGCACATACCTCAGTAATAAGTAACGAAGAACAACGACCATATGCAGAATTAACCAACCCAGATTAATTTGTTTCATTTCATGGGTACCACAGATCAGGCACACTAATCTCGAATTATGCACACTAATCTGGAATAAACAAACCACATATCAACACTAATGGTGATAGAGCTTTTTAAGTTCTTGCTACATCTCAATAATTGAACACCTTGTTTGCTAATGATCAAAGAATGTTATCGGCAATATGATCTGTCATAGTGGTACCTGAGATGTGTATAAAAAGTAATTTATTTGAGATTATTAAATGAATGGAATATTTGTTTTATGAATAAAGTTGAATAATTTTTTTTTTTGTTTGTTAATGTTTCAAAATATCATGACAAATACCTATATCTGAAAATATCTCGCTAAATACGACATTTTGTGTCCAATTTGGATATTCACCATTTGGGTTGTCAATAAGTAGTTTTAGTTCTTCTCGTGATGTGGCACGCGATATAGCCACATAGAGTTGGCCATGAGAGAAAACAGGTCTTGGTAAATACACAACTACTTTTTTCAAAGTTTGTCCCTGACTTTTATTTATCGTCATTGCGTAGAGATTCGGAAATTGTTTTCTTTTTAATAAGAAAGGCCAATTATTATTTTTGACTTTGAATATGATCCTCGATATATAAGTTGTTGTTCCTGTATTGTTACCCGTAATGATTTGAGCTTCTATTACTCTACTTGTTAGATTTGTCACTATTAATCTCGTCCCATTGCATAGTCCATTTTCTTGGTCAATGTTACGAAGAAGCATTATAGGAGAACCTTTTTTAAGGATTAATTCATGATATGGTGTACTATTCGGTCGTAAAGAGTGAAGAAATTCTATAGGATAAAGTGATTGTAATTCTTCGTCAGGTAATGAAGAATCACACATTGAGTCAATTCTGTAATATATTGTTGAATTTCCAGGTATTTTTTGCAAAATAGTTTGATTTAATGCATCAGCGTCTTCGTTTGTTGGTGCTAAAATTGCTCTTTCTTTTAAATATTCAATGTCAGCATATGATGTCATAAAATCTTTATATAGTTCATTAATAATTGCTTCTTTTTTATTTTCAGTTGCATGGATCAATAAATCATCAGGAATTTCTATCCAATTATCATATTCAGAGTCAAATAAATTCCTTCCATTTATAGTACCATTTCCTACTGAAAGTGTCCACTCATTAAATTCTTTCGCTATTTGTAGTTGTTCAGTTGTTAGATTAGGTTGTAGAAGTCGCATATTTTGTGTTAATCTGAATTGTTTAAAATAAGTCCATAGTTTAGATCGTATAATTGGTGCATCTATCGTTTGATGTCTTCAACCATTAGAAACAACAAGTAATGTTTGACGGAAATCTCCACCTAATAAAATTGTTTTACCACCAAAAGGTTTGTTTCGGGCAGTTTCATCAGTCGTTGACAACAGATCTTTTAGAGTTCTATCAAGCGCTTCAAAACAATTACGATGATTCATTGGAGCTTCATCCCAAGTGATTAAGTCACAATTTTTGATTAATTCTCCTAAATTTGAACCTTTTTGATATCACATGTGGCTTCATTGGTAATTTCAATTGGTAATTTAAAACGTGAATGAGCTGTCCTAGAATGAGGTACCAAAAGTGCAGCTAATGCTGTTGAGGCAACAGGTAAAATAATTTTGTTTTGAGCACGTAACATACTTATAATGGCACGCCATAAAAATGTTTTTCCAGTACCACCAGAACCATATACAAAGAAAAGATCTCCTTTTTTTGAATGCACAGATGACATTACTTGTCTATATATGTTCTTTTGACAGTCATTTAGTTTTTCATATAATAATGATGCTTGAGTGATACTTTCAGTTATATTAAATGATAACTCTTCAGCCATTAATCGATTTGACATATTATGATTACAAACATCATGTGGAATCGGTAATGAATATGTTGATAGATCGGAGTTGTTTCGAAAAAAGGACTTTTCAATATCTAAGAGTATATAATTTTTTATTTGATCATTTGACATATGAAGATTTAGTAAATTACATGTTTTTCTCATTTTATTTATAATATCATCTCCCATCATCTCATAGGTATTTTGAAACAATTCAGATGGATTCGACACCTCACAATGTAATAATAAACGAACAAATAAATGGCGTAGTTGTTGTGCTGTAGCCCAAATAGCTGCATCTTGCATTGCATAGAGCCATTCATTATCATCTTCAAGTAGGCCTAATGCATTGCATGTTTCTCTATACGTTTCATAAACTATGCCATTAATTGTTCTGAGATGCTCAAAAGAGGTACTTCCTTGGACAATATTAAGAAGCATACGCAAATAATATATATCACCGAATGAATTTGGAATGTGATACATTCTACCTAATTTTTTAACTTTTTTCTAATTTTCCAACGTTTACTTCTTTTTTGCCATGTATAATGTTCAGGAATTTCAATATACTTAAATGTTCTTGCAGATGGATCTCTTTTATTTAGTTCAAACCATTCAGTGAGCATTGTTTTTTTGATTGTTTCGATGTTAATAGTTTCTTCCATATTTTCTGTATCATCAAAAATAATATTATTCATATCAGGCATATGTATTGGTAATCTTTCAATGCTAGGCAAATGATGATGAATAGTAAATTGAAAAATTCTCCATATTGCTTCATGAGGTGTGATATAACGACAATCTAAGTAATTTTTTATTTCATTAATTTCAGTGTAATTTTTATTAGTTGACATATTAACTGATGAGTCATTTTTTGATATAAAAGCCATTGTACGATCGGGTCCTTTACAAATATATTTGAAAAGATATTTTATTAGAAGTGATGTATAACATCGTTCAACGTTAATATGAGCTTGATATTTAAACAATAAATTAAGATTGTAGGGAACAACATACCTATTGTCAAGATATATACCATTCTTGTTGAATTTGTTATGGTTGTTGCGTCTTCTATAAATGATTGTACCATCTTCTGTAATTATTGTTTGATTTTGGAAATCTTTCGGGAAACCTTTTGAACATACTCCTTTTTTCATGCATGAGGATGTAGGATTCGCTGAACTACATGGACCATGAAGCATGCACCTTGTCACCAAATTATATGCATCTACGTCTGTCGCACGATCAGGTATTTCAGCAGAAATAACACGATCTATATCTTCTGGAGTCTTCAACTTGTAAGGAGAAGCAAGCCACACAACAACATGAACGTGAGGTAGTCCCCTTTTTTGAAATTCAACCGTGTAGACAACTGTAAAAAAGTAGAAATTACTTCCTGAATATTAAACATTTCTTAAATTTTATTGTTTAACTTACTTGCCATAGTTTCACCGAAAATTTTCCTCTGTTTGAGATCATGAATCAACTCTTCAAGCTTCATCTTGAATATACGGGCAGTTATATCCGGACGATCATCGGGTCGTTGCCCAGGTAGTAACATTGTTTGTACCTCAGGCCAATTTGGATTGCAGGTCATCGTTATGAAAAGATCCGGAGGCCCATACTTTCTACAAATACTTATTGCATCATGATAATTTTGAAACATATATTTAGGACTGCCAACATATGTCGCTGGAAGAATTATACGTTTACCAATTTTTTTTCCATGTATATTACCTTCTGAAACAGCTTTTCTTATATCATTTAGTCTTTCTGACCTTAATTGTGCTTGATGATTTTCTAGATATTTCAAACAAATTTGTTCAATGGAAAGATAAGCATCAACAATATATTGTTGAAAAAGCCTACCTCTACGAAAAATTGTTGGCGCTTCATGTATACGTTGGTGTAATCTATACGTATAAAATTCTGTCATTGTCATATACATTCTTGAAACTTTTTGTATTCCTGGTGAATCTTCATTGTATCTGATGTGTAAATGAAATCCATCTTCACCATATAGAAAAAGTATAAGATATTGCAAGGGCATATAACTTGGATGGAATGAACTTATGCGTTTTAATCTATCACTTCGATGTTGTACTATGATATCACGTTGGCTTTCTTGTGCAGATATGTCACCAACAATTAAACCGACAATTTCATTTGCAGTAGGAGGAGAGTATTGTCCTGAAATGGTTGTTCGTGCCGAAATAAGACGTAAATTTAAATTTTGGATATTTGCATTTTGATATCGTTCATGAAAGTTTCGAAATGCTCTCACATAAATATTGTTTGTGTTTAATATTAACATAATATCACGTATAATATCTTCGCGTGGTTGATTACTGGAGTTGTTAATCTGTAAATGCATTAATTCGGTGTTGTAGTTCATTTGTAGTATCATACATATACAGTTGTGCAAATTCAGGTTTCCTGCCTTTTGTAGATAGAAGAGAACCTATTCGATGACATAGGTGACCAGACACTCGAAATATGTAGGGACCATGACCATCATTTATTTGATCATCAATATTAACTCCCATTGAAGTGAGAGAAAACATTGAATTATATAATCTAATATTTTCTTTGAAATGAGAGAATCTTTCAGAGTTCAATGGATTAAGTAATGACTCTAATATTGGTGGTGGATGCACTAACAAAGGTAATACTATGCGACCTTCATGACAACATAACGTGTATATTGGTCTGCCTCTCCTAGATAGTTTTTTATTCTTCTCATGATTCCAAAAGAAGGCACCACAATATTGACAACAATTTCGGGAGCGCCAACATCAAATGGTTGTCTAAGCATATCTGGTATTTGAAAATATGTTATAATATGAAGGGTATTTCTCACATGCAAATAATGTGAAACTATAAGTAACAAAACTTACTTTGATTTTGTTGCATTGGAGGAATTGCTTGCTCAGTTGACTGAAACCCAATATCTCCTCTATCCTCAAATTGATCTGACACATGTCCTGAGACATCTATAATTCAGAAAATTGCAATTGCAATTGATATTTCATACTATAACTCATGTGGTTATAGAAATTGTTGTTATGAGTAGCAATTAAATAGCTGGTCTTTCTAAATGTATGTTAGACTAAACCAAACAAACTGATATGAATCCCAAAGAATATTCATGTAACTTTGTGGTGTTTATGGAAAATTTGATTACAAATATTTAATTATCATTTTCTACCTGTAGCATGTGTCCTTAAATTTTCCTGTATTAGAAGATTCTCCTTGTTCATAACATGATCTTTTCCTTCTAAGTATATTTATTCTAGCTCGTCTATTTTCATGTGCATTATTCATTTTTTCTACGTAAATGAGAGTATAGTATCATTAGAATTTAGAATTTAATATCCACTGGCAAAAAAAATTAACTGAAATAAACGAAATAGAAGTGTTCATTTTGACCGACCTGTATGGTAAGTAGTAAAATAAAATTGATAGGTTTTCTTATAAAAACATAAATTAGCAATCAGTTCTATCAATATCCAATTAGACTATTATACAACTAATATTAATTTGAATTCTAAACTATGCAACTTCTTGCCTGAATCTATGGAGCACAACCTTCAATTGATCAACAGAAAAGAGAGACAGAAAGAGATCAACAGTAGCAGTGAGAAGTAAGCACACAGTAGAGAGAGCAGTGAGGCATAAACACCTTTTTGGTTGTTAACCTCAGGTCCGAACACAATCTGTACAGTAAATGATGGAAAAAGAAGATGGAATGAGGGGGAAAATCGAGGTTTAGTTGGGAGAGGAAATTTTTTATTTGTTCAATTATTCAATTTAGGGACTTCCCTACATATATTCTCCATTTCAATGTTCTATTTTCGGATGAAACAAAGGAAGAGATGGTATTATGATTGAACTAATAAATTATACTAAAATATAAAATTTAAAGAGTACCTGTTGTTTCGAAATCGAAAGCTCTCTTTACTAATTATATAGACTTCCTACATCGAAATGGCTCCATTTAAGTGAAGGTCTGCGACTTAAGAGCTGTCCAGATTCATAGTAGCAATTGAGAAAAGAAGAAAGATTTTTCGAGTGAAATCGGAGGAGAAAGAACGGTGAAGCTTGGTCGTATTCAAAAAGGATCAAAAAGAGGAGAAAAATAAGCGGATGAAAATGAAAATAGCAGAATATTGAGAGAGAGAGAGAGAGAGAGAGGGAGAGAGGGAGGCGGAAATGAAGATGATGAAGAGAAGAGGCGATGGAGGCCCATATCAAGATAACGATAAACAGGAACCGTCCAATCTGGGTATAATTTAAATAAACTGATCAGATTGTGAGGCCTCAAAAGCTGACACGTGGCATCAAAACATGGCTAGCTTTTATATATTTTAGTATAATATGGCTTCCAACACTTGGTTTCTCCTCACTCTTCTCGCTTTTGTCTTCTCTCAAGCAATCGCCTCATATCCGAGCCCTCTCCAAGACTTCTGCGTTGCTGACAACACCTCTCAAGTGCTTGTTAATGGGATTGTTTGTAAAAACTCAAATGATGTAAAACCCGAAGATTTCTTCTTCTCGGGTCTCGACAAGGCTGGAGATACTTCTGGTAAACTCGGATCTAGTGTGAACCTTGTCAATGTCCAAAAACTTGCTGGCCTCAATACTCTTGGCATCTCAATTGCCCGTCTGGACTTTGCACCATATGGTGGCCTCAACCCGCCTCACATCCACCCAAGAGCAACCGAGGTCCTCACAGTTTTGGAGGGTACACTCTACGTTGGATTAGTGACTTCAAACCCTAACAAACTCTTCGCCAAGGTATTAAACAAGGGTGATGTATATGTTTTCCCACAAGGGCTCATTCACTTCCAGTTCAATATCGGACCTGTCCCGACTGTTGCGATTGCTGGTCTGGGTAGCCAGAATCCTGGTGTATTCACTATGGCTAATGCAGTCTTTGGATCGAACGCATCTATCTCGGATGATGTGCTTGCAAAGGCATTCCAGCTAGACAAGAAGACAGTTGACAGGCTCCAAGCTCAGTTCTCAACCTAATTAATCTGTTTAGGTTATAATAAATATTTAGTGATTATACTTTAGATTTTTTTAGATTGTTTGATTATACTTTAGGATTTTTTTTTGTCGTCATGGGTGCTAATAAGCAAGCCATGACTTCTGGGTTGTTTGTATGAAATAGTGGATGCTGATATATAATCATTTATTTAAGATTTATGTTATTTAGTGTTCTATTGAGTAATGAAGTCTTGTTTATATAGACATATAAGAAATAACAATTAAGTGTTTGAATTTTGAGTTTATTTTTGTTAAAATAAAAGGAAAATTTGAAACCACTTCCGATAGTGCACTTCTATTTCACAACGTTAGCTATGTCGGGTGTACCAAAATTATATTGAGTTATATACGACACCAAATTTAATTATATAGATAACATTTCTCCATATTTAATACCAGGGACCTGATGCTGCACGACGCAAGAAAATCAGTATATAGAGTCAGTAAATAGTATATATAATTAAACAAACAGTACATATGATTTATTTTTTAGAGACAATAAAAAGTATATATCTGAATAATGAAAAAATATATGGAAACCAAAAAGTATATTGAAAAACGAAAAATCAGTATACAGTTGTGTTTTGGGCGTATTCAAGCCCATCGCGTTTTCATATTTTCCCTAAATAATATATTTTACTTTTGTTAAAAAGATTCTTGTTTATATTTATATTGTTTCATTTGGTGTGATTTATGTAAGTTTTTGGTTTCCCGTGTGACAAAATCACTGGACTTTGTATATTAAAAAAAAAGAGAGAGAAAATAATACATTTAGCGTGAAAGAGGGTATTGTTAGCTAATATTTAGTTTTTTTATAGAACGAAGTAGGCTAGAAGTCCTTGGCGCAATTTATATTAATTGAATGGAAGAGCGTAGGCATTACAATTACAATAAATGATGTGCTATAAATAGTAAAAGAAAAAAAATAAGATAAAGAAAAAATTCAAAAAATTTCACCAGAAAAAGAAAATAAATCGGGAAAAATAAGAAAAATAAGCTAATATTTAGATGTTCGTCATTTTAATTGTTATTGAAACAGTTTGCTTGGTTTATATAATATAGACTCCATTTAATGCAAAAAATATTTATATATGTTTTCCTTATTTTCTTAGAGTAGTGTTTGCTTCCTTCTTTTTTTTTTGATTGTATGGAGTAGGCTCGAAGTCCTACGTCCAAATTTATTAATCGAAAAAAAATTTCTTTACAAAAGAGAAGTTACAACAAGTAACTACCAGGAAAAAAAAATCTATAGTACTTTCTCCCATAGTCTGATTTCTCTATTATGGTTCTCGCAAGTATAATCGGCTGAGATGCATTTTCCCTGAAGATCATGTTGCACCGTTCTTTCCAGATATGAAAAGAGAAACCAAGTGAAAACAGGCAATTGATATCTTTTTTCTTTGCCATTTTGAGTGTCGTCATGATCTTTTGGAACGGGATGTTTATTGAAGTCGGATATTGCAACTGGATGAAATTTCAAGTTTGAGTATAGAAAGTACAATATCTGAATAGGTGTTTCACAGATTCAGAATCGGAGCGACACAGAATACATATGTTGGGCAGCATCCATCCTTTTTTCATGAGATTATCTATTGTACTAATTTTATTTTTGGAGGCCAACCACATGAAAGTTCTTATTCTGAGAGTTGCCTTAATCCTCCAAATTTTTTTGAGCGTAGACGTCGTGTATACCCGTTGCACTAGGAATCTGTAGGCAGTTTTAACTGTAAAAGAACCATTTGTTGTCCATTTCCATGTCACCTCATCATTTCCATGTGAGAGAGAGTAATTGCGTAAGCAAAGCAGGAGGTCGTTTAGTTCATTTTGGGCAACGCTACTGAGGTTGGGTCTCGTTTGAAATTGCCATCTCCCCTGCTGGTAGAACTCACTAATGGCCCCCCATTTGTTTATGGCGAATGAAAAAAAGGCTGGGGTAATTTGTTTGTAGGAATTGATTCGACCAATTTGAGTCCCAAAAACCGAAATTAGTTCCACCTTTCAGATGTATGATAGTAAATATAAGGAAAGGCCTGAGTAAAGTAGCACAATATTTCTAGAGGATTGATGCCGTTGCGTTAATGTTTTCATCCATTGTTATAATGTTGCTCCGCGTGGATTGGATGACCAAATTTTGCCAATTGTTGTTTCTCTGGGTATGGAATTTCCATAACCATTTCTCTGGATGACCAAGTAAGGAATCATTCATGCATCTTAGGTTCATAATTCCCAATCCTCGTAGCTCTTTCGGTTTGCAGATGTCTGACCATTTGACAAGCGCGTGTCCTTTAGGTCTTTCATTATTTCCTCTCCGAAAAAAAATTCTTCTTATTTTATCAATTTCTTTGATGAGCCAAGTCGGTAATTTAAAAACTGACATAAAAAATGTTACACCCCTGATCCAAATAAATGACTAAAATGTAACAACCGCCAAAAGACAATTTAACAAGCATCCACATAATCTCTAAATTACAATTATTAAACTTAACAACATCCTAAAATCCTAAAATTGAGACTATAAAGTTCTCATTTATTTAAAGTAACTATTAAACTAAATTTAATTTGCTTAAGACGCCACTCCACCCGCAATTCCCAAGCTAAAGATCAAAACCTGGGCACAACATAAAAGTAAGAGTGAGTACAGACTCAGTAAGGTAAGAAAAGAGGCCCAGCCGCATACACAAAAATATGATGTATATAAATATAGTTTATAAAAAAATAAAGTAACGAAGAGTCGATTGCATAATTTATAATAGTAATAATATAGTAGTTATAAAAATTGTTTTTATTTCGGGATATTAACTCATTTCACCTTCCACACACAACACACACTAGATCATGCTCCGTGGCATCGAGTACGCGCACAGATACAAGTCTTTCCGAGCTCGTTATTGGGTGATCAGCGGCCCTAGTTTCGCTCTACTAAGTACGGCTTCTCACCTAGGTGAATCAGCGGCCCTGGTTTCGCTCTACCAAGTACGGCTGTATTACCTCTGCTTTTTCACACATCTCACTATACCCCGTATCTTAAAATATTTTTAAATATTATCTTTAATTTCTTTTATTACTAAAATATTAATTTGAGCCATGTAAGCTCTATTTCATAAATAAAAGTTATATATTCAATATTCGGTATTATCATTATAAATACTTATAATATAAATACTATTCATACGGAAGAAAAAATATAGCCAAAAGGAAAAGCATATGCGGGCAAAACCTTACTTGAATAAATGCAACAACTAGCAACTCTCACGCGAAATCTCCGGCTTTCACAAACTCTGGAGCTTCCTTCGCAACTCTTTCAACTTCTTGGTCTTCTTCTAATACGAACTCCTTCTCACGCGAATCTAATTATTTAATTAATACTAATTACTATTCGATCTCGAAATTCATACCGACTTAAATCTGATTACTCCCGAAAAATATTTTCTAGACCTTAAATGCAGAAACTAACCTTACCAATGATCCCGGAATGCCCAAAAACATACAGATCGACTATTTATTTGTGAAAATTGGAGTTATGGTTAAAAAGATATAATTAAAACAAATTTCCTTAATAAATCGGATTTGAAATTCTAGCTTTTAAAAAGTACACGAATTTCCAGATTTTCTCAAAACAGTATTCCCAAATCCCAGTTCTATAAATTCCAGATTCTCTTAAAAACAGTATTCCCAAATCCCAGTTCTATAAATTCCAGATTCTCTTAAGAAAGTGCTTCCAAATTCCAGTTCTATAAATTCCAGATTCTCCTAAAAACAGTATTTCCAAATTCCAACTTTTAAAATCCAGACTCTTGAATCTGTCCGAAAATCCAGAATCCAGTTCCAGATCAGAAAATACCCCATTTTCAGATTTAATAAAATCAGATATTTTGTAATATTATTTACTCATAATATAAATTATAGGAAAATATTAATATCATATTATCATATTCCACAATCATTTTACTTAAAAATTATAACATTTATTTAGTTATACCTTATACCAATGATTATCGTTATTTAGAATATAGTCCATATGATATAATAAAATAACACCAAAGTTCTCTTTTCCAACATATTTGACCGTTTAATATAATAATTTTCTTATTAAAATATTTATCCTTCCCCAATTTAGTTTTGAAAAATATAGTTATATTAATTAAACAACAGATCCATAACCAAAAAATATTTATTTTATTTATATAAAAATATTTATTTTATTTATATACACATGCAACATGGCCTAATAATACAAATTAACACTAACTACTAATTAACTAAATTGCAAACTCACAGAATTCCAGAAGATTGCAGAGAATAAAATTGGGGTTGAAGTCTGGATAAACTCGGTGTTCACGAGCCGAAATTGCCTTCTACCTTCGGTCTACGCGGACCGGTTTCACGGAAGCTAAATGAGAAACCGCGTGCTACAGTGTTCTGCGCGTGCTACAGTGTTCTGTGCGTGCTACAGTGCCAGGTACGTGCTACAGTGAAAGAGCTCCACTCAGCTCTCCAATTCCTCCCCAATGGACCCGTCCGGTTCTGTAGCGCGAAAGGGAGAAGAGAAGGAAAGGCAGGGAGAGGGAGAGGGAAGAAATGGAGAGGAGTCGTGTGACAGGGAAAAAGGAGAGAGAGAGAGCGCTTCGCGGGTCAGATTAACCGGGTGAAAAAGACAGGGAAGGGTTTTTGAACCAAAATAGAAGGGAAAGATACACCGTATCTTCTGATTAAATGCAATTTATTCTCAATAAAGACCATAATTACCCACTAATTGTAAAAATCTGAAAATTCAGCCTTCCCCATGAGATTCTCTGAACTTACAAAAGAAAAAACTGAACAGCCACGTACTGCTGCCGAAATTGCACTTTAGACCCTCCAACTTAAAATAATCACATCTTTCACTATACACCTCAGAATTTGATGATTCAAATTTCTGAATTCTTTAATTAATGTGCAGAATTTATTGAACTAAAATTTTATTATTTCTCAACATACCAAAATATTTTTAAAATTATGAAAATACCCCTACTATCATAATAAAAATAAAAATTTTAAATTTCTTTATTATAACAAAAAAGATACTTCGGATTTCTCTGACCTAATTTTTTCTAAATGCATGTCTCTGTTTTCGTTTTATTTGCAGGTTTGAAGCATTAGAACTTGCCTCCCTCCTATGGAGAGCATATTCTTTTTCCACCCTGACAATCTGGTTGAAATTTTATCCACAATTGGCAGAAAAGCTGATTTGCATTTTTTTTTATCAGAAAGAGGTAATCCTAGGTAGTCGATTGGGAAATCTGTGTATTTACAACCAATTTCATTTTCCAGGTTCTGAATATTATAATTTGTGGCAGCAGTTAATCCGAATTCTGATTTGTTATAATTAATTTTTAGACCGGACATAGTTCCGAATAGATTCAGGATGAACTTGAATCTCCTTATTTGTAATTGTTGGGGAATCCATAGCCATGTACATTACATGCGCAGCGGAACCTATGGATTGAACCCGCCCTAGGATCATCTTGCTTCTCTTAGGGATGAAGAACGATCGCACGCAAGTTCTCAAATTAGAGAACCTCTACTCGTATCCATGCGAACTTCAGACAAATGGAATAACCGGACTCGTCTAGACGAGTCTGGAAATACTTTCTGAAATTACCTCACAGAACTCTCTCTCTCTCTTTCTGTATTGTGACGGCCTCTAAGACTTCTGAATTGTGTGTCTAATAGAGAGGGACTGCCCTTCTATTTATACTAGAGAGAGAGGCGAACGATTGCTCAGTTATCTTAACTGAAAATCCTAAACTACGCCTATTCCGTTCCCAACGGACCTATTCCGTTCCCAACGGAATAGGTGTTTCCTTAATAAAATTCTTGGCTGTCAAGGAATAAGAACTTTCCATATCCATTCCGTTAGAAACAGAACTATTCCGTTACCAACGGAATGGTGCTGTTTCGTTCAATCAAATATTCAATAGTTAATTATTTTGTTCACCAATTTATACATCACATGTATAATTGTTTTGAGATATTTTCATCCCGTATGAATGGAGTTCATTGTGTGACTGTGTAGGTTCCATTTAATGCTGACAACGATCTTCTAAAGATCATAAGTCATGAGTAACCTCTAGACTGATGTCATGACTACCTATGTTAAATGAAATGATCAGCGATCATAAACCTATCTGAATAGACATCTGCTTATTCCTTTTGTTCTACGATATATGTCTTGATCATAAGGCACGGTAATATGTCATCCTTGAGTTTGATCAAAGTCTCTTTCTTGATCGAGAATTAGACTGAGTAAAAACAAAATGATATTAACAACACATGTTAATCTATTTTGAGCATGGTCATGCATTTCCTTTAGTCCTAGTTCATCAGGTGGCCCAAAGATATCTCCCTCTTAACGAGAGGAACAAATCTCATCTTGGTAACTCACATTCCTCGTCATGATTCAGTGCATACCTAATGATGACCCTAATGATCATCCCATTATGGATGACGTAGGATCATATTAAAGTATATAGTTCCACATGCAAGAATCCATGATAACCTCAATTCGTAGGAACAATCACACTATTCATATGAGAATCATTAATGACATATACCATGCATATTCTCATAATGTGGTCAGTCCAGTACATGTTCTCTAATACGTACCTATATTCCAGACTTGACATCTCTTGTCAATGATCAACAGAACATGATCATCCAGCCTGCGAATATACTAGTGTGGATATTTAGCTTCTTACCTGAAATATGTTTATCTCTATAAACATCCTATATATCACTAGGGACAGTTTAGAATGTCATTCGTTGGTTCACAGTTCTACTATCAGAATCACGTATTCTGATGACGTGAACCCGAAGTGTCATTCATGATTGATATAAGATATGTAAATGTACATTCACAACCCATACACACAGATATATAAGAAATAACCTTTATTAAATAAATAATAATGTCTTAAT
This sequence comes from Juncus effusus, assembly GCA_027726005.1. NCBI lineage: Eukaryota > Viridiplantae > Streptophyta > Magnoliopsida > Poales > Juncaceae > Juncus > Juncus effusus. The sequence continues at coordinate 2,620,368 of CM050901.1, read as the reverse complement.
ACATAATTCATTTCCTAGCATAAATATATTTGGCCTAGGACACTAATCCTACAGTAATAAGTCTGGTCTCATAAAGAATATAGTATCATTTGCATAAAGGAGGGAAGAATAGGTGGATGGAATAACCCGCTGTATGAAGTCTCTTTGAGCTAGCTCATGAGAGAGGGTTGCTAAGACATCCATTGCGAGAATAATAAAATAGGGAGAGAGCGGGTCCCCTTAACGAATCCCTCTTCTGTAATGAATCAATTTTCTGGCTATTCCATTGATTAGAATTTTCGCCAATCCTCGAAGTATAGAATTTTGAATCCAAGTAATCCATTTATGACTGAAACCTCTTTTCATCAGAACATCAATAATAAAATCCCGTGATATTGTATCAAATGCTTTCATAATATCAACTTTGAAAGTAAGCATCGGTGTTTTCTCAAATGATGTAAAACCCCAAGATTTCTTCTTCTCGGGCCTCGACAAGGCTGGAGATACTTCTGGCAAACTCAGATCTAGTTTGAACCTTGTCAATGTCCAAAAACTTGCTGGCCTCAACACTCTTGGCATCTCAATTGCCCGTCTGGACTTTGCACCATATGGTGGCCTCAACCCGCCTCACATCCACCCAAGAGCAACCGAGGTCCTCACAGTTTTGGAGGGTACTCTCTACGTTGGATTCGTGACTTCAAACCTTGACAAACTCTTCTCCAAGGTATTAAACAAGGGTGATGTGTATGTTTTCCCCAAGGGCTCATTCACTTCCAGTTCAATATCGGACCTGTCCCGGCTGTTGCGAGTGTTGGTCTGGGTAGCCAGAATCCCGGTGTAATTACTGTGGCTAATGCAGTCTTTGGATCGAGCCCATCTATCTCGGATGATGTGCTTGCAAAGGCATTCCAGCTAGATAAGAAGACTGTTGACTGGCTCCAAGCTCAGTTCTCAACCTAATTAATCTGTATAGGTTATAATAAATATTTAGTGATTATCCTTTAGATTTTTTAGATTGTTCAATTATATGATTGTTTGATTATACTTTAGATTTTTTTTGTTGTCGTCATGGGTGTTAATAAGCAAGCCATGACTTCTGGGTTGTTTGTATGAAATAGTGGATGTTGATATATATTCATTTATTTAAGATTTATGTTATTTATTGTTCTATTGAGTAATGAAGTTTTGTTTATATAAACATATAAGAAAAATCAATTAAGTGATCAAGCACCTGGAGATCGTTGGGGCTTTGAAGCAAATGATGAATTTCAAGCTAATGAAGATACATACTTTCTTAATTCAATTGATTTAAATTCAAGTTCGAATATGTGATGAATTAAATTTATTTTTATCAAATTTGAGTACTTTTTTAGTCGACTAAAAGGTGTTAGGATTATAGTTATGTTTTCAGTTTTGTTCTGTTCGAGTTATTAATGTAAGGCGGCTTAATTTATGATTCGTACTCAATAATGAATCAGAGATTTTTTCGCTTTGATTGATGGATCTGAGTTTTAAGATAGATGTCTTATTATTGTTTTATACTCTCAATCAAATTTCTCAAAGACAGAATTCAGTTACACTAATTCTGGAATTGGTAAATGTAACAAACTGGCATGTGTTTCATCAACATCTTGGTGTTCTTTATTATTTTTCTATATTCCTCTTCTTTGTTTGATTGATATATCAAAGTATAATTACTTATAACTAATCCTTCTTTAAGTACTTTGTTGTCATTCATGCTACACTATTGTATATATGTAGTACACACTGTATGCATATTAACATTTTTAATTTGAATTCAACAAGACTTTCTAATATATTAATATTAATATTCGTAAAGAAGACACTGCACAAAAATGAGAATAATTCATAATTTATACAAAATTTACAAAAATCATTACACAAAAAGATTCATATTCAAATCATAAAATTTACACAAAACATTACATGAAGGTGATAATTGAGAGAGAAAGGAGACAGTAGAAAGAGAAAGGAGACAGTAGAAAAATAGAGGGTGAGCAAGAGGGAGAGGGCAAGGAAAGAGATCGAACGGGAGTGAGGCAAAGGGTGAGTTGGACAAGATGGGGATGAGAGATATAAAAAGTTATTGAAGCTCTCCATAGCTGCAGGGAGAGGGCAAGGAGAGAGATCGAACGGGAGTGAGGCAAAGGGTGAGTTGGACAAAATGGGGATGAGAGATATAAAAAGTTATTGGAGCTCTCCATAGCTGCTCCACTTGGAAGGGATGAAAGGAAACTATTAAATAAAGAAATATTTGAGGCATTAATTAGGGATAAAATTGGTATTTGATAAACTATGTTCACACCAAAGGAGGGCACATGTCAATTCTTAAATGGCAAGTGAGATTTAGAAGACATGGAGCAAATTATACGCTATGAACCACTCGCAAATTGGGGCTCCCTGACTCCTAACCAACAAGATCGCGTCACGTGTCGCAGAAATAGAAGCAATATGGAAATCATCAGGCCTCCCGATTAAATAGACTCTGGAACTCCCATATTTGCTGAAATGATTATGAGTTTCCAAAATGGCTCCTATGAAATTAAACATATAATTTTTTTTTTGTAGCTCACTATGACTCCTATTGAATTTCTCATGTAAGGCATTTTGTTGTAAATATAAAGTATAATGTTTAGAATCTAAGTTATATTATTGTAATATAAAGGCATATTGTATCTTTTTGACGGAGAGATCTCTTAATTAGTCTAATCTTCTAGGTCTGGATTGACATCTTATTACATAAAAAAATCCATGATATGAGATAAAAGGTATATTCATAATAATATTTAGAATGTAAGGTATATTTCTGGGAACATAAAAGTATAATATTTAGAATTTAAGGTATATAGATGTTAATATAAAGGTCTAATAAAACCAAAATAAAGCTATGAAACTTTCGGCTGAAGAATATGGGAGCTCGGGAGCCAACAATATGGTCCGGTTAAAACTTTGGGCTGAAATATATTCAAGCTACTAGGAGCTAATAGAAAATATTCAAACATATGGGGTGGCTACCAACTTTGATTCATATTCTGTTAGGAGATAATATGAACTAAATAAGATGAGAGGTCCAAATCTTTTTCCGAATTAATATTTTAGTCGTGTACAAAAACCAGTTCTAGGGAGTGTTTTAGTCACATGTCAAGTGGTGATTGGTGATTGGTTATGCGTCAAAAAGTGCTCAACGCTTCCCCATTCTGATGTTAGTTATAGATATATATTGTATAAATATAAAATAAAATAAATTGTAACAGTAAAATGAAAGTGAAAATTTTTAATTAAAACAAAATCCGTTTTGGTCCAAACAAACTGGTCAGACAGATCTTATTTCGGAAAATTATTATGTCCATCACTTGGAATGTAAATTGGATTTCTTTGCCTATGTAGGGTTAAAAAATAGTAGGTAAAATATATCTCTTTATATATGTATTATACAAGCGTTACAAGAATAAAAAAACATAAGGCCCATATATCAAACCCACTAGCAAGTTCATATGGAGCTTCCTTCGGATTCTTTCTCGCCTCCCCCTGCCAGGCACAAAGTTAAGTGTTCCGGTTCCGGCTAGTCATCAGGCTTCAGTCTCTTCTCTCTTATTCTCTTCAGAACTCAGATTCATTTTATTCAGAGGCTCTGATTCAATGGTATTTTTCTCTTAACGGACTGAACTTGTTCTTGTTGTTGAAAACTAAATTTGGATTGTGACTATTGAAAAATTGTGGAAAATAGCAAATTCTTTGGTTATTATTATATTATTTAAATACACAAAAATAAAAAGTAACAAATAACAATAGTAATACATAAATCAATATAAATTGCAGGCTAGTGAGGTGAAGACAGCCCTAATTAGCTGCCAGGCGTCAAGAATTTTATACTTTGTTTGATCAACAAATCATGTTGTATGTTTATGTTGTCTTAAGACATTATTTAGGCCTATCAATTACTTCATGTATTTGCACTGTATTTTCAATCAATTTTTAGTTAGAATTTTGGCACTAGACTTTGGAGCTCAATTACTGTGGTACCAGTCTGGTACCAAGTACAGTACAGTACCAATGAGATGTAAATAATGTTGAAATTAGAACTAACTAGTCCATGCTGAAAGGATTAATTATTTCCTATATTAAATGAACGAAATGGAATTAGATTTCTCAGAATTACTACTGTCAAACCATGATTTGGTCCTTAATACCTGCAATTTGATCCTTAAATGGTGCTATTTGTATTATAATAGTGGGAGAAGTTATTTCTGTTCAAATAATTTGATGGAGTCTTACTAAAATAATATGTTGTGCATTTGATTTTATACCAAAAAAAAAAAACTATCCTCTTTTGTAAAGTTACGGATGAGAAGGTATTGAGTTTATACCTACTTTTGTTAGATCATGACATAATGTGGTATGTTTCTGGTGCTTTACACATTATTTAGACCTATCAATTAGCTGCACAGTATTTCAATCAAATTTTAGTTAGAACCTACCAGTTTGCTTTGCACCATAGTTTAGTGCTCAATGATTGCCATAACAGTAATATACAGAGGTGTATATTAGAGCATAAATTAATCTTATTGAAATCATGGAACCCTAGTTAACCACAGATAAATTATTCATTGTACTGAACTTGATGATTTGGTACCTAAATCTGTAGAGATGCTTATAATCTTGCATATATATCTCAAATATTGTTAGCAGAGATTTATGACATTTAATAAGAAAGAAAAGAAAAGGATTAATTGTTCCTATATTAAGTGAAAGAAATGGAATCAGATTTCTCAGATTTGATCTGTAATTGTGAAATTGAATTGTGCCACAATTTAACTATTGAATGAACTCCAGATACATCAGGTATTTATCTACCTAACTAAAAGAACTGAGAAATATAAAAAGTTCTTATATAAATCATAAATGAAAACCAAATTATTACAATAAAAAAAGGGATAAACAATTAATTTCAGACGATTTGAGACAAATTGGGTTCTAACACCGGGGATAAACGGTGACGACTCGACGTCTAGGCGGCGAGCAAAGAACCATCAGAACTAAGGCAATCACAAGCGCCACCAAAAGACCCAAAAAGGGGAATCCTTCCTCATCGTCTTCCTGTGCGCAGCACAACTTCCCCATGAGAGAGAGAGAGAGAGAGAGAGAGAATTTGATGACAAAGAGGGTGGATTGGTTATGAAGTGATTTGTATGAAAGGCTCTGTTCTGCTTTGTTCTGCTTTTAGGAGAGTTAGTGACAGTTGTTGAGAGATCACTATCACTTCCCTCCATAATTGTACGTTGTCTCTGTTGTTTTCTCCCAATTGCATAATTTAAAATACCTAATTTCACATTTAAAAAGTCTGTAAGTGAAAATTGAAACAGTGGAATTTTAAATGTCTTGTTTAAAGTTTATGTAGATGCAATGGCATGCTAAGAATAATGTAGACCCCTTACGTTCACAATTAGATCTGTTCAAAGTTTTTGTGATTTTGATATGTTAAATTCATTATTCGACTTCTTAATTTGCAAATTTAATATGCCGATCTGTACTGATAAAAAAAAATGCCGATTTGTATAGAGCATATTTTTTTTTTTCAAAATATCATGAAAAAAAAATGCGATAATCTTTCAGCAAAAGAGTAAAATATGTCTGACCACATCACCTCTCTTAACTATGTGGGAACAACACATGAATGCATGTTATTTTTAGTTCAAATTTCAGTTTTGTTTAAAATGTGTTCACCCTTTTCTCCTATTTTACTGCCTAAAATTATCCGGCTAAAATCATTCATCTCAAAAAGAAAACAATTATGAATTGCATAATTTTTAAATCTGGGGAAAGCAATAGGACATTAACACATGTTGTCTCCTTTATTCTAATTTTGTGGACTTGACCCAAACCGGCAAAAAGTCGTCTGGAAACCAGAACACAGTTTTTGTTCATTGTATCAGTGTGGTTAAATTTGTATGTGGTTCATTGACCACCAAATGGCCAGTCTGATACACGAATCAATGTAGAGAAGATTGCATTGAGTGTCACCCACACCGACTCTCCATACCTAATTATTACTAGAGTGCCCCTCGCTATGCTTCGGCCTTGTTTAATTTAAAGTCAAGAGGACGTTATTTTGCATTCTTAATTGTACATGTGAACTAATTTTATTTTGTACCATACACGTCAAGTCTTTATTTGTATGAAATAAATAGAAATTAGGGTGTATGCACATAATATTTTGCAGTATAGATAAAACTACTTTGGTGTTGAAACATGTTTTTTTAGTGTTCCTTAAGTTGCCTTTATAAAAATATTTTATTAATATTTTCCATAATAGTTATATGCAATATTTGAGAATTTTCAAGGATATACTTCAAACTTTTATTTATTTTGAGATCTTCAAAATATATCCATGGAATTCTTTTTTTTCTATAGTGAATAACTTGCATTAAATTGCTCATCTAAAAAATCAACTTTTGTATGGTTATACAATTTTTTGATACTTTTTATGCTTTTTTTCTTATATTTAATAATTTATAATGAGAAAAAAAGAGACCATAGAAGATCTTACAAATTGGTTCAATGAGTTAATATATATGATGAGTTTAAAATAAACTAAGCTATGACTAACTTTATAATATATTGTAAGAAATTTACCATAGAAGATCCAAAAAATCCATTTTGAGTTGTTAAAGTTTAAAGAGAAATAATTTTGAAAAAAAAAAACAGAGGGGTGGATAGCAAGATTCGAACTTGGTTCACTGTGATGGATGGCAACTTACAAAGACATGTACCACCGGGTGAGAGTGAGATTTGTGTAGAGTTCTGACAAAATTATAAATCTGAAATTCCAGCAGGGACACATGTCTCCAGAGAAAAATGCGTCCAAAATTATAATATACTAGAAAAAGCTTCGCGCTTTGTGCGAGAACTTTTAAGCGCGAAGCTTTTAGCATTATCAAAGAATTATTTTATGACAATTTAGACAATACCATATTCATAATGAAAAAAAAAATCATTATCATTATTATATAGTTACAATTGAATAGAATTTTTTTTAATAATTTAATTTATTACAATATTTACAATAAAAGATAATAAAAATTAGTGCCATTACATGTGACAGTACTGAATTAATCCAAATACATATACCACCAACCTACAAAAACATATTAAATGATAAGTTTATGGCACTAAAAGAGTAAAATACACAGTTTTTAGCTTTTACCTTTTATTGCTTCTATTGTTTTTGGTCCAATATCATCAATCTACAAAAACAAATACATCTATAATAGTTGCTTCCCACGATTTTATGTTTGGATGGTTATATTCATAATATATATATATATATATATATATATATATATAAAATCACAACTAATAGAAGGATGAGATAATATCTTAATTATATGGCTTAAAAATGTTAAGCATTTAGAACCTCCAAAATCGTATTTTTTGCATGAATCCATCAAGCTTGAAACCACAATACATAAAACCAAGAATCATGCACAAAATTATCATTTTAGTGTCTGTGTATACATATTTCACAAAGTTAAGAGATTTTTAACCTTGATTGATTACATATCTTTCCTAACTCTCTTACCCCCTCAATTTTCCCCCTATTTAATTTCTGCACCGAGAAAAGAAAATTTAGGCAATCACCCCATTCCTCTCCAACTCATATACTTTTGTGTTTTCACATTATAAAAGGAATCTAAAGATATTAGTTTTCCATTTAAAAGATATTAATTTCACAACTTTATTATATTAAAATGATACAATCTAGGAAATTGATGGAGACAAGAAATGTATAAAAATCAATTACCTTCTCTTCATGCCAAAGAAGCATTTGTCTATGATCATGAACATTCACCTTCGGCATAGAATGGTTCCCCCGATTTTTCCGTCTTCGAAATAAAAAAAGAAAGAAATTTATATTAGCACTCCCTTTCTATATATTACCAAAAGCTAAAATTTAATAATTAAAGCCTCTGCACTGACCCTCTCTATATAACTTTCTTTATAATATTTGATCTAATTCATTGACACTGATAAATAAGTCATATGTGATTACTGGAATGCAAAAAAAGTAAAACCAATAAAATATTGAATTACTCAAAATAAGAGCTAGTTGAAGTACACCGTAAGGAGCTTACTTATGATCATAGCATAAATTTAGAATTGAAAATTTTCTCGAAAATCATCTACGATTTACGTCCTTTTATTCTCACACAATTCTCATAAATTATGTCAATAAAAATTAAAGACCTCAATTCTGATTCGCCCTGCAAAAACTCCATCTTAGTTGGTGAATGAACTAAATCAATGACTTCTCATATATAATCACTAAACCAATTGTTCAAGCTTATTGTTGAAGTACCTCATGCAGTATAATAATGAGTAAGCATGCACACTTTTCTTCTATGATAGTAAGTCTAAGTTGGTCTCAATTTTCTGGATCGTATGAAGGGTTCTCAAAGAAAAGGTTAGCTGAATTTCATTTCTTCTAACAAATGTTTGTAAGAAGAATAAAGAAGCCTCATGAATGAAGCCTGGAGTTTAATTCTCAAATCATGTACAATAACAATGGACTATTATGTCATTTAGGCATATAATCAAACACCTTATGAGCTCTCTTCTAAGATAAATAAAATTAAGGGGAAGCAACGGCCCCAAACCTTTCCAACAGAAAGAATTAAAAAAACTCAAACAAAATTACTTATTAGAAGCTTCGGGTAACTAAACAAATCAGTCAAGATACTTACCTTAACCACAACGGAGTTCGTATTCAAACTTCAAATTGCAAAGCTATTACCTAACAAAACCACAAAGCAGCCCCATTTAGCTCAAATTGTCAGAAAATATCATTTTAACTTATCAAAATCGACAAAGGAGAGTAACCCAAGCTAAGCCCCGCTATAAGGGCATGTAATGAGGTCTGACAGTGCAGCGAGCCGTCATCCGGCAGACGGTAAGAAATTTGGTGGAGAGGCGGAGAAAGCAAGGTGTGCTTCACCATTGAGGCAGTTAGTCGGAGAAGAAAAACTCTCGTGTCGTGTCTAGAGGAGAGCCAACCGGCGAGGCAGAAAAAGCGAAGCTGAGGCGAGAGAGAGGGGCGGTGAGAGAGAGTGAGAAAGAAGGCGAAGAGTCGAAAGAACGGAGGCAGGAAAAATAAAATAAACAGAGGGAGAAAGGTAAGTGAAATAAGGACCATTCGATTTTGATCGTACGGATGATATTAAAGAGCGACGTGGAACATTTTGGTGAGGAGAAATCCGTCAGGATTAAGATATTTATTATAATTACCAATTAGAGGGGGCGATTTGCATATTACAATCAACGTTTTCATCCCCTAATTTTGTCTATTTTTAGGCACAAATTAAGATCCGCCCCAAATTGCAACTCATTTTTTATTTATTTTAGTTTGAATATGTGTATACATGAAGGAAAAAAGAAGGCAACTTGTTTTCAATCCATGCTATTATTATTTTTTTAAAGACAACCACATAGTACATTTGGCCTCAAAACATTCTCTTCAAATTGCCACCACTGCGTAGCGAAGTTGGATGGGCATATAAGCCCCTCTTTCAATAAGGGGAAGGATCGAAAGTTGGGGGGCATAGATATTAGATGTGGGTGTGCCTATGGGCTCTAAAAATCGAAAAAAAAAAAATTCTCTTCAAATTATCTTCTCATTATTACTTAGCACAATTTTCTCTACCCATACTAACAATTCTATGCAACTAACCTTACTTCAGTTTGTTGCATTGTGTCAATGACCGTGATTGTATCGCCTGTCAGTAACCTAAGATAGAAGAAACCAGTTAGCATAGATCAGCACCCGCACATTGTAGTGTTACTAAAACAATCATTGAACAACTTATATGTTGTTTTGGAACCTCGTGGAACCTTCCGTCCTTCCCTCGAAAGTACCGTTTACTGTTCGCCCCCATTATCGCCCTCTCTAGTGTCCTAGAGAGCTCTATAATGCTTAATATTCAGGCGGTGATATATACAAACTTACTAGAGTAGGAACCGTCCACCTTTTCTATATAATTTTAAATCACTGCATCGGGGATTAATCGTAGCAATCTTTCAGCCACAAAAAATCTTGTATATAAAAAAAAAAGTCTCGGGGATGACAAAGCTCATTTTTGCAAAGAAGGACATCTGAAAAGATAATTAACTAGTTTTACTGATACGATAAATGCATTATCAAAATTAAAACTGGAGAACAATTAAGGAAGCTTTTTTTTTAATTTGTGCCAAATGAAATTTGGTATTTTATCTTTGAATACAAAAATCAATATAAGATCATATATTTTCTTTATTATTTTCAATTCTTTTAGTGAATTGAGGAAATACAATAATATCGGTAAAAAAAGCCTCTATTTGAAATTCATTTGATTGATTTGTTGAAAAATTAAAAGAGCAAAAACCAAAAAAGAAGCAAGGCTAAGAGCTAACATTTACATTGATTTTGAAGCCCTAATTAGATTAAATTATTTTTGGGGGTATATCCGGGTTTCAGATCGGTTTAAACCCATGGTCAATTTGGGTTCGGGTCAATTCGGATCTTAGTTTATCGGATCTCAGATACTCACATCACGTGTTATATTTGGTTCGGAAAAGTTGTATTTTTAAGTCAGGTCGGGCTAGAGTGTCCGTCAAACCAGAGTCACTTTGGATTTGGGTTCTTGGGTCCGGATTAGGCAGGTTCGGGTCATTTGACTTTTTCAAAATTTTCAAATCGGGCCGGGCGGGGCTTCAGACTGGTCGGACGGGTTTTTCGGGTTTTTTACTAGAGACCATAATGCTAGATTTATATTTATGATAACAAAAAGATATTATTTCTTTTGTGATTCAAAAATTGGTGTACATTACGTAGGATACTTTCTAGCTTCCAATTTACTTTTTATGAGATTGTTGTGTTTTTGAAACTCAATATTATTTGGATTTATTATGCATAGAATTTTATTGACTTGAGTTTCATTGCATAGGTGTATTTTATCATTGTCTACATATTATACAACTGACATCTATAACAAAAATTAAATCATTAACATTTCTCACAAATCGCGGGCATCCTCTAGTTTTTTTTAATTTAGGGTACCTCTATTTTAGAAAAATGGTATGATTTTTTTATTATTCAAAGTTTGATGGTATTTAAGATAATTCTGAGCTACTAATATATTTTTGAGAATATTTGTATAAGTTCAGTGAATTCAAGTTCAAGCGATAAGGAAATATATCAATCAAGCGATAAGAAAATAATATTCTGAGCTACTAATATATATCAATCGGAATGCACATTTTTCTCTAATCTCAGAAAACCTACAAGACGCCACGAACCTTCTCAAGCAATTAAGTTTTGGAGCTCTTCAAGTGTTCTTCTTATGTTTTATTTAGTTTTTGAGTAATTATTATTTTACACTAAAAAGAGAGTAATTCCTGCCGTTTCTGTATAGTTTGTTCGAAAGGAACAATGCTCCGTTCAAACGGAACATGCGTTCTGAACGGACAGCTTCCATTCAGATCATTTTCATTTTAACTTTTGTGGCTAAAAATTTTCTCCATTCCGTTCGAACAGAACATAGGCCCATTCGAACAGAAGTTCTAATTTTTAGCGGTTTGATTTAGATTCTCAATTTATTTCCCTTCCCTTTTTTAGCTCTGTTTGAACGAACTATGCTCCGTTCGAACGGAACAGACCCAGTTTCCATAATTATAGGGATGCTCTTTCCCCCCTTTAAATGAGACGTCCTAATCCAAAATTTTCATCAATTTTTCAATATTCAAAAGCAAGAATTCTCTCTTAACTGTTCAACAAAATTACTCTAAATCTTATGCGAGATTAGGAGATTTAGTGAGCGGTTTTTGTGTTGTTATTGTGAGTTGTGATTGAAATAAATCATTGAAGTTTAGTTTCATCGAATCGCTACGGGTGCTGTAAAGCGATCGGTGATTCGAGTTTGTAACGAATGCTATTCGGATTAGTGAATCAAGGAGCCGAAAGGCATACCCAGAGAGTAGGCGCTCGTGAACGCGACAAGAGCTGCTAGCGAGAATGGGTGGTTAAGGCTTACGTAACCACCTCGTCCAACTTCGTCAACAAGTTCGATGTTCGGTATCATTATTTATTTTCTTTTCTCAGTTTTATTTATCTTTAATTTATTTAATTTTTATTAATTCAACCATCCAAAATTAAAACTCTAAAAATAATAAAATGTATAAAATCCTAAAAATAATAAAAACCACACTTCCGCGCAAATTGGCCACCCCTTTAGGCCTCATTTAAACCGTATGTCTTTTTCAGCATATTTTGACATGATTCTATGTTATCTTCAATCAGATAATAATTAGAGTCATCATTAGGTATATATGAATAATGACGATAAATATGAGTGATCAAGATGGGATTTGTGTTCATATTTCGAAGGAGATATCGATTGCCTCCTGATGAATTGGAACTGAGATAAATGTATGGTCATGCTCAGAGTCATTAATATCACTTTTATTAGTTCAGACTAATTCTCGATAATGATGATGTCATTTGGATATAAGTATAGATGATTTCATATGCATCTTTTGGTGGGAAAAAACATATCTTTTTGCAACTATATTAGGATATAAAGAGATCCAAAATTCAATCTATCATTATGTCTCTCTTAATAATCCAGTCTATTTTATGTGACTAAAGAAAGAAATTATGCCTTCTCTTTTGCATGACAAAAGAAATAAAAGGGAGTCTTCTCTTTTATATAGCAAAATAGTGAAAGTGTGTATTCTCTTTCTCATGACAAAAGAATGAAAATATCTCTTTTGTTTATGACAAAAAGTGAAATGGTGTGATTTTATATGGGAGAAATTATAGTCAGTTTTTACATCTTTTGTGAGACAAAAAAAAAATGAAATTTTCTCATGCAAAAGAAGAACAACAACACTAGCATATACGGTTCTTTTTGCTTGTTTTAAGAAGTTTGTTCATGTGGATACCGGTAGAAGCGTTTGTGTGTGTACGATGCTTATGATCTGTTCGGACAAAGTAGTTTATATTGATTTCTAGGAGTTATGGTGGAGATCAATTGCACGTGCGTACACAATTTTAAAGTGATCCAATCTAGAATGTTTTAGCGAATGGAAAATCAGTTGGATGGTTAACAATTGAAAAGTGCTTAGGCAGCACACATGATTTGAGCACCACGGGTTAAGTATAATCTGAAAGGTTTCTTTAAATATTGTTTCTTTGATTTATCCAATACGTACGGATCTTTGGTTTCTATTCGATGAAATTTTTTGTTTTCTATTGCGCTTATGTACGTCCAAATCCTAAGATGTAGCACATATATCATCACTCATTTTATAATTCAAAATAAATAGCATATATTTAAATAATATTGTTTAAAGGATGTATACACGAATACGCAAAAGATCTAGCACATATGTCGTCAAATGTTTAATAATATTTCACTAAAAATATTGTTTAAAAGATGTATGCATGCATATTCAAAAGATGTGGCACATATGTTATAATTTGTTTTATATTATAAAAAATAAATTATTCTTCAATAATATTGTTTAAAATTGCTACTTAGAAGATGCAACACAATTATACAAACACAGTAGAATACTAGAATTACTCTCCAATAAGTCTTCCATTTTAAATCGAAATTTCAAATCTCGTCAAATCAAATCAATTTCACCTTCCATTAAAAATCACTTTCATGAAACATAATGCGATTTCTTCTCTTCTTTCTTCTAATCTCACTCCAAAAACACTCCAAACGCACCTCAAAAAGAATCAATGGAGACCTCCAGTAGTAGTAACCACTCTCTCCTTCTCCTGCTCTTCTTCTTCGCAACACTTTTCCTTCCAAATCTTATGTTTTCTCAAACCGTAGTTTCAACTCTTGATCCGGTGCCGGCCTTAGACGTAGGTGCAAGATGCAATGGAATCTTACTTTCTTATGATTTATGGGGCATTCCAACCAAGATCTGTGCACCTAAAGTGTTGTGAAAGGAGTTTATATTGGTTTCTGAAAGTTATGGTGGAGATCAATTGAATGTGCATACACAGTTCTAAAGTGACCCAGTCTAGAATGTTTTAGCGAATGTAAAATCAGTTGGACGGTTAACGATTGAAAAGTGCTTAGGCGGCACACATGATTTGAGCACCACGGGTTAAGTATAATCCGAAAGGTGCCTTTAATTATTATTTCTTTGATTTATCCAATACGTACGGATCTTTGGTTTGTATTAGATGAAATCTTTGTTTTCGGTTGCGCTTATGTACGTCCAAATTCCAAGATGTAGCACATATGTAATCACTCATTTTATATCTCAAAATAAATAGAATATATTTAAATAGTATTGCTTAAAAGATGTATACACGCATACGTAAAAGATCTAGCACATATGTCGTCAAATATTTTATAATATAAAGAATAAATTATATTTAATAATATTTCTCTAAAAATATTGGTTAAAATATATGTACATGCATATGCAAAAGATGTGGCACATATGTTGTAACATATTTTATATTATATAAAATAAATTATTCTTCAATAATATTGCTATAAAATTGCTACTTAGTAGATGTAATATATTTATACAAAAGATATAGCACAGTGGAATACTAGAATTACTCTCCAATAGGCTTTCCATTTTAAATCAAAATTTCAAATCCCGTCAAATCTAATCACTTTGGCCTTCCATTTAAATCACTTCCATGGACCATAATACGCTATCTTCTCTTCTTTCTTCTAATATTCCTCCAAACTCACCTCACAAAGAATCAACGGTGACCTCCAGTAGTAGTAACCACTCTCTCTCCTCCTGCTTTTCTTCTTCACTACACTTTTTTCCTGCCAAATCCGACGTTTTCTCAAACCATAGTTTCAACTCTTGATCCGGTGCCGGCCTTAGACGCAAGTGCAAGATGCAATGGAATCTTACTTTCCTATGATTTATAGGACGTTCTAACGAATATCTGTGCATTCCTAAAGTGTTGCGAAAGGAGTTTATATTGGTTTCAGTGAGTTATGGTGGAGATCAATTGCACGTGCATACACTGTTTTAAAGTGATCTAGTCTAGAATGTTTTAGCGAATGAAAAATCAATTTGACTGTTAACGATTGAAAAGCGTTTAGGCTTGAGCACCACGGATTAAGCATAATCTGAAAGGTGTCTTTAAGTATTATTGTTTTAACCTATCCAATACGTACAGATCTTTGGTTTGTATTAGATGGGAAAAGAAAAATCTATTGCGCTTATGTACG
Organism: Juncus effusus; assembly: GCA_027726005.1. NCBI lineage: Eukaryota > Viridiplantae > Streptophyta > Magnoliopsida > Poales > Juncaceae > Juncus > Juncus effusus. The sequence continues at coordinate 2,605,111 of CM050901.1, read as the reverse complement.
TCCAAATCCCAAGATGTCGCACATATATCATCACTCATTTTATAATTCAAAAGATCTAGCATATATGTCGTCAAATATTTTATAATATAAAAAATAAATTATATTTAATAATATTTCTCTAAAAATATTGGTTAAAAAATGTATATTCAAAAGATGTGGGACATATGTTGTAACATGTTTTATATTATATAAAATAAATTATTCTTCAATAATATTGCTTTAAAATTGTTACTTAGTAGATGTAATACAAATATACAAAAGATATAGCACAGCAGAATACTAGAATTACTCTCCAATAGACCTTCCATTTTAAATCAAAACTTCAAATCCCGTCAAATCAAATCACTTTCACGTTCTATTCAAATCACTTACATGGACCATAATACGCTTTTTTCTCTTCTTTCTTCTAATCTCCCTCCAAAATCGCTCCAAACTCACCTCACAAAGAATCAACAAATTATGTACTCAAACTCAAATTACTTAATTAGTTGTATATATATCATTTTGTTAATAAAATTCTAGTATGGGCCTAGATTTAATTAGTTGTATATATATCATTTTGTTAATAAAATTCTAGTATGGGCCTAGTGTCTCAAGCGCATCAAGATTCAAGACCCATTCATAATCCAGGTCCAATTTACATGTGATAAAATTTGTAAAATAAAAGCCCTAGGGAAATTGCAAATATAACCCTCTATTCTAATTGAAATTACAAAAAAAATCCTTACTATTTTTTAAGATGCAACATTGTTAGTCTCCTTATTTTAATTATGAAAATTTTATTTGAATAAAGATAATTTTACATATGTTACTATTCTTTTTTATATCATGTTTTTGTTTGTTTATAAATTATACATAATTTGCAGGTATGATTCGGATTTTTTATATTCATTTCACATAACCTTTCTCTCTTACAATTGAAAAAACTAGAAAAAAAAAGCGAGACATAATTGCATGGGAGCACGACATTCAACAAATGAAGATGAATAATCTATTCAAAACTTCAATTGGAAATCAAATTAAAACTGGTCCCTAAATTGCTAGTTTCATTTGATTTTGACCACCTCTCGCCTTCATGTTCTGATTTTGTGGCTATCCAAAATGTAATGATGTAGATGTAGAATGAAATATACATATACGTATTGTCCGTCCTGAAAAAGATACTCCGGGTCCAAGCGATATATTCATCAAGAAGCAGTATATCTAACGGTTAATATTAAATTCCCATGGTGCCTATTCTGAGTTGTATTATACACTAATATGACCTGTTACAGTTCACAACATGCTTTCTTCTCTTCTTTCTTCTAATCTCCCTCCGAATCATTCCAAACTCACCTCAAATCCCAATGGAAACCTCAAACTACTCTATCCACCTCCTACTCTTCTTCTTCACGACACTTTTCCTTCCAAACCCCATGTTTTCACAAACAGTAATTTCAACTCCTGGGCCGGTGTCGTCCTTAGACGCAGGATGCAAAAGAATCTCACTGTCCTACGATTTATGTGGCGTTCCAACCAAAATACGTACATTCGTAAATGATCCTACAAACCAAGATTATAGATTCGAATCCTGCGCTTCGGTCATCAATTCCAGCTCAACACTCCTCAAATCTTGAGTTCTTTTAATCAAGTTACAGTATAGAGAAATCATTGTAACGATAGAAAATGGGATCTTCACAAGCGGAGGGGATCTGCCGTACAACACGACTGTAGATGCGAACATAACCTCCATTTCCGGCGATGCAAACCCCGATCTGTTCAGTCCTACCGCCACAACCAATGATCTTTCTTTGATAGAAGCGAACATAGATTTAATTGGTACTCTTTTCGGTCCTCCAGAGACTCTCAACCCCGTTCCAGCCTCCATTTCCTTTGCAGATCTGATCATTACTTACAACATTTATCAAGCATACGTGTCAAGTTATCTCGCCCTAGTCTCAATCAAACATAAATCATTGCTCAGTCGGAAACATATATCGTATTTTATAATTGATTCTAGCCCCTTTCTTCTACAAAGGGCTAGAATCAAAATATTAACCAGGTGTTGTTATAACAATAAAAATAGGGGTAATATCAGGTATACCCTTTCCAAAATAAATATCAAATTTACCCCTCTAAAATAAGAAATATCAAATTTACCCTCTGAAAATCTATTTTCTATCAAATTTACCCCAACCAAAATTTATAAAATATCAAATTTGTCCAAATCATTAGATTTATCAAATTAACAATAATTTAACATTATCAATACTAATTAAATTAATATTAATATATTTAGTGGACAAAAATGCCCCTTTTCATGTCTTCTTATTTTTCTCCGTGTAACATTCAACCGCACTAACACTTCTCAATTCTCGCCATATCAAATTAACAATAATTTAACATTCTCAATACTAATTAAATTAATATTAATATATTTAGCGGACAAAAATGCCCCTTTTCATGTCTTCTTGTTTTTCTCTGTGTGACATTCAACCCCACTAACACTTCTCATTTCTCTTCCTCTCGTCATTTTTCTCCCATGGCTAACTCCTCACCATGATTCCTTTCTTCTACACTTGTTCTTCCCTCTTCCCACATCTTTCTTCTAGTAGATGTGTATTTTGTTAAGGAGATAAAATGTTAATATTTGTTATTTTGTTATGTTAACTTGGATGATATTTAAGTATCTAATTAAGAATATGTAATTCAAACTTCCATTTTTTGTATTTTTTTGAAGCAATCATGAAAATTGAAGTTTTACCTCCCGTTATTTCAACTCCTTGAAATAAAACTTCAAACAAGAAGACACTAAAAAAATTAGAGTTTTACTTCTCTGACCTTAAATTATTGCATTTCAAACTATATATACAAGTTAATACAATTTATTATCTCCTTAAAAAAAAGAATACATTTCATTAAAAAAACACACACAAAAAAAAACTAGCCACACATATTGTTTCTAACATCAAACTCTAGAAACTTTGTAACCATATTCATCAATGAAATATAATCCAAAAGCCCCTTCACACTAGAGTCGTGATAGTTCTCTTATTTCTGCCACTACTGTTTTGTGGTTCTTCCTCTTTGATGTGAAATTTTTTCTGTTTCGCTTTTGCCGTAAACTCTATAGCCGCTCACATCATATCCCATTTCTCTCTATCCTCTTTAGAAAGATGTTTTCTTGGTTGTAGCCATCTGTCAACGAAGTTTGTAGAGTTAACGTATGTTGGCAATTCCGACGGAGATGGACCCATACCCCTGTGATAGTTCTCAAGAAGTCTCTTTTCAATGAACTATAATTCTTAACCTAAATTATATTATAAATAAGACAATGTAAACAGCCTTTTGATCATCTCTGTTTGACTTTCCCATCTCTCTATCCTCACCTAATTCATTTCAAAAAATCAAAGTAAAAAAATAATGCTCGAAAGATCTGTTTTACTGAAAATATAATTGCAAAATTAGAGATATTAAAAATATAATTGCAAAAGTTCAAATGTACGGCAAGATCTCTCCCAGTTAGAAAATAAATCAATACTTAATGCAAGAAAATTGAGATTATTACAAGGGTGATTCCAACAGAGAGAGAAGATAGTGAGAAATTATATCAATATTTATTGAAATTATTGTAAAATAGTTAAATACAGCTTAGGATTTTGAGTTATTTTAAGTAGAAACAATACCTATGATCTTACTGTCACGACCAAGGACTGGTCTTTGATGAATTTGTGAGAGGTGAGTGGTTCAAGCGTGAAGAAGACAAGCAGGACGAGAAAACAGCAGTAGTAGTTAAGTTGGAGAAAAGAGACGAGTGGAGAAGAGGGTTTAGTGCTTTACGGGTGGAGAGAGCCGGAGAATACTCGGCGAGTGGAGAGACATTGAAGGGGCGAGTGAAGGTAGGGTATACAATAAAATCTCTAATCCACCCAACCCACACAATCCAATCCAACCCAGTTCAACCGGACGGATTTTGAAGTCGTTGGATTGGATCGGGTTAGTATTTGAACCCAAAATAACGGATTGAATTGCGGGTTTACAACTGAAAATTCACTTTAATCCAACTCAATCTATACAAGTTAATTAGCATATAAGATATTTTCTTTTTTGTTTTAAATACACTCAGTGCCATAGAAAATATTCTTTCCAATCTAAAATTATAACTTTCCAATGAAATATTAACATAAATAAAACTTTATTATTATTATTAAAAAGTTGTTAAATATAAGTATTCCAATTAGACAGAATTATGTTTTATTTAAAATGAAACAATGAGAATAATTATGTTGTGAAGTATGTTTTTGATTTTGTCTTGGTGTTTAATTATGAAATAATCTTTTTATTGAATAGTATGTTAATGAAATCTTGAGTTTTATAATTATTTAATGTGTTATATCAAAATATATGAATGATATAAATATTGCAGGATTTGGTGGATTTTAAAGCATATATTAGTGGATTCGGTGGGTTTTGAGCTAAATTTTATCGGATTTGGTGGGTTTCGAAGTATCACGGGTTGGATCAGGTTGGGAAAATGCCAACCCAGTATGATTGGGTTGGATTTATATTTTGACCTAGATCTGCTCAACCCAATCCTTGGACACCCGTTAATTAAGGTTCTGGAGGAATTTGGACGTGGGGAGAGAAAGGTCATGGAGGGTAGGATTGGAATTTCAAAACTTTTTTGTTAGTTAACCCCAATCCCTTATTTTTCATCTACTATTGAGCCTCCTCAAAAGGCAACATCATCATTTTTATCTCGACCGTTTTTTGTCGAATCTTAGTCATTCATTTCTCAAATTTATTGATATTTTTTGGCAATATTTATGTGGGTATTAAAATATAAGCATATGATTGGTTGAATTTGTATTTTGTTTTTCATACCCGATTTAGTGAGAACCGTTGTGAGTTTGTTTGTGACCATCAGATCTTAATCAGATGGTTTCAATGAAGCATGGTGCAAAGTTATATTTAATTATTAATACCAATAGTTAATGAAGAGTTTACTCATTAAAATATATATAATTTTTCTTTTATTCTTTAAATTTTTTTTAATTCTTAATGAAATATTTTATGTGGAAATTTTCTCTTTTTTAGAATTTCATAGTGCTATGGTTCTATTTTTTTCTTACTAAAATATGTGAATATAGACTATATAAAAGAAGATATACAAAAATGATATGCTCATTAACTTGTACCTTATACCGTATTTTCCATCTCTCTTTGAGCATTTTCAAGCGACTTATTATCAATTTTATCTCAGCTGTTGGATCAATATTTTTTGAACTCATAGCTTTTCATTTAAATTATTTCCACAATATCACATGTATCAATAGTTAATGAAGAGTTTACTCATTAAAATATAAATAATTTTTCTTTTTTCTTTAAAAAAATTATAATTCTTAATGAAATATTTTATTTCTCATGTTAAAATCATCAAATATAAATTTGTTAGAATTTTCTCTTTATTTTGAGTTTCGTATTGTTATGGTTCAAATTTCTTTTCTTGCTAAAATATATGAATATAGACTAAAATGTAGATGTACAAAAAATGATATGTTCATTAACTTATATCTTATATCTTATTTTTCATCTCTCTTTGAGCATTCTCAGAGACCTATTATCAATTTTATCTCAGCTGTTGGATTATTGTTTTTTTTTGAAATCTTAGCTTATCATTTAAATTATTACCACAATATCATATAAAGACATATTGTTGTGATTCCAATTTTATTTTTTCTTGATAAAATATGTGAATATAGACTATATAAAAGAGCATGTAATAAAATGATAACTTTATTTACTCTTATCATGTTTTTTTACCCCTCTTTGAAAACTCTCAAGAGAACTATTATCAATTTTTTCTCCGCCGTCGAATTAAAAAATTTATAAAATCTTAGCTTTTAATTTAATTTATTATCATAAAATCACATAATTAGTTAGATTAATGTTCAGTATTATATCTCCGTTATGTAAGAACTATCATATTAAACAAAATTTCAGAATATTGAAAATCAAATTATATTACTTAATGTATTACAGGTTTCATAATAACATATGTGTAATCCATACCATTTTGACATCTAAAAAAAAAAAAAAAATAGCGGTGATAAATTTTTGAATAAAATGAGTAATGTTACATTTTCCTATGTAGTATACATATTTTTCCTATATATATAATATTAAATATAATAATTATTTTTTATTTTTTTTAAAGTTAATCATCTATAATTTATTCTTATGTAGTTTCAACTAAAATTTTCTAAATAAATTATCTTGCATTTTATTTTTTATGATCTCATTGATCTAAGTCTTATCAAGACACAATGATATAAGAAAATCAAAAACAACAATTTTGAATTTTCATGTATTATTTATGTATTATGAATTCACAAACTTTTTTTATTTTGATAGAATAGAGATGACTCGATGTCCAACATCTATTTTTGGTGCAAATGAGATTTGAATTCATGACCTATGGTTTGTTGTGTTTTGTACTCAACCACTAGGCCTTGAGCCTATTTGCCGCAAACTTTAATTTCGAATTTTCAAAATTACAGTTATACATTATTAGATTGAAATAACTATTAAAATTGAAATACTCGCCGCGAAACGTGAGCATTATCCTAATCTTAATAAAGTAGTAATGTTTGGGTAAATTTGATATAAAATGAATTTTGAGAGGGTAAATTTGATATTTCTAGTTTTAGAGGGGTAAACTTGATATTTAGGGTTTTTGGAAGGGTATACTTGATATTTATTTACACGAATTATCCATAAAAATAATTTATTTAGGGATACAAATACAAAAGTCCCTTTCGCTATTACACGAATTTATCTTCTCTCGATTTTGCTCCTATCTTCCCCCCCATCTTTGTATATACGTATAAGATACGCTAAAAGAAAGAAAATTTTTTCTGCATCAAACTGAAGTAACGCACGCATTGCGGTTTCAGGAGAAGAATCCCCATCTTGGTAATTGAAGCTTTTTATACTGGAAAATCCATCCTAACTTTTTCAATTGATAGTTCTAAGTTGTAGTTTCCCTACCTAATTTCACAAAGGAAATTCTTCCTCCTCCCCTATTCTTTCTAATAATTCAGTTCTTCCATCTCCCCCAATTTTAGTACCTAATTTCTCCTCTTCGAATTCTTTCCTAACACGACCTAACCTCATTTTCATCAATTACTTGTCTCTTCCTTTCGCCCTAAATTTATGTTGGTGTTATTTTGAAAATTCTCACTATTGGTACTTGGAATTTCGCATAATATGATTTATCATAACAGAGATTTCAAAATGGGAAATTGACTAATTTCAGTTTCTTTGATTAACTTCTAAACTCACGATCCTTTTGATTCTTATTTTTGTAATTCAGGTAATTAATGGGTCAGAAAGGATGGTTAATAACTCAAGCAATTTTGATTCTGCTATGCTTTTTGCCCCTTTCTCATGGAAAAATACATGGAGGTAATTTTTCTTACTTTATCAAATGAAATCGTTCTAATATTTTTCCTATTATTAAATAGATGTTTTATATTACAGATTTTAGGTTAAAGCACGGTGATTCCAATCAAATCTACAACCAGACTCTTGCTCGAATACTCGTAGAATATACTTCTGCTGTACGTTTAGTTTCTCAATATTTTTTATTTATTTATCCCAATAATTGGAAGTAAATTTATTAATTATTGTGTCTTATTTGTGAATTGCAGGTATATACAATGGATCTGACTGAACTATTTACATGGACCTGCTCAAGATGCTGCGATTTAACAAATGTATTCCTTTTTCAACAAACTTTGTGTTTTTCACCAATTTTAGTATCAACTTAACATTTTATCTTATTTTGAATCAAAGTTTCATCAAAGCGTAAATAATTTTACCCTAATTATGGTTTCTTGATTGAAACAGGGGTTTGAAATGGTAGAGATAATTGTTGATGTACAAAAATGCCTTCAGGTTTGCTTTTCTAGACATTTATTTTTATTTTTATCTCCTAGATCCAGTCTTATTAACTAAATTGCCTTATATGGGCTTCATTTTTTTTAATTTAAATCAATTGATCATTTTTTTATGTTTTTTATTGTCAGGCTTATGTTGGTGTTGCACCTGATCCAAATGCTATCATAATAGTATTCAGAGGGACCCAAGAAAATAGGTATTTTTTACATCTAGGCCCTTGTTTAAAAATCTTTATCTTCAATTTTCGAAAATAAGAATACATGTTTATTCTTTCAAATATTACATCCCACTCAACTTAACATTTTGCTGGATATTCCATTTTTTGCATTCTATTAGGTTGTTTGATAATTGATATTAACTCTTGGGGAAATTTTATATACCCTCCCAAAACTCCAAAATATCAAATTTACACTTCCAAAGGTGAAAATATATCAAATTTGAGAAAATAAGGGTACTTTGGTCATATTATTGCACTGATTAGTTTAATTAAAATTAAATAATGATTTACTCTATAAATTGGGAGCAGTTGGTATCATGGGCAAATTTGATATTTTATATATTTCCGATGGGTAGTTTTGATAGATCTTGAGTTTTGTAAGGGTACATATGAAATTTGCACTTTTGGAAGGGTAAATTTGCAGTTTTGATAGGGGTAAATTTGATATTTTGATTTTTTTAGTAAGGGTATATATGAAATTCACCCCTTACTGATACATCTTTTTCTATTTTTTTTCAGCATTCAGAATTGGATAGAGGATTTGTTCTGGAAACAACTCGACTTGAACTATCCCGGCATGCCTGATGCTATGGTCAGTTTCCTTCTTTCCTTAACTAAATCTATATACACGTATATGTATTATATGCATTTAATTATGTATAAAACCAACAAGTTTCATTTTGTTGTCTTTTTTGTTACGAAAGGTACACCACGGATTTTACTCGGCATACCACAACACGACTCTCCGGCCGGCGGTTTTGAGGGCGGTGGAAAAGACGAGAAAGGCCAAAGGAGATATTCCGATTATCGTGTTAGGACACTCCATGGGAGGGGCAATGGCGTCTTTTTGCGCCCTCGATCTAGTTGTGAGTTGTATATTCCATCTTTGACTTCAATTGAACAATCAGATCACCATTCAATTATTGGCTAGTCCTTGTACTTTAATTGGATTGCACAATGGTCCATGTACTATCGATTTGAAGTTTCTAGTCCACATACTTTATGGAATTGTGCATCAAGGATTAATTGTGCATGTTTTCATAAAGTACACGGATAAAAAAGGTCAAATAGATAGTACAGGGACTAAATTGCAATCCAATTAAAGTACAGGGACCAACGGTGCATTTATCCCATCAATTAAACAATCAACCAACCAAAAAAGATCAACAAGTTGGAGCAAGTTAGATTTACCAATAACACTAGTAACAATTTTCCGTCATAATGGATTTCTCCAATTTATTTATTTTTTTTCTTGAATTTTGTAGGTGAATCAAGGATTGGAAAATGTACAATTGATGACATTCGGGCAACCGCGCATAGGAAACGCGGTATTTTCTTCTTACTTTATAGAGCAAGTGCCACATACTTTAAGACTCACGCATGGCCATGATATCGTACCGCATTTGCCTCCGTATTACAGCTACTTCCCTCAAAAGACGTACCACCACTTCCCTCGCGAGGTAGATTAATTTCTCATTTGTAACCAAAATCATGTTTGAATCTTTCCTTTAATTGTATGTATGAAACTAGTAGTTTGTTGTTGTTAGAGTTTGTTTACTTGTGGCAGGTTTGGCTCCATAATATTGGTCTAGGAAGCCTGGTTTATTTGGTCGAGCAGGTTTGTGATGATTCAGGCGAAGACCCTTCATGTAGCAGGTCTCCCTCTCAAACTATTTGAGAAAATTATTTTTCGACCAAGTTAATTTTGTAATAATTTGGCATTATTGTAATGTGAATAATTTTCTTGCTATACTAGGTCTGTTAGTGGAAACAGTGTAAAAGACCATCTGGTGTACTTGGGAATCAACATGAAGGCAGAATCATGGGGCACGTGTAGAATTGTGACGGATTACAATGCGGTACCGCACCAAATTGATCTAGCTGGTAATATCATTTTATCCAAAGATCTTACTTCTCCTGATTCAATTCTCCAGCCTGGCGAAGAAGCAAATGGAAGTGGTAGAAAAACAAGTGATATTTAGTTGTTGATATATGTATCATTTAGTTATGTGTCGATCAATGGATTAAGGAAGGGAAATAAAATTTGTACATATATCCTTCCTTTTTCGCTTCTTTTTCTTTTTTTATCTGTGTATATCACGTGTTGTATGTAATTATGTGTATCACCTATGTTGTAGTCAGTCTATGAATCTAATGATTCTACTGTTATTTATGATCAAGAAATATAAATCAATTATTGATGAAATTGCAGTCACAAATTGATTATCCTCAAATTACAAGAAGAATTATTAAAGAAAGTACCTGCCATTTGGTTATCCTATAATTTGTATCAGATGATTCATCTAAATTGAAAAATATGGCTTTGTTAAAAGATTGGAGGAAATTTTTTCATGTTGTATAAACTACTATAAAATGAGAAATCTAATTTCCAATTTGTACCTTCTCAGTTTGTTAGAATCGTACTGTAAGCAAGAAAAGAAGCTTTTAGCTAGCTCGATGGGCAAATTATCAAAATTAATATAACATACTACCGCATTTTAGGTCATAAAAAACCCAATACATTTACTCTTTTAGCAAGTTACACCCAACATCTCATATTTGCATATAATACCCAACATTCAAAACCTTACCCCCACCAAAAAGACCCTCCCAATGAAAGCCCGCTCCAAAGAGATAAACTAAACCAAACCACCACCAACCATACATTATTCACAAAAACGAAAAAGTCTCGAGTCCTCACTCAACCCTCCACAGAACTCATTTCCCCGGAACTCAATTCCCGGATTCCCAAAATCCATCATTCCAATTCCTCTACTCATTCGTGCTATCGAAGCTGCTCCCTCTGGCACTAGCATGCGACCTCCTCTCCCTCTCCCTCCAATTCTCCCCCCAAACCCTCGCCTCGTTAACCGCGCGCTGCCTCTCAGCATTCCTCAAAGCCGGACTCCCCCACTGCGACTCATTCACCGACTCCGTATCGTCAAACCCCCATTTCCTCCCTGACCCTCCTCCCCCATCCACCTCACACTCCCTCCTAACCCTGGAATTCCTTCGGTGCAATTCGGGGGAATTAGGGTTTGGGGAATTGATACGAGCCCTAGGCGTGTTGGGGATGCTTCTAGAAGGGGGAGCGTTGGGATCGTAGGCTTGGGAAGCGAGGTAAGATAAGGCGGTGACCACGTCGCCGATTAGGGGACGTGTGGCCGCCTGCTCTTGGAGACACATGGCAGCCACGGCTAGGGCTTGGTAGAGCCCTCGCATTGGGAATCGGCCTTGAAGCATTGGATCGGCCATTTTGGGGAATTTTCGCCTGTCTTTGAATAACGGGCGAGCCTGAAAATTGGATGAAGAAAGGAAGTTATGATTGTTGTGAATGGAGTGGCATACTAGAGCTCAATAGTGAGTACAACTATTGGACTAACCAATAATCCCAAATGGTTCAGATTTCCGAAATTTTAATGCTTGAGTTATATATATGCATTACCAGCTGTACTTACAAGTTGGGTACTAAACAAAAAAAAATTTAGGTATTAATGAATTTTCTTTCCCTCAATTTATTAATGGAATTTTTTTCATAAATCCTACTATAATTTCTCAAATTTATTAAAAAAGTAACTACTGGAATATTCAAAAAAACATTCTACTTTTAACTTTACATTTTCAAACCCCCCACTTTGAAGTTCTAACAAAACAAACTCTATTTTCAAATAATATATAAATAATATGTAAGAACGTTTTTCAAATTATTTATCTATGACAAAGGTGTTTATATATTACTTCTCTATTATTTCAAAATGAGTTTAGAGTTTTAGAATGAAATAAAAGTCAATATTAAAGTTTTTTTAGTTTTTTAAAAGTCAGTCATTCTTAATATCATTTCTCTATTTTTTTAGTTCCTTTCATTAAATTATTCATTATGGCAACTATTTGCTTTTCGGCTAAAACAAACCAAGCAACAAGATTTTGTTTTCCAGCGGGTCAGGTTCGCCCTCTGACCCATTATATATTCAAGAAACATGACCCCAAATCTGTATTAATGCTTTCGCACAATTTATTAATGGACAATTTTTCAGAAACCACCCAATAATTTCTCAAATTCATAAATTAAACACCTAACTTTTGGAATATAAAAAAAACCCCTACTCTTAACTTTCTATTTTCCATACCCCCTCCCAACTTTTAAATTTCTCAATATAACCCTTAATTTTAATGTTTATTTTAAAAAAAATCCTCCTACATATTATTCAAATAATATATATTAATGATGACAGAAACACAATTATCAAATTATTTACCTATTATTTCAAAATAAACATATTAATTCTCTATTATTTCAAAATGAGTTACGGATAGGGCTTTAAAGCATAAAAAGTTAATGATAGGGCCTCTTGGGTATTTTAAAAGTCAGGGGGGTTTCTGAAAAATTGAAAAAAGTAGGGGATTCTTGAATATTCCAAAAAGGTTCTTGATAACTCCCACAAAACACTAACTACTCTAATCATTCACTTTTCGGCTAAGAATCCCAACACAACAAACCCTGATTCTTATTTCTTACCCAAGCAACGAGATTCTGCTCCCCTGCCGGTCTCGTATTATCAATCGCCTTCCGTCCCGTAATCAGCTCCAAAAAAACCACCCCAAAACTATACACATAGCTCTTCACCGTCAATTGCCCATTCATCGCATATTCCGGCGCACAATATCCATAAGTCCCCATGACCCTCATCGGCACATGCGCTTTATCCCCCACCGGCCTGAGTTTGGCTTTTTAAACCCTAAATCCTAAAACCTAAACCCTAAACCTAAAACGGGGTCATGGCCTAGTAGTTGAGTGCAAAGCACAACAAACCATAGGTCATGAGTTCAAGACACCCATTTGCATCAAATAATGTCCCATTTAATTGAAAAAAACAGAACCTGGTTCTTACCCAAGCAACGAGATTCTGCTCCCCCGCTGGTCTCGTATTATCAATCGCCTTCCGTCCCGTAATCAGCTCCAAAAAAACCACACCAAAACTATACACGTCACTCTTCACCGTCAACTGCCCCGTCATCGCGTACTCCGGTGCGCAATACCCGTAAGTCCCCATGACTCTCGTCGAGACGTGGGTTTTATCCCCGACCGGCCCGAGTTTCGCGAGGCCGAAGTCGGAGAGCTTCGGGTGGAAGTTTTCGGAGAGGAGGATGTTGGAGGATTTGAAGTCGCGGTAGATGACTGGTGGGTTCGCCTTGTCGTGGAGGTACTCGAGACCCTTGGCTGCGCCAGCTGCAATTTTCATTCGGGTGTTCCAGTCTAACGGCTCCTTGTCTGGAGGCACATCTGTGGAGATAATAGGATGGATGAGAAATGATGATTAATTGTTTTTTTATTTTTTTTGGAGGAATGTAAAGACTCTATCGGAGGCGGGGGCTACGGGTGGAACTCAGATGTATTTTTTTTTTACTCCAGGTTTGTAATACGGAATTTTTATTTTCATTATGTACATACGATTTATTTGTATGTGTAAATTCAAATAAAGCTACTATTCAACAATATAATATTCTATTCGAGTTTAAATTTTAAAACTCAATTATTCAGATAATGAAGTGTGTATAGAAATTTGCTCGGCGTAAATATACAAAGGGATAAATGCACCATTGGTCCCTATACTTTAATGTGATCGCAATTTAGTCCCTATATTATTGATTTAAACATTCAGTCCCTGACTGTATAATATTCTCTTCTCTGCAACTTCAAAACAAACTTTATATTTTTTTAATAAACCTATAAAAATGATATGCACATGAATATACATTTTTTATTTTTAATTGAATTTTAATAAATCATTATACTTGATAACGTTTAAACGGGTAAAATGGTCATAACATAAATAAGTTAACGGTTTTAGACATGTCCATTATTCAGGGGACTAACCCTGCACCATTCTATAAAGTAGAGGAACCAAATTGCAATCCAATTGAAGTACAGTGACTAACGGTTCATTAATCCCTACAAACAAACGTATGTGCTACAGAGAGAGTTTAAAACTCAATTATTCAAATAACAAACAGTGTTTAGAAAGTTGCTAGGCGGTCGTTTTTCAATACAAACAGTTTTTATCTTAGCTACTTCACTAATTAATAACTACAAGCACATTCAACAATGCACTTGATAAACATACACACAAACGTACCGTGAAGGTGGTCCTCAAGAGACCCCAAGGGCATGAACTCATAGACAAGCAACCGCTGATCGCCATCCGCGCAGTACCCGATCAAATTGACGAGATTCGGGTGGTGCAGGAGACTCAGCATCAGCACCTCCACCAGGAACTCCCTGTTCCCCTGCAGGCCGTTCCTGTCCAGCTGCTTCACCGCCACCACCTGCGTTGATATGGAAATGTATTTGGTGGGTAAATAAATGTGCGTGAAGTATGTTGAAATATGTTGTTTTAAGGTAAGGATTGTTTTACGAGATAGTATGTGTTGGTCATATGGAAACCCAAACTAAAATTGGACCTCTAATACAATGTCAAATGTATAAAGTTTAGGCTTTATGAAGTCAGTCCTACCAAAGCTCAAAAAAAAATATCCAATTTATCCATCTAAAACTAGAACATTAAATTATCTATTTCCTTGCAGGCCGTTCCGGTCTAGCTGCTTCATCGCCACAACCAGTGTTGGTATGGAAATGTATTTGGTGGGTAAGTAAATGTGCGTGAAGTATGTTGAAATGTGGTATTTTAGGGTAAGGATTGTTTTACGAGAGTATGTGTTGGTTATATGGAAACTCAATATACCATTTCAGAAGAACTGACCAAAACTGGGTATTTAATACCATTTTAAAACTCAAATGTAGAGGTGTTCATTTGGTTCGGTTTATTCGGTTACCGAACCGAACCGGTCAATTTCGGTTAATTCGGTTCGGTTTTTTATCAATTAGGTTTGGTTCGGTTTTAAAATTTGAGTTGTTCGGTTAAACCGGTTCGGTTCGGTTTTGGGTTTCAAAAACCGAATAAACCGAACCGACCGAACTAATATGTTTTATTGCTAATTTTGCTAATTTATAATACTTTAAAGTTAAACACATATTACTATTAATTAATACAATCATTATTTTGTTTAAAATTTGTTAATTTTTATTTAAAATTATTAATATACCATTCTAATTCGGTATAACCGAATAAACCGAAATAAACCCGGTTTTATTCGGTTCGGTTTGAAATTCAGTTTTGATTCGGTTCGGTTCGGTTCAAATCTTATACGGTTCGGTTTAGTTCAGTTTACTCTTATTCGGTTCGGTTTGAACGAACCGACCGAATGAACACCCCTACTCAAATGTATCAAATTTAGTAATCTACCCTTTATCAAGTCGTTCTTACGAAAAATTATCCAATTTATCCATTTAAAATTGAGGCATATCAAATTATCCAAATCTGCAATTCTTAAAAAGGATAGTCTGATGATTTCATGTTTTTAATGAGTAAAAATGATGTGGTTGAGTTTTAATAGAGTAAACATGATATTTTACAATTTAGAGAGGTTAATTAATTTCATATATTTGAGTTTTAGATGAACAGTAGATCTGATACTTTGAACTTTCGAAATGGTAAATTTGATATTTTGTTTTCGGAAGGTATACACGAAATTTCCCAATATTATATTAAAAAGAAAGAACTGGACCTGTCCAGTTTAAGCATAATCTATATAAAATTGAGTTTATGTAAACTTTATATTTTGCAGTTTGGGAAGGTTAACTAATTTCACACATTAATATTCCACAAAGGTAGACTTTTTATTTGAACGTTTAGAAGGATACGCTTGACTTTTTTGAACTTGTGGAAAGTATATTATACTGTACACAATGACCCCAAATTATTATTTCAAACAAAGGACTGGACTTGTGCATTTTCAAGGGGGGCTCTATATAGTGTGGAGTTTTGGAAGGATAAAATCAATTTTAAACAGTCCACTTGATATATTACAATTTTGGAAGGTTAATTTCACACATTCATGTTTTACTTGTACGAAGGTAGATATTTTATTTGAACCTTGGAAGGATAAACTCGACATTTTGAACTTCCAGAAAGTAAATACAACTAAAACTTATGAAAAGAACTGGACCTGTCCATTTTCAAGGTGGCATCTAGAATTTGCAGGGTCAAATCGTGTTTTAGAAGCGTACACTAGATATTTTCCAGTTTTGGACTCAATTAATTTCACACATTAATCTTTGACTTTTCCATCGGTAGATTCCAATTTTGAACTTCCCGAAAAGTAAATACTTAATCATCCCCCCAAAAAAGTAAATTACTTTTCAAAAAAAAAAAAGAATTGGACCTGTCCATTTTCAAGGCGTCCTCTATATAATGTTGAGTTTTAGAAGGGTAAAATCAAGCTTTACAACAGTCCACTTGATATTTTGCAGTTTTGGAAAGTTAATTAATTTTACACCTCGATTTTTTATTTGAACCTTCAGAAAATGGAATGGTTTCGATTTTTTATTTAATCAGCCGTAATATTTACACAACTAATATTGTCGGGATGCCGTCCCGATTTTCGTCATGCTACCCAGCATTATTGATATTATTATCATTTTCCAAAAAAAGAAATAACCAGACCTGTCCATTTTCAAGGCGACCTCTGTAGACTCTCCCGAACCCGCCTTCCCCAAGAAGGCAGTCCTGTCGGAAGTTCTTGGTGGCGGCCGCCAGCTCGCGAAACGTGAACGTCTGCGCCGCGATGTGCGCCGCGCTGCTTCCCTCTTTCGGCACCACCAGCGACGACGAGTCCTTTCTTGAGTCTGTGGCCGCGTGCTGCTTCAGTTTGTCTGAAAGGAGAAGATGGAGATTAGATTGAAGAACTCGGTGTGAAATGTTTGAAGGTTGAAGGTTTTGAGGGCGTAGTAGAGATGAAGATATTTAAGAGGGAAACCCTTTTGTACAAAACTATACTTAATTTTGTAGAAAAGGTATGTTTTAGGGATTAGGATGGTGGAAATTTGAATATATAGGTGTGGAAATGACTGGAATAGGAAGAAGATGATGGAAGAGAATGGGGTAGGTGTAAATGAGAATGTTAATGATGTATCGGGCAGACCTTTGTTGTGTAAAGTAGCGACAAGAAATTGATTTGGTAGAAAAGATATGGTTTATTAAGATGGATTTACGTTTATATAATAGTGATTGGGGACGGAGGAAATAACTAAAATAGGAAAAAAAATAGTGGAATAAAAGAAATTAAGATTAAAAGATTAAATTAAAGAACTTGGTGCAAAATGTTTGAAAGTTGAAGATTTTGAGGGTGTAGTAGAGAAAAAAGATATTTAAGAGTAAAACTTTTTTGTACAAAAATTAGTATGGAGATTTAATTAGGTATGTTTTAGGGGAAAATGCACGATTAGTTCATGTGCTTTAATTGGATTGCAATTTGGTCCTTGTACTATTGATTTAAACTTTTTGGTCCACCCTTTACTTTCTAGAATTGTGCATGGTTAGTCCATGGCTCAAGGACTAATCGTGCACGTTTTCATAAACTAGAGAGATCAAAAAGTTAAAATACATAGTACATGGACTAAATTGCAATCCAATTAAAGTTCAGGGACTAACCGTATATTAATCACTAAAGAAAATGATTAACATGGATTTACATAATAAAGCTTGTCAGTGCAAGAAATAATGGAAACATTTATTGGTTTCTTAGGGCATTCTTGTATTTTGTGGTTTTGTAGGGGTAAACATGGAAAATTACCAAAAAGTCGGATGAGAAATCTTATCTAAATATTTAAATACTAGCGAACAAATGAGTATTACGAAGTTCCTACAAAGGTCAAACCTGTATTTGTCGACTACTTAATTAAAACTTTTACTTATTAATTGGCGTTTGTAACGTTATTTTAATTATAATTTTTAACATTATTTTAACGCTAAATATTTAAATACATGCGAACAAATGAGTATTACAAAGTTCCTACAAAAGTGAAACCTGTATTTGTCAACTACTTAATTAATACTTTACTTATTAATTGACGTTTGTAACGTTATTTTAATTATAATTTTTCAACTTACATCACTGAATCTGTGTTTAGTTCTAATATGTTTAATACTCTCTGTTACTAATATCAAAGCTTATAATTTCCTTCCTAAAGATGAACTTACTAATCCAGCTAACAAGAAATTCTATAGACTAGTAATAATCAAATTTAGACTTGTAAGTAATCCAATTTAGACTTCTTTTATTTTCCTTCTTTATCACCTATGTATCTCATCAGATTTATTTTGTTCTTGATTGATTTTGTTTCCACAATTGTAACCTAAACTGTGACTTATAGTAAATCTACAAATTCAAGCTTAACTAACAGAAATTGCATTTTCATCATTTAGGGGTATGAAAAGGCTCAAATATAGCAAGTATTTATCAAGCAAACATAAAAAGATGCAAAAATGGCCTATAATACAAAATTCTGCAACAAAAAAAAATCAAACAAGAAAATAATAAATGGAAAGCACTAAATAAAAGAATAAGAGTATTTTAAATTTCCTATAACTTGGTCACCGTTCATTAATAAAACCTAATCAACAAAAAAATGAAGCTATAATTAAGTTCCTATTATAGGTTACTGCAATTATTTTAATACTAAGAGATATAATTTTCTATTAAACAATGAAAGAGATCGAGAAAGCAATATTAAAAATGAAATTAAATAATATATTATTAAATGATAGAACTAATACGCTGATATATTTATTCAAAAAAAGATAAAATATAAAGAGAATCCAATAAAACGGAGTTATCGTCCTTGTTTATAACCGGAAGAGAAAGACTAATTCTCAACAATCCCATTACTATTATAACTATTTTTATTAGTTCAAATTTGTTAAATCTGAGAAATATAACTTAAGTAACACAGATTTATTACGCACTACTTCATGAATTTCATATTAATTGCAAATAAACAGCTTTATATTACATCATCATAAATCCAAACTTCCTGAGTCAGAAAGAAAAACAAATTGTGAAGAAAATTTGGGCAAAAGTAAAGAGGATTGCTAGCTGCTGATAATCCATTAAATATATAATTGGGAAAACACATACAACTATTAAATGTTTAACACAGTAATAATCATTTGGGAAGTAAAACCACTATGAAGTAGATCAAAAAACACAGACAAAATTTTCTTCACAAAAAAATAAACGTCAAATCGAAATGCTGGAAAAAAAAATCTAGCTTTAGGGTTCTCTATCTACCTCACAAACTATCTAACATTCACAAACTAATCCTCAAATAAGCCAACATTTACCTAGAAAGAACTGAACAAACCCAAAATTTAATCTAACCTGATCCAATCTTGAAATCTTTAGTTCCTTTTTTCCCGTCTTTCTCATCCTCCTCCTCTTTAACCGGCGATCCACAGCACATAAAACAGCCCATCTTATATCTCCAAAATGAAAGAAATAAAAAAACCAAACAGCCCCAAATGGATCTAGCAAAATCAGAGAAAACCCAGAAAAAGAACACAAATCTCTGTTACTTTTCCTTCGCAGTTGAGATCTATACTATCGGGGAAAAATAAACACAAAATCGAAAATAGAAATTGTGGGTGTTGGGGGAGGTAAAAGAGAGAAGCCAAAGGATAATATTGCAGAAAAGAATAACGCGAAATCGAATGGAGATTAGAGGGGAAATGAGGGAATTGGGTGAGAGTGGGAAAGAAAGAGTAGAGAAAAAGAGAGAGTAAGAAAGGGGGGCAAAAGTCAGCTCTTTAGAGAGAGAGAGAGAGAGACAGAGAAAATGGAGAGGAGAGAGAGAATCTACTTTTTAATTTTGTATAAATCTTGGTTTTAAAGTTTTAATGGCGCCATTAATTTGATTAATTAAATTCATTCAGCACGTAATTTGTGTTAATATATAGCCTGCACCAGGTCTACACAAAATACATTTCTTACAGAATTTAATAATGGGAAATTTGCAAACCAACCCCTGCATTATGCCTAAATTTCAAAAAAGCCCTGCATTATTAGAAATTGCAAAAATTCCCCTGCGTTATTGCTAAAATTACAAAAAAGTCTCTACCGTTAGATTGAAACTAACTCCGTTAGTTCTAGTAGTTTAATCACTCATAAGTATTTTTTAAATGATAATTAACATTTTTATTTCAGAAAAATAATTTTTTTGAATAAATTATTCTTAAGAATTATTTTCAAGAAAAAAAATTGAAAGAAAATTTTCAATTCTGAAAAATATTTCTTAAAAACTTTTTGTTTCAGAAAATTATTTTTGTTAGAATAGAATTTTTTTACTGAAAATTAATTTTTCATAAAAGACATATTTTTAAAACTTTTTAAAAATATATTTTTCATGAAAATTAGGAAAATATCATTTTTATTAATTTATTTAAGAAAACAAAATATTTTTCTTAAAAAAAAATTGAAAAATATTTCTTAAAAATATGCTTTACAAAAAAAAATTTAAGAAAAATAGTTTTAAGAATATTTTTTTGAGAAAAATATTTTCCCGAAACAAAAATGTTATTTATTAAAAAAGTTGAAGTGCTAGATTCAATTTAGCTGTAGGGGTATTTTTGCAATGTTAGCATCAATATAGGAGCTTTTTGCAATTTAGGCATAATGAAGGGGCTTTTTAGCTAAATTCCATTTAATAATTCATGACCCAACTTTCACATTTACAGTGTAATATAAATTTGTGTTGTTTGTGCTTTATGAGCAAGAGAAAAATTAATATGATAATATATAATCTATGAAATATTTTGCTCGAAAATAACTAAGGTCTTTTTTTGTAAAAGTTGTATAAACTGTATATATGTGCCTTTTTTTGTAAAAAGAAAGATCGAAAAATTTCTTGTTGTAAAAGTTAATTTCCTTTTCAAGCTTGCAAGTGATGAAAATGGAAGTATTATAATTCCGAAGATAATTCCAACTAAATAATAAGATATGCGGCTATATTTTTGTCCGTATGAACATTGCATTTCTTAGTATAGGATTTTGTTGTTCTGGAAGTTAATGACTGCTTTTGAATAATTTGGATGTAGTTTTTATGTCATTGTGAATTTTGTTTGTATTTATAGGTCAGATATAACAATGGAGTTTTTTTCATGAATTAGATTTAAATTTTTGTGCTTTTGTGAAAACAATTCAAATTTTTGTTTTTTCCATGTATTAGACTTCAATTTTTGAGGTTTTGTGAAAATAACAAAAAATTATTTTTTTTCATGTATTACACATCAATTCGATTTTTTTGATATTGTGAAAATCAATAATAATAGAGTTTTTTTCATGTATTAAATTTTAATTTTTGTGCTTTTGTGAAAAATAATAGAAGTAGCAAAAAAGAGACTAGTTTAATAGTTGAGAAGTTAAAATCAAACTAATAAAAAGTTGATAGGCCAAAAAGAAACTAATGTGTAGTTGAGGGGTTAAAAATAGACTTTTCTCATAAATAAATTATTTTATTATTTGTCAAAATCTGAATATTCTAATAATTTGTAGTTTCAAATATTTCTATCTTCCCTTGAGCCGTGTGATGCATTAATTTGTTGTATGCATGAAAAGATGCCGCCAAAAAAATCCCAAAATATCAATTATCCCTCTCTCCTTGTGTAATACATGTCAATGAATGTCATAACATTTCCATGCCATGCCATCATATTCATTGCCTATAAATAAGCATCAGATGTAAGTTCAAAAATCACAACAAATAACATACAAATCTCTCCAGGATCCGTTCATCCGGGGATTCTATGTTCGACTATCACAAATGAAGAGCCAGTTAGAGCAATAAAAGAGCGGGGGAAAATAAATCATCTCGGACCCGATGGATTCACCGGGGAATTTCATCGGGTATTTTGGAACCTCATTGGCGATGAGATGATACAAGTCATGAATAACGTAAGAGAAGGGTCTTCAACTTGCAAACATCTTTCCGACTCGTACATCTTTTTATAACCAAAAATACAAGGAGCATCAAAGGTCGGTGGCTTTAGACCGATTAGATTAGTGTAGTGCATGGTATTCAAAAAATATACTCAAAGATTATCACAGATCGGTTACAACCACTCATGCATAATCTCGTAGATAAACCACAATCCGCTTTTATGCAAGGTAGAAACATCGTTGACAGCTATGCATATGTGAATGAAACCATTTATCAATGTCATAAGAGGAAAAAGGATTCTCTAATTCTTAAAGCGGATATATTTAAAGCATTTGATTCCGTGAGTTGGGAGGGTTTGGAAAAAATTCTTAGAGCAAGAGAATTTTTAGTTGAGGACACGACCGTAATTCTTGACGGGATATTGTCCAGATTTTCGAAAGTACTTCTCAATGGAGAGTGCCCGGAAAATTGGTAATCCTCAAAAGAGGTCTTAGGTAAGGGGATCTGGCATCACCGTCCCTATTCATCCTAGTTATGGATGTCTTTGCACGAGTTTTTGAATTAGCAAAACAAAATGAGCTATTTAATCAGCCTTTCCCCGGATTAAGAAATTGCACATTATTTGCGGAAAATATGACGCTATCCCTAAAGCCTAATCGGAATGACGCGATCATGACAAAAGTATTGCTTCAATTCTTGGGAGGATTAACCGCTATGAAAATTATTTTTCAAAAATTATTTTTCGCTACGATTGGCTGACAACAAGAAGAGGTAGCTTATATCACAATGACATTAAATTGTCAAGTAAAGGAATTCCCGATTACTTATTTGAGTTTACCATTACATTACAAAATGCTACCTAAGGCGGTATTTGATCTGTTACTACACCCATCCAAAAGATAATTCAAATTTGGAATGGGAACTTGCTTTCTTTATTGGGGCGAATTGTACTTCTCAACTCCGTAGTAATGGAAAAATTAATCTACCTAATAACAGTTGTTAAATTACCGGCATGATTGGCTACAAAGATAGACTCAATGAGGAGAGAATTTCTTTGGACAGGGGGAGGAGAAAACGTGAAGGGATTACACCTCCTAAATTGATAGAGTGTACATGCAAAAAGAAAATGGTGGTCTCGGTTTGAAATCTATCGATCTAATTAATGATACATTATTGTTGAAGTGACTCTTTAAGGGTCTAGGATCCGACAATAATCTCTTTAATGAGATAGCCAAAACATTTATGCATCTTTTGCCCAGCTCTTAATACCGCAAGAAATGACGCATGCATATAGATTTTTGAATGAAACCTTGATTCAAAAAATATTCCTTACCTATAATTTGAAGGTGAAAATCGGAAATGGATAGAAGGTGTCATTTTGCTGGATGGATTGGGGAATCGGGATGTTGGCATATGAATATCCTAATTTATTTTTCTTTGCGCTTGATCCCAACATAACGGTGGTAGATTTTCTCCAGCAAACCAATGTGAGGTGTTTAGGCCTATAATAACACACTTGGCTTTGAGGCAACTCAACTCCATGGTGGCATCAATCCGATGGATCCTTTTCTTCAACAACGGCTTATCAACGGATCATGGCGGTTCCAAGAATAATGGTGCCTTGAAATCATATGTGGCAAATGAAAATATTGCTTAAATACAAAATCTTCCTTTGGAAGGTCGCAATGGGTGTTCTACCGACTCAAAAAAATTTGATTAAAAGAGGATGATATTTGCAGAGTATGTGTGTTCTATGTCGAGCAGATGAACAAGACAGCAATCTCTTGATTTCATATTGTCCGTACATGCATTCTTGTTGGCAACAATGGACCTCGTTAGAATTTGATAATGCGAGTAATTGTTAAAAACGGTCCCAACTAGTCTTGCGAGAAGGCATATCAGTCTTCCTAGTTTTCAAGATATGGAAGGAGAGGTGAAACCGATTGTTTAAGCTGAAGCGTCCAACCCGACGCAAGTGGCAACACGAGCAGTGGCTGATCTTAGAGCATTGAAAAATAGAAATCAAGTGATCATTTAGGGGTCTTGGTGAGCATATCGTTTTGTTGTATTGATTTATCTTGGCTGGACAATTTCAAAACAACAAACTCGATGTGGGATCACCCACCTCAAGCTTATTATAATTCTCCTATTTTATTATTAATATAATTTTTACTCTTGAGTGTGGGATTACCCACCTCAAGCTTGTATTAAAAAAACATACAAATCTCTCTCTCCGTCATAATTATAGAGTTATGTGAGTGTATCATATGAGGGTCATATAAAGAATTAAGAAGAGAAACATGCTATAGATGATGAAACAGTTATGAGTCTTAAGGGAAACAGTTATGAGTCTTAAGGGGGGTTTTGTTCGAGCTATGTTTTGTGGATGTCTTGGTATCCATCAACATGAATTTCATTCCCATGTTTGAATGAAGCATTAGGTAATAAAGTAACGACATATTGGATGCCCTATATAATATTTGATGGAAATCGGTTAGTTATCAAAATGGGTGGTTTTTCTCATTCCCATGAGGAGGGAATGCGAAAATAAGGAAATAAAACGTTTATTAAAAAAAAATTCTCTCCACTCATTAATGCGTAGATCTAAATAAATTTTACAAATTTGGAATCAAATAAATCAAGATCTTTAATATTTCTTGGAATAAATAAACGAAACGAAACTAAACATGACAATTACGAATGTCTTGGAATTTCATTCCTTGGAATATGGTTCCATAGAATCTATAGATTTCAAGACATTCTTCAATACTCGAACCAAACAGCCCCTAAGCTCTTTAGGACTACTATATATAAGGCAAGCACCAATTTTATTTTTTGTATATTCAGATAATATGATATTTTACAAGCAACAACTTTATTTTTCTATATATTGGATAACAATATGTTTTGCTTATATGTTGTACAAGTAATTTATAAAATTAAAATGTATATATATATATATATATATATATTATCTTTTAGTAAAATATCTCAATTATATATATAGTTGGCTGGTCATGCCCAGTTGGATGTACTCACGACCACTTTTGAGGGTTAATACAGAATTGTCGTTATGAGATTTTTTTTATGGATGCATCATGTCATGATGGTATGTAGATAAGCTTAGTGTCATTTTCAGAACCGGAAAAAATGAATCCAGTGCCATTTTCGGTTCGGTTTAATAATTAGATCGGATATCCATACAACTCGGTTTATTTCTATAGAATCAGCCGGCTTTTTTGAGCAAACCGGAAATCAGACCGGTTTTTGAATCCGGCTTTTTGCAGAATCAAAATTTTTTCCTTTTCTTCTCCCTTTAATTCGATTATTTCCTCTCTTTTTTTTAGATTCTTTTCTTCTCTTTTGGTTTAAAAATGGAAATAATCAAGAAATTTGAGACTCAATCAAAAGATTTGCCAAGTATAATTTGATAAATGATAACTTATTGTTTTATGTTTATTATTTTATTTTAAGCATACAAAGAAATAAGCGGAGTGGGCAGACGAGAAAGGCACGCAGCTATGTGGTGCGCACAGAGCGAACTATTCTTTCGCATTTTACTAAAAAATACCGTGTGTGCGCCACTTTTAAGCAACATATGCTTATTTTTGAGGGGGTTCCTTCTTTATCAGGAGGATCCCAACAATTCATAATTTAAACATTTAAGCAAGTCTATATTGTGCATAAACATTTAAGCAAGTGTATATTCTGCATAAGCTGATTGTAAACTTTAATGGTGTAAATGATTAAATAATTTAAACTTTTAAGCAGTGCATTTTTTGCATATGTTGATTGTTTTATCAGGAGGATCCCAACAATTCATAATTTAAACATTTAAGCAAGTCTATATTCTGCTTAAACATTTAAGCAAGTGTATATTCTGCATAAGCTGATTGTAAACTTTAGTGGTGTAAATGATTAAATAATTTAAACTTTTAAGCAGTGCATTTTTTGCATATTTTGATTGTTATATACTTAATATTATAGTTCTGAAGGGATATGAATTCTGAACAATTCATAATTTAAAATTTTTATCAATTGTATATTTTGCTTAAGCTGAATTCTGAACAATTCATAATTTAAACTTTTAATCAATTTTATATTTTGCTTAAGCTGATTGGAAACTTTAGTAGTGTAAATGATTAAATAATTTAAACTTTTTAACAGTGCATTTTTTGCATATGTTGATTGTTATATACTTGATATTATATTCTGATTGTAAACTTTAGTAGTGTAAATGATTAAATAATTTAAACTTTTAAGCAGTGCATTTTTATTGTATATGTTGATTATTATAAACTTAATATTATATTTATGAAGGGATCCCAACAATTCATAATTTAAACTTTTAATCAAGTCCATATTGTACGTAAGTTGATTGTAAACTTTAGTTGTGTAAATGATTAAATAATATAAATTTTTAAGCTTTGTTGTGCATATATTGAATATGTTGATTGCTATTTACTTGATATTATAGTTGTTTCATTAAATTTACTTTAGTTGTGTAAATAATAAAATGGTGTATTTCATTAATGGGAAATTGATATCACGATGGGTCTAGTAACGACCCGTGCATGGCACGTCATGCTGCACGACGTGTTTGTGGGCCGCCAGCGCCTCTTGTCTTTCTTCCCGTCGCTCTCTTCTTCTCCGACGCGACGGTCTGGTATATATTGTTTATCGGCTGAATAAATTGTTATATATATATATATATATATATATATATATATATAATACTATTTTGTCTGGATTATATATTGTTATATTATTTGTATATACCGTTATCTTAATCTATAACACATATATACACATATATACTGTTATATTACATCTTACACTATTATATATACTATTTTTTGTCTGAATTCTATATTGTTATATGTATACTATTTTTTTCTGAATTATATATTGTTATATCGTATCTATATATTATTTTCGTCTAAATTATATATATTGTTATATCTGAACATTATACTATATATATACTATTTTTTATCTGAATTATATATTTGCTATATTTATATATATCGTTTTGCTATATTTATATATATTCGTGATACCCTGTCCTTCCCTCTCTGTCGCCATTGAAGGAGTACTGGAGTAAACAAGTTTTTTTTTGCGACATTTAGTCAATTAAAATTTTCAATTTCCGCTGAATTCATTGAATTTTTTTCTAATAACTCTGATGTAATTCACGTTTTAGTGAGGTTAATTTTGATGGACTTGAGACTGAATTGGGGGGCTAAATGTTGTAAATAAGGCTGAATTTTACCTAATTAGGGTTAATTAAGCTGATTTTTTTATTATTAATTAGGGTTAAATAAGCTGAATTATGGTCTAAATAGGATAATTAAGCTGAAATTTATCTAATTAGGGTTAATTAATATGAGTTCGACCTAAGTAAGGTTAATGGAGCTGAATTTTGATATAGACATGCTTTATTTTGAAATAGTTAGGGCGCTTACGGAAATTGGAAAGTCAAATGTAGTTTTTCTATAAAGTTACAGGTTTTTATGGGGGTTTCGATTTTTTTTTTATCTTTTATACAAGATTTGAATTCATTTAAAAATTAAAAAACCAATTTTTATATATTTTTTTTGCAGGAACCAATGGGAGAAACCGGCCAATGAATACAAACTGATACAAGACGGTACTAAAAAGTAGTTTTTAATGGAAAATGATGTGAATCAAAACCCGAATGAAGGAAATAAATCAATGTGAAAATGTTTACGGTTATGTAGTGAAAAGTGATTTGAAATGTATAGCTTTATGTATATGTGATTTGGTTTGATTATGTAATGAAATGTGAATTGAAATGGGTAGGGTATGTATAGAAATGCCTATTGATCGAGGGTATGTATTGAAATGTATAGTATTATGTAGAAAAAAGCTCACTTTAGCACTCTTAACTCTTGAGTATGCTCACTTTTGCATCCTAAACTTTTTAAATTGAGCAATTTTGCACCCTCCATCCGTTAAATGTCTAGTCAGCAGTTAGATAATGACATGGCACTATGATGTGGCAAAAAATATTGTTTATTTATGCTGACTGGATATTTATTTAAAAAAATAAAAGAAATATACCTTCCCTTCCCCTTCCCTCCCCCCTCTCTCTCCCCTCTCTGCCTCACGAAAGAAAAAAACAAAGAAAAAAACACAAACACACCCGCCCCTCCCTCCCATCTCTGTCCGTCCGCCGGTCAGTTCGCAGGCCGCCGTCACCGCTGCCGGCCTCTCTCTCGCCGGCCGCCACCTCTGGCGGTAGATTTTTTTTTTTTTTTCAATTTAGTAACGGTTTTTATAAAAAAACCGTTACTAATTATAACAATTAGTAATGGTTATTTAACAAAAACCGTTACTAATTGTTATAATTAGTAACGGTTATTTCACAAAAACCGTTACTAATTGTAACATTAGTAACGGTTTTTCTGAAAGAACCATTACTAATTATAACAATTAGTAACGGATTTTCTGAAAGAACCGTTACAAAGTTGCTTAAATAGTCCAAAATTGTTACAGATTTTGGACTATTTAAGCAATTCTGTAACGGTTCTTTCATAAAAACTGTTACTAATTTGAAAAAAAAAAATAATCTACCGCCAGAGGTGGCGGCCGGCGAGAGAGAGGCCGGCGGCGGTGACGGCGGCCGGCGAACTGACCGGCGGACGGACAGAGATGGGAGGGAGGGGCGGGTGTGTTTGTGTTTTTTTCTTTGTTTTTTTCTTTCGTGAGGCAGAGAGGGGAGAGAGAGGGGGGAGGGAAGGGGAAGGGAAGGTATATTTTTTTAAATAAATATCCAGTCAGCATAAATAAACAATATTTTTTGCCACATCATAGTGCCATGTCATCATATAACTGCTGACTAGACATTTAATGGATGGAGGGTGCAAAATTGCTCAATTTAAAAAGTTTAGGGTGCAAAAGTGAGCAAAAAATAGTTGGGGGTGTAAAAGTGAGCATACTCAAGAGTTAAGGGTGCTAAAGTGAGTTTTTTCCTATTATGTATAGAAATGTGAATTGGTACGAGATATGCATAAAAATTGTAAAATTACGAGCAGTTCCAAAAATCATGAAAGTTATAATTCAGTTGATATTCTTTATTTTTGCTATATTTTACAAACCATGATCATATAATATTATTACACTAACATTAAGTAGATGTTGGATATGCAATTGAATATTTGGATGGTACCTGTCAATTTGGATGATACTAGTTCTTGTTTAATGAATTCATTCCTACATATCCACATACAAGAACTAATACCATAAGTCGTGCAACACACAACCATAAATTACACAAGAACACAACTCCAATTTATACTAAATCAACAGTATTCACTAATTATCGGTCACATATTTTAAAAATGTCATGATCTACAACACCTTCATGTATAAATGTCATGATCCGTAAAGGGTGGTTCAGCCATTTTTGTTTTCAATTTTCTTTCATTTCTATTCATTTGAAAATAATTTTTTATAAAAATTCCGCACTCTGATCCGACTCGGCCGAAACCGACCCAACACAGACGACTTATCCGGCTGAGCGACCGACTCCGACTCCGACTCCGACACCGACTTTCAGTCATTATGTATATCAACTACTTGAAGAATTTTAAGTTGGTACCTATCCATTTTTGTACCAACTCTAATGCAGCTTTTAAATACCGGTCTAGAATACCGTCTGTACTGTACCACTACAAATTAATTTTACAAATTAAACAAATAATATTTTTCAAATTGTACCCATGCCGATCATTATAAATTCATTACAAAATGAGACCATAATCTGTTATGAATTAGATCATAATGCAACATAATCCATTACAAATCATATAGAAAAACTATTAATCTATTACAAACCAAATACATCAACTACTCCGTTTTCAGATTCATCTTTGGTTTCATCGTTTTCTCAGCATTCATCATCCTCATGAATTATTGTTTGTTGTACTTACAAGACAAAAATTAGCCCCATAAACCCTAAATCCCTAAATGACGGATGAGGATAGGACATCCATTGTGCTGGCCAGCTGAAACACAATGCTTCGTACTAATTCTACTGGCACATAACCCATTTGGAGGGTTTATCTGTGTACGAAAATGCAATTAATTAGGAAAATTGTGAGTAATTAGGTAGAAATGACTGAAAGTTGGAATCTGCTTATTCTGAAACCAATTGAAGCAATTTGGGAACAATTCCATCCAATTTGGGATCAACACAGAACAATTCCAGCCAATTTGGGAAAACAAAGAAAGCAAATTTGAATAATTAGGATTAATTTTGCCTATTCAACTCTAATTAGGCAAAGTTCAGTTTAATTAATTCTAACCTGGCCAAATTTCAGATAATTAACCCTAATTAGTCAGCATTCAGCCGTATTAAGACAGAGTAGCCCCCAATTAAGTCAAATTCAGTCCTTCAAAAGTAGCCTAACTTTAAATGAAATTACAATTCAGAGTAATTAGTAAGAACTCAGTAAATTCAGCAGAAATTGAAAATTTAAATTGACTAAATGTGGCAAGAAATACCTGGAAGCTCCTTCACAGGCGACAGAAAGAGAAGGTCAGAGATAGCATCGACAAAGCTAGCCAAAGCAGTAACTCATCTCGACAGAGAAGGGATTGGGACCGAACAGCATCGGGCTAGAGAGGGTTTGCGAGAGAGAAGGGGAGAGAGTTCGTTTGTCTGTCTGAGGAGAGGAGGGAGCTCCTTCGCGTCACTTCGTTCCCGAGCTCATTCGAGAGCTTCCTGACAGAAAAGACAACAGAAGAGATGAGAACGGGGAAGAAGGAGGGAGACGGATGGGAACAGTTGGGTTTAGACGTCCGTTTACTCATTAATTTGCACGCATAGTGGAGCAAATCCAAGGGTAGAAAGCTTCTACAAGTTTTTTAGATGCTCTCTCTCTCTCTCTCTCTCTATATATATATATATATATATATATATGAGGATATATATATACAGTGAGAGGATATATAGACCATTTTTTCTACCAAATTTCCTACACATAACGAAAGTTTTAGAAGTTCCGTCAAACTCTAACTATTTCCATCCCCCTCTCTCTCTCGGTGTTCCACTGGAGCTCTCTCCATAATCGACATACTCTCTCAACCTATTCATCGACAGAGCAAGTTCTCCCCATTCTCCAATAGGGGTACGGTTCCGTCGCCGTCCAGCATCTCTCTCGTCTCCTCAGAAGTCAGAACATAACAAGAACCTCCAAAGAAATCGAGCCCTCTCCCCTCTTAAGGCGACCAGCTCGTCCCCTCAAGATGCTCCGTTCGACAAGCCCCGCCTGTCACCTCTCGCCTTTCTTCAGGATCGCAGCTCGTGGCCTCCCAAATCTCGAGGCCTGTTCAGGCTCTCACCTCCAGAAGCTTGAGGTTCGGGCGAGCTTCTCGACTTTCTATCTGGGCGTGTATCTCAAATCAATACGCTTTTTCTTCAATTTTTACTCAGTTTCTGATGAGGTAGTCTATTCATAATTCCTTGGATTGTGCTCTTTGGGATTATTTGGTCTCAGTTTATGGGTTTAAGTGATTGTATTAGGTGGAATTTTTGACGAATCAGAGTTGTTTATGTCTGAATCATCATTGAATCATTGTTAATAGAGCTGAAATTGGGATTATCAAAGCTTAGTTGGTCTAATAATGTATTAATTTCTTCAAATCAGAGTTTATTGATCTGGTTCGTCTGAATTGGTTACAAGGTTTTTTGGTATGATTAGGGCCCAATTTGGTCTCATGTGTTAATTGGACAAATTTGGTCTGAATGGTTAATTGGCTGAACTTGGTCTGAATAGGGTTACTAAGTTTTGAGTCCTTGTATTTGGTTTTACTAGTCCTAGTATATATATTTTTTTTAAAGTGTGAATCAGGTATACTATTGGTTCAACTATGTTGCAAAGTAATATAAGAGTGACTTCCTTTGATTGTTTCATTTATTATAGTTTTTGACCTCTTTGTATTATTATTTATCTAAATCTCTATTTTTGTTTATTTATTATAGGAAGCATTTTTCTAATCACATCCAAACACTTAAACCTGACTTGAAGAAGTGAAACTTACGGCACGAGCTTGCGATTTATGCTCGCCATTATCAAAGCTGAAGATACACAATTAACATTTCATGGAGGAGATTAAGCTTGTAATGATGGAGGAGATGAAGCTGTGGTTGGATTGAATTTTGTTAGGCTGGTGATTGGGCTTAGCACTTGAATGAAAATCGCTGAGCTGAAGCATGTTTGCACAAGGCCTGATTTTTTAACGTATAAAAATTTCAATTATCTTCTTAGACTTTTTTAGCAGTTGTTTGGACTACTTAGTCCAATTCTTAATGAGAATTATATATATATAGTTACTTTCTAGATGGTAAAAATTAAATTCAAATTTTTAATTTATATATATTTTTATGAGAATTATGATTGTTATATGATTATTTTTCAGTTTTCTATACGCCACAAATAAATAGTTGGATTGGAAAGATGCCTGGATTGAATTTTCTGAGGAGCAAAGATGTCGCGCAATGTGTGTTCCTTTTCAGGTCAATATGGTGCACTACAACTTCAAGAAACCACTATGTTTTTTGCGACAATGAATGACCGAATGACCGAATATTTTGGAACGTATGAATAGGTGAATTGAAGTTACAGAACTAGGGTTAGGATTAGGGTTAGAAATCGAACTTATATGGGTAAATATGTGTATTATTGTGCATGATTGGTACTAATTTTGCATGTACGTTATTTATTTTGTGCATCTTGTTTTTTCTCGATGCGGTATATGAATCTTGTGCACATCAAATATATCTATTTTGTGTGTATGGTTTAAATTTTTGTGTATGTTATGTGTGTATCTATTTGTTTTGTGCACATATGCGTGCATCTATTTTGTGTGTACCTATTACTAAATAAATCACAAAAATACATCAAAATGATCAGATTAAAAAAAATAAGACTAAACATATCAATAGTGACACAAAACTTAGAATAAACAAATATGACTAAAAATTGTCAAATAATTTTTCCATCTTGAATCACAACAATTAAAGAGACTTACGATAACACAATACGTTAGAACAACAAATCTCAAACAAGCACAATTCATCTAAAAATGATAGACAAATTTGACTCCTAAATGCAACAATTATTGCATATCGACCACAAACCCTACTTCACATATTTCCATGAAATCTGTCTCATAATAGACCTAACAATTCAACAACAATCCATCATTTCTTCATCTAAAAAAGAACCACAAAACAAACAGAATTAAATAATCAATTCTCACAAAATATTTCTTTAAATAATCAATAAATAAAATTAAATATTACCTTTTGTATCAACAAGGGATAGTTCCTTCAAAATGACTTGTACCTCCTCAATTTGATTCGATAAATTCAGCCACACAACCTTACCAGTACAAATTTCTGTACCAGATAAGTCCGGTACGAAACATTTCTTCTCCAGTAACAGTCCACTCATCCTCTCCACTACCGAATTCAATAAGCTTCTCTCTTTCCTTGCCAGTCTCGAGTATTAAGCTCCGCTCTATGTATTATACATATAATTAAGACCAAATTAACAATTACAATAATTAAGACCTAGGATCCATAATTAAGACATCATTTTTTCCGAAGGGTATAATTAAGACATCATTACCCAAATTGACACCAAAAACCCCTAATTCAGTACTATGCAGAGATAAATTCGACTTACTAAACCTAATTTAGACTTAATTTGTACATAATAATACTAATTTAGACTTAAGTCAGACATATTACTGTAATTCAATATAACAAGGTCAGAGATAGAGACTACCTATCAAGTGAAGAGATCCACAGAACAGAGATGAAGCTACAGGCGTGAGCTTTGCTGCTCCAAGCTTCTGTCAAAGTCAAATCTTCCAGGCCGTCGGAGCTACAGGCTAATGGTTCGTTTCTTCTAGAAAAGAGAGAGAGAGAGAGAGAGAGAGAGAGAGAGAGAGAGGAAAGAGAATCCATGGCTGAAGTTCCTTGTGGAGGCGAGAGAGATCGGTCTTCTTCGAGCTTGTGGTGGAGAGAATAGAAAGGGGGCGTGCGAGAGAGAGTGGAAGGGAGTAGAGGGAGAGAGAGGGACTAGAGGGAGGGTGAAAAGAGAGGGACGAAAATAGTTGGGTTTGACGGAACATTTAAAACTCCCGTTATGTGTAGAAAATTTGGTAGAAAAAATGGTCTATATATCCCCTCCCATATATATATATATATATATATATATATATATATATATATATTTGTCGGAATTATGTATTGCTATATAGATACTGTTTGTTTGAATTATATATTGTTATATCATCATTTATATATTGTTTTCGTCGCTGCGTCTCTGTTTTCAGATCTCAGCAGCCACCTTCATCCCGTCGTGTTGCCGTCGTTGCATACTCAGCTGGAAGGCGCCGGTTGGAGATCTGTCGCGTTTTGGCTGACGTGGTGTCTGCCACGTTAGCCGTCGCGCACGGTCGTTACCAGACCCGTCGCGCAATATCACAACCCTTTTTTAATATATTTTTATGTAATTTACAAAACTATTTTTCTTATTTATAAATAGTGACAATAATGTAGAAAATTATATTTTTGCACCAACTGTTATCATTATAAATGGGTGTTAATTCCTGATTGTTTGCAAGTTAAAAAAATATCTTAAAAGAATGAAAAATAAAATAATTATACTGTATTAAACTACTTATTGCCCGAATAGTCCAGCAATTAATAAAGAGAAAAGTTCATTTTTGGCCCTTCAACTATTCAATTAGTCTCTTTTTGGCCCTCAACTTTTTATTTGTCCCTTTTTGACCCCTCAACTATTGAATTAGTCTCTTTTGGCCCTTCCATCCGTTAAATGCTTACGTGTCCGTTAACTTGACACGTAAGCAATGATTTGGCATATATTTATGACGTGATGATTGTGACATGGTAATTATTTGAAAAAAATAAAAAAAAAATCTTAATCGCTTCATTTTTAAGATAGAAAGAATATGAGGGAAAGAAATGAGGGGATTAAGAAATTTTTTATTTTTTTCAAATAATTACCATGTCATACTTGCCACATCATAAATACATGCCAAATCATCGCTTACGTGTCAAATTAATGGACACATAAGCATTTAACGGATGAAAAGGCCAAAAAGAGACTAATTCAATAATTGAGGGGTTAAAAAAGGACCAATAAAAAGTTGAGGGACCAAAAAGAGACTAATTGAATAGTTGAGGGGTTAAAAATGGACTTTTCTCATTAATAAATTAAACAAAAAAAAAATAAA
The DNA here is from genome assembly GCA_027726005.1 of Juncus effusus. NCBI lineage: Eukaryota > Viridiplantae > Streptophyta > Magnoliopsida > Poales > Juncaceae > Juncus > Juncus effusus. Next base: position 2,569,826 of record CM050901.1, on the reverse strand, counting down.
GAGGGTATAATTCAAATCTCACCCCCTTAACAAATTTCATATCATATTTTTTGTAACATATAAAGATTTATTTTGTATTTTATTTTGTTCCACAGGTATGATAGAAAAGGGAGAATAGTATTTTAGTAAAATTAGAATAAGGAAGAATCATGATATGGCTTCATATGAGTAAAATTGTAGGAAGTGAAGTAGAAGAGAAAAAAATATTTGTATAATTTAAAACTAAAAAAATAACTATTTTTGTTTGTTTTAGGTGGTGCCGTCGATTGTGATTGCGTTTGTGATGTATGAGTGGGTGAAAGAAGTGCTCTGTGTAGAAACGAGGATTTATGATTAAGTTAGTAAAGAAAAAGAGATTTCGTGATTTGTTATTTTCGCAGGGTTTTGATTGACTACTAGTTGTTTAGGTGGGAGCCATGATAATGTTACCGGCTTATTATTCTGTGTTGATAAATAGCCAACTCTTTGATTGAGTATTTGTTAAAGGGTGCTGATATTACGTGACGTGATGGGGAACGTTCCGTGCGTGACGGCTGACGTAACAGGTGCCACATCAGCCAAAGCACGACGGCGGCGCGATGGAGCTCCACCCGACACCTTCCAGCTGAGCATGCAACGACAGGAGCACGACGGATGGAGCTAGCTGTCAGGTCTGAAAACAGAGGCGAAAACAGTATATAGATGGTGATATAACAGTATATAATTCAAACAAACAGTATATATATATAACAATATATAAATCAGACAAAAAATAGTATATATATATATATATATATATATATATATATATAGTATAACTTTCTGATAAAACAATATATATAATTCAGATGAAAACGGTATATAGATATGATATAACAGTATATAATTCAGATCAAAACGGTATATATATAGCAATATGTAAATCAGATAAAAAAATAGTATATATATATAATATACCTTCTGATGAAAATAATATATATAATCAAATGAAAACAGTATATAGATATGATATAACAATATATGATTCAGACAAAACGGTATATATATAGCAATATGTAAATCAGATAAAAAACAGTATATATAATATACCTTCTGATAAAAACAATATATATAAATCTGATGAAAGCAGTATATAGATATGATATAACAATATATAATTCAGATAAAACGTATATATATATATATATATATATATATATATATATATATATGTATGTATTTAGTAAGTATATAATTTAGACAAAACAGTATATATAATTCAGAAGAAAACAATATATAGATATGATATAACAGTATATATTCAGATAAAACAGTATATATATTGCGATATATAATTCAGATAAAAAACAGTATATATAATGGTGTAAGATATCGTATATATAAATTTTATAACATTATATAAATATGATATATTTCAGACAAAACAGTATATATATGTAATAAATTCTTAAATCGACAAAACAATATATATCAGACCCGTCGTGTTGGAGAAGAAGAAAATGACGGGAAGAAGGCAGGAGGCGCCGACGGCTGGGAAGCACGTCGCGCTGCACTACAGGTCGCGTGCGGATTGTCCCCAAACAGAGCGTGATTTCCATTTTCCCTTTGTTAAAATTGTTATTTGTGTCTGGACAACTTCTTTGCTGCGACTATTTTAAAATAATATTTTGAAGTGGAATATTTTATAATAATAAATTGGCTTGTAGTTTTTTTTAATTAATTATTCCATTTGATTAATCTGGTGACTTGAATCATGTGTTACAAATTTGATCTTTTTTACTTATGTTTGCAGTTAATCATATCTTATGTGTACTGAGGTTTAATCTTTCTACATGAGTGTTTATGCAAATTTGGAGTTAACTAATTCTTCACACGAAAGAAAGAAAGTTGTAAATTTTGTTAATAAGTAGAGACTCATGGTAAGCATGACTTGCATGCTGTTTATGTGAATTCTGAAAATATATACAACACTCAGATTTATACAAATTTCAAGAACATTAATGATAAACCAAATTGATAATTTATTCGTTTCCATGAAACATTGGAAGAAATCATCAATAAGCCAACAAAGACATGCCTGCCGGCAATCCTTGTATCAGTCTGCATGACGAGTGTCATGTTTTGTACGGGCGTTGCCAGGACGAAGAAAAACAGAAGTCAATTGTCTTCTATCTAAAATTAACATAAGATTATTTATTTCAACAAGAAGTATCATCCACATTCCATCTACATTTATAAAATTGACAATATCCGCACTTCATAATTTTTTCAAAATCAACCAACAAAAGAAGGCATCTAAATAATGTCAATCCTAGTTCCATCTAACTAACAATTAAAAGAGAAATAGCAGAAAAAAATCAAAATGACAGAATTAATATCTCATTGGGCCACAAATTAATATCTCTGCAGGCCGAGAGAAATAGAATAGTAACATTAATAATGTACAGTATAGGTCCTTCAATTTTTTGGGCCACAAAAAAGCTAGGCCGGAAAAGAAATACTAATAAAACCTGGAAAAGATAAACCAGGAAATCAAAGTCCTGAAATGAAAAGCTAAAACCAAGCCACCGCTTTCTCTTTCATCTCTGTCCCAAAACCCTAATTTCCTTGTCCGAAGAATCGCTGGAAGTTTCTCCATTTTCGCTTAATCCCCTCCCAACGGCTATATTGCTGAGAATCTGAGCCGTCCATCAAGATGATCTGAGCCGTCGATCCCCCTTTCCGACCGTTGCGTTGGAGATGAGAGACGGCAGTGAGACATTCGACCGTTGCTTCCTACTCGCTACCTTGGCTTATAAATAGGAGCCCCTGCCCCCTCATTTGGAGCACAATTCAGAAACCCAAGATACAAAAACCAAACCCTAGTATTTGATTCTCGCTAACCCCCTAGTTTTCATCGTTGCTTGTTCTTTAAGAATGTCCGACAGTTTAGAGAGAGATACGAGGGAATTAGGGTAAAGCTCGCCCAAAGAAATTTGAGTTTTTGTCCACTGTTTTCTCAAATTTCCTTGGGCGAGCTCTAGAGGAGGAGAAATCAATGGCGACCAGGCATGAAACGATGAGAGGTGCGTAGTTTTTCTTTGACATCTTACTGATTTTATGGATTTTGATCTAATATAATTCTTTTTATTTTATACAGAGAAAGAGAGAAGTGGCGTATGAAGTTATTATATTGAATTTAAGGCACGGTTGAAACATGCAAGGGCTTACTTTGACTCTCAAACAGATGTATTTGCCATTCAAAAACCTACTCGCACGTCATGTAAGGTTAGTGTTTTAATTTATTTGTATTTTTTTTCTGATTTTGCCCCTTCTAGGTTGGAGTAATTTGTGATCGACTCATGGTTATTTTGTAGTGGTGGCCTGGCGGATTAGTGAACGATTATGGCGAACATGGTAATTATATTACTTTTAAATTAATAACATACTTTGTTTTTTCTTTATTTATTTGACAGATTAAAAGTATTTCTAAAATCTTGCGAGGTTTTGTTGTCCAATTGAGAAGTTTAGATGATCACTCGCCTCGACCTTACAACAGTCCGTGATGCAACGAATAATGGAGTATTAAATTCAATCGAAGTTTGCATTCAGCCCGACCAAATGTCGCATATACAATCCTATGCTTAGGTATGGTATGATTGATAAATTATTATTATTGTTATTATTATTAATAAATTATTGTTATTGTTGTTGTTATTATTATTATTATTATTATTATTATATTATTATTATTATTATTATTATTATTATTATTAATAATAATAATAATAAATTTGTGGGTTGAGACACATAGTTTCTTATCATTATGCAACCGCACGTTGAAAGTTTTGGATGCAGTGGATGTGAAATAGTTGCCACGAAGCGATTTTGGGACATATGTCAATCTGGGAAGGAATCTCTACAATATGTCTCAAAAGACGATTAAAGCTCGGCAAAAAAGCCTCAAAACTCAAAATCCTAAAAGACTCATTCGGAGACCTAACTAGAGTTTGGCTGAAGGAAACCCTACCTAGCGAAAATGCAGACTCGGTCAAACACTCGAACCCTAGCTAGGATTTGGTAAATCTATCCAGCTGGAAAGCCCTCTTCTACGTTTGGTTTTCGCGGTTAGTCTTTCTTCTTTTCCCTTTTGAAAATCAACTATTCTTTTTTTGTGATTTGGAATTTTAGTATGATGTTTATGTTCCCTTTTGAAAATCAACTATTCTTTTTTTGTGATTTGGAATTTTAGTATATGTTTATGTGTCCACAGTTAAAATTAAAATAGATTTGTTAAAGCAAAAATTAGTTAAATAGCTTTTATGTCTAGTAAGATAACCGTTCTCGTTTTATTTCAAAATCTAATGTATTATTTTTCAAAAAGACCTGTTTAATTTCAAAATTCTTCCTTTTATTTGAAAATTATTTTCTATTACTCAATTTAATTATGGAATATTCTATTTTTAATTATGGAATAGTTTGTCGCCTATTCACTTCCTATGTGAGTTTTTTTCAGAGTGGACTTGTGTTGCTTTTTCTTCTCACATAGTTCGTGGATATTATAATAAAGGTCAGTTAATTATTTGAAAATTTATTCTAATACACCAGTGTACCTCAATTATACATAACATTCATAGCTGCTCATACAATGTACAATCCATAAGTGAGATGTTTTTCATATTGGGCCAATAACCATATAGCATGTATAAGCACACTTGTGTCAGCACAGTCTTTATATAAGTAGCAAGATAATGTCGATTCATATTTTTCTATAAAGGTAACTTACTACATAAAAGGTCCGTTTTCCTTTTAATTTTCCACAATGTTCTTATCTCTTACTTGGTCTCTACTTTATTTTTTTTTTTTTTTTATTCCTTTGTATATTAGGGGGTAGCTGAGTTGGCACAAAGAGAATCAAAACTGGATGGCATTTATCCACTTTTTGCGTTTGGAGAGATTGCATTTGTTGATTCAAAATATGGTATAAAAATTTAAAACTTATCTTATTTAATAGACATTATTTCAATATTTTATATTGACTTTTATTGATTTTTTTTTTTGTGCAGAGGCAGCTCTACTAAAACAGGAGAATGGGGCGTTGATTTCTCAAAATTAATCTTCATCTATGTCGGCTCCGTTGGTAATAAAACCAATTCATTAAACATTTTACTATTTTCTATGTTGTGCATTATGAGTAATATTTTGTATTTTAGTAATATTTCATATTTTAATAATCTACTAATATAAAGAGCTTTACAAAGCTGGAATGCTTACAATATTCTGGACTTTATTGCAATATATTCATACAACCTTTGACTTGAGGTCTTCGTGTCAGGTATGTCTTTCTCGTTATTTATTTTTTCATATATAATGTAGAATTGTGATTGGATGTGTGCTGTGTATAGATGTAGACATTTAGGATTTAGCTTTTAGGGTTTGTTTAGATAAAGATGGTTTGTTTAGGATGTAGTTAGCTTCTGATTGCGAATTGACTGCCGTGATAAGTGCAGTCTTCTCTGTTTCTTCTTCTCTTCTTTTCTTTTTTTCTCATCTTTTCTTCTTTTCTCATCTTCTATTCTTCTATGGCTACCACCTTGCCAAACGGTGCACAAGAGAGAGAGAATTCAAATCCTGATTTTAGTGGGATCCAGACGGGGTCGTCTGACAAATCTGACAGTGGGCCGAGTCGGGCGATGTGAGGTAATTATTTCTTCCATCTTTTTTATTATCTTTTATTTGGAATATATCATGTATATATAACCAAAATGTTTGTTTATTTATTTATTTTTAAAATTTGTGGATGATATGCAGAAGGCATAGATAAGGGGCATATAATAGGCGTGCATCATCCAAATTTCAACCAACACAATGGATAAATTAATTTTTAAATATATTTATTATTTAATTTCTCGTTATTTTTTCTAATTTTGATACTTAATTTGTTTATTTGAATTGTGTAGGATGGAAAGAGCAAAAAGGCACACATTCAAATCTGGAGAGCAACTTTAGAGGTTGGAGCCGGATCAGAATCTTCTCTTTAAGGCTTCTCAACAGAAGGAGCTCTCTACAAGTTAAAGTTTTCAATTCAGCCTTGTTTAGTTTTCTTTACCAGTTTATTATGAATAATAGTTTATTTGTATTTGATTTTGATTTTAGTTTTTTAAATTTGTAGGAACTGACACAATCTGTGACATAACGGAGATGGATAGAAACACAGTTCAATCCTACTTCTCCACTAGGTATTAGTAAATTGTTCCTCTTAATTTCTTTATTTTCATACATAAAACTATATACAGTTGCTAAATTAAACTTTTTAATACCGTATGTGTAGTGATACCATATCAAAATGAGCGATGATGATTGGAGCTGACCTGGATCTGGTTCTTACTTCAGAAGGTATTAGTAAATTGTTCCTCTTAATTTCTTTATTTTCATACATAAAACTATATACAGTTGCTAAATTAAACTTTTTAATACCGTATGTGTAGTGATACCATATCAAAATGAGCGATGATGATTGGAGCTGACCTGGATCTGGTTCTTACTTCAGAAGGATGATCATCGTCAATTGATTGTGAATTTTGGTGCAATATTATTCTGCAATCGTCTTTATTTTGTCCATATTTTCTATTTTTACTATAATTTCTTTATGCGTATATGAGATGCAATTAATTTTTTTTCTTTATTTATTTGACAGGTGTAATTTTGGCTTGCTTGAATTTCGGAGTTCAGATGGAAGTCAAGCTTCTCTTCTTCATTTCTTCTTCGCGTGCATAGTTTGAGTTGGCTGAGGTATCAAATTTATTTATTTTATTAATTTAATTTACCAAACTTGTTTCACGTACTGATATGTTTCTTTCTTTCTTTCTTTTGTCATCTTAATTGATTAATGGAGAATCCGTTGGGCCTGATGGATACCTATTCAAGTAAGCGAGAGTTGTTTCTTCAGATTGAACAAGCAATTTTTTGAGGATTGTGTTGGCGAAACATGTAGATAAGGGGAATATGTACGGGACAAGTGGTAAGTGAAACAATTACAGATGTTAAGCTAGACATACATTGATGTTAAGCAATTTTTATTATTCACCTATCACCAAAATATTTTTCACTTAGCAAATATGAATATTTTTGACTTTCACCTATACAAGTCAGGACAACAATACGGCTGAGAGCCATAATTTGCCTTCTCTTTTTTGTTGTTTTTTCTTATTATATTTGTTGGGTTATTTCTTACTTCAAGATATAATTTAGCATCTATTAATCTTAATTTTTTTAATTTTGGTACAGTAGCGCAGAGGCTGGAATGCTGGAATGAGGACATTGAAATATATGATTTTGGTACAGTTGCTCTTCTTTGGTTAAAATATATGATTCTTTATTCTTATTTAAAGTTATTTTTTAATAGTTTTTTTGAGCTCTTATTCTTATTTATGCATCCTTAATTAGTTAAATTAAGAATTATTAAAATATATGGTTGTATTTTCTACAGGGGAATCTGTTTAGGGCGGCTTTTTCTACCTCTGCGACTTTTCGCATTTTATTCGAAAAAGTTGTACTGGACACTTGCATATCAAGCGTCAGTCAAACTGCTGCAAATACCAGTGATCATTTGCAGGTAATTTGCATTTTAATAATTCCTGTTTGTTTTGTTTACATCATTTTTAATATGATCTTTCTAACGGAGTTTAGTCTAGGCCAATTAAGATTCTGTGACATCATAATTATGCAACTTGTCCTTAGTGTGACCTTACTTTGCCTCACTTGATCCTCCATTCTACAATTTTAGCTCACTAGTTTATCCTCATTTTTGCAAGAAAAGTAAAGAAAAAGGGGAAAAAAGAAAAAAGATATAATAAGACATAAACAACTTCTCTTTTTGAGCAACAAAGTGCATAGTCACAGAGGGAGCTGCTAGTCTCACACCTGAGCTTATCAGGTACAAATTAACTCAACTCAAATTGCATAATATTAATAATATTTAATAATATAAATTGTTTTAATAATAAATAATTTTAATCATTTGTTATGTAGTATTCAATGTTCCTCTAAATTTCTTCTATTTCTCACATAAAACAATTTTATAAATTAAACTTTTTTGTACCATATATGTAGTGATACCATATGAGAGTCGACATGGAGTGATGATTGGCGCTGATCACCTGGACCTGATTCTTGCTTCAGAAGGTTGATGATTTTCAGTCAATTCATTGTGAATTTTTGTGATCTTATTTTCTAACCTTATTTATATTTTTGTCCATATTTTTTCTTAATTTAATTTCTTCATGCTTATATAAGCACTAATTCTTTTTTTATTTATTTCACAGTTATAAGCTATTTTCTTTGGCAAAGAAGTTTAGTAGTTCTGTTCTATGGAGCAAGAATGGTGAAATAACTTGATCAATTTTTTGTGGTGTGACTGCTTATTCTTCTCCGCCATTCACAATTTGAGATTGCTGATGCATCAATTTTGTTTATTTTATTAATTTAATTTACTGATTATATTTCTTGTACTGATATGTTAACTTTTTTTTCTCCATTTTATTTGATTGCTGGAGAGTATGTTGAGCATGATGTGTACTTGTTCTAGAAATAAGAAGGGAAGCGAGAGCGAAACTTGTCACATGAAACAGGATTTGACCATTCAGGCAGGCTATCATTAAATTTTCTTTATTTTTACCTTTATTTAACGTGCACAAAATATCTAAACTCAACTATTAATCTTTTGATCGATGGCTGCATGGCGAGTCTATTGCTAGCTACCAATCACCAAGTACAATCATAACGACCAGTTTCATGTACCGTTACTCCACCAGACTAAGGAAAGGGCTCGAGAAAAGCTGCTAGTTTCACTTGGATTCTCACCATTCTTCTTCTCGCATCTCATCTCTACTTCAACAGATATTAGACGCCCTCTCTATCATGTTGCATTTATTATTTTCTAATATTTTCCATAGCAGAGCTTATTGAGTGATAAAAAATTGTATGTTTTTCCTCTTCAGGGGCAACTCCAAAAGTAGCAATTTTCTTTTCTTTTCCTATCTCAGCAAATGGTAAAACGGATTAAGAGGTGCTCTAGTAGAAGGCTAAAGACCATGACGGCTGGATGTTCGATGAAATACCTATCTCACTACAACACGCAACAACTCTTCTTACTCTTCTCCTTTCGTAATTTATTTATTTAGATTAGCTTATTTTATTCTGATTCCTTTTCATCAAGTATTCTTTTCTAATTCCTTCTTTATTTTTTCTGTTGCATTGCCGCTTGGCTTGTGCATCAAGAACGGTGCAGGAGGGGATGGCAGCCTGTGCATCGAAATCTGTGCAAAACAAGTTTAGATGGATCGGAAGAGCAGCAAAACAAGTGGTTGGCACTTGCGTATAAAATGCGAATAATTTGTTGAAATCTTGAATAATTGCAGCTTGGCTTGCTTATAAAAAAATTAGGGCACGGTTCAAACACGCAAGGATTTCAAACTACAGTCACTTTTGACCCTCGAGCCGATGAATTTATCATTCAAGGTTAGATTATAGTGTACATGGTAATTTTTCTTTTTTGTAAATTTTTTAACATGTTTTGTTTTTTCTTTATTTATTTGACGGATTAAAATATCTTTGAAATCTTGCTAGGTTTGGTTGTCCAATCGAGAAGTTTAGATGATCGCTCACCTCTACCTTATAACAGTCGGTGATGTCGGTACAAAACTTTGAAATGGAGCGTATATTAAAATTTAATCCAAGTTTGCATTCTGCGCGACCAAATGCTCATGCGGTTAGTTTATTTCATTTCATACCATTATCATTTAATTTCGTAAACCTAAATGTTAAATGTATATATTTTTCGTAGAGAAAACGCGTTCCATCTGATGTACCGACTACCGAGACAATTAGTGTATGGAACTATGGTATATGTGAGATATTGATAGTTAAGATGCATCAAGGCATTATGTGAGATAACTACATGTTAAATTTATTATGATTGCTATTAGCAGGTGGGGGAAGCCTACCTTTATGCTCAGGTATGATATGATTAATAAATTATTATTGTTATTGTTGTTGTTGATTGTTATTATTAACGTTATTGTAGAAATGACGATACAAATATGACTTGACGGTACTGTAGTACTAATGTAGTTTCTAACTTTGGAAAATTAAGTCTTAAATAATCCACAAACTTTCCTTAATTTTGAAAAAAAAAGATAGAAACTTGTTATTCAAGCTGTTGAGTTATAATTACACTAAACTACCTTCTAGACCCTAGTCAAGTTATGTATCAATTAAGGTATTATTTCCCCTTAACTAAAAAATAAATCAAAACAAATATTCAGTAACCAATTGTTGGTTAAGATAATTTGGCCCTAAAATGAAGCTCCATTAATGACAAGCTTTGCTGTCATAGTTCATGTAGGACTAATAATAATTCACATTATTTGCATGAAATTGGATATTGAATTAAGCATGGTGAAAATAATGTGACATTCTCAAAGGTATTTTTTTTAGTTTTTTTATTTAATATCGTAATTGAAGTGAATAACCAAGTTTTTTATTTTTATTTTTTTTGAATTGTTATTATGTAGAGATTTGAGTGTTGTTCAAGAAACTCTATCTACTTAGATTTTTCTTGAAGAAAATATGTATCTAGATTTATGTTCATTTAGTCATTATAATTAGATCCTCATCATATAGGTCTTATAGGGTCCTTTAGGGTTCATTTAAGTTTTAGGTCATTATTTAGGTCGAAGGGTCTTTTAGGGTTCAATTAGGGTTTAGAGTCCTCTCCTCAGCGACTTTTCTTCTTAGGCAAGGTCTCTCTTTGCTTCTCTCTTCACAAATTTCTGAATTTGGTCTACGGAAGTATTTTAATTCAATTTTTTAATATTTGATGTGAAAATAATATTAATAATGTTTTGTTTTATTTATTGAGACAGATAATGAGCATGTTAAGATGGATGAGCGTGTTCTTTCCATCTCTTCTATAAGTTTCTTTAAGTCTCCTCATTTTTTAATGAACCACAAATAATTCTATTTTTATTACTGATTAATTAATTCATACTTAAATTGACTTGAAATTTCAGGCTTTAGCAATTGAAATTGTAATAAACCTTTACTTGCATGATAACAGTGAGTAAATAAATATTTAATTATTTAATTTTCAGTTAGTCAAATTTTCATATCACTTATAATCACTCCAATTAAGTTTTAAGTTTTAAGTTTTAATTTATTCTTATTTCGACTGGGTTTATTCCTTAATCAATCATTGAAGCTTTATGAATATTGCAGAAGCTATCGCTCGATTCCTAGACCAAGAAGGAAAATTTGTTGATACCCACAAAAAGGTACAAACAAATTCAATCTATTTGTAACCATTCATTCGATCTTCCAATTTTCGCACTAATTTTTTCAAATTTGTTCAAATCCAGACTTCAATCAATTCATTTCAGTCCTGCTTGTTGTTTCTTAGCTCTTATAGCCCTTATTACCACGGAGGTAAAGTTTATTATTTTTCTCCTCAAATTGCAATTTCCATCATCAAATTTTTATATATTTATTAAATAATACTAATTTTTTTTGTAGGGACATGGGCGGAAAGTCTACATTAATGTGTGGCTCTTGTGGTGATCTTTGTTGATTAATTGATATTTGTGCGCTTTGTTCACTAAAAATCAAGGTACGTACAAAAATATTATAAAGAAAAAAAGTAAAACTTAGGAGCTCAACTTATTTCAATTGGCAATATGGTAGTAAAATGGAATTAGACACTTATGGTATTTTTACGGAATATGGGTTTTTGTTCGATAATATATTAGTCAAATGGAATTCTAGCATATGATATTCTCATGATTATTATTTGTTTGTCGGTGATGTGGTATTCTAATGGTGTCCAATAGACTACGTTATTTTTTTCATGATTATTATTATTTAATCGGTGATATGGTATTCATTTTTTATGGGTTTTTTTTCATGATTATTATTATTTAATCGGAGATATGCTATTTTAATGGTATTCAATATTTATGATTTTTTTCATGATTGTTATTATTTAATCGGTGATATGGCATTCTAATGATATTCATTATTTATCGTATTTTTCATGATTATTATTATTTAATCATGGATATGGTATTCTAATGGTATTTAATATTTATGGTATTTTTCATGATTATTATTATTTAATCGGGTATATGGTAATGTATTCAATATTTATGGTATTTTACATGCTTATTATAATTTAATCGGAGATATGGTATTAAAAAGTATATGGGGTATTCTCATGATTATTATTTATTTGTCGGTAATATGGTGTTAAAAAATACATGGTTTAGGGTTCAAAAATATATGGTATTTTTCATGGTTATTATTTTTTTTGGCAATATGGTATTAAAAAATACATGGTCTTTTTCATGATTGTTATTTTTTGGGTAATATGGTATTCAAAAGTACATGCCGACATGGTCTTTTTCATGATTATTATTTTTTCCGGAAATATGGTATTCAAAAGTACATGATCTTTTTCATGATTATTATGCCGACATGGTCTTTTCATGATTATTATTTTTTCCGGAAATCTGGTATTCAAAAGTACATGATCTTTTTCATGATTATTATTTAGTTATTTTATAGCTATATTTTTATTTATTTTATTTGTATGTACTTTGTTTTATGTGTTTTATTAATTTATTTTTTCATAACAGATTTGTTCTTTGTAATGAAGGTGGGAACTGTTTTGCGATGCAAGAATTAGACAGAGTTCAAAACAAGTGTGGATGCATCACTGAGGCAAATAATTTTATTTGACATGGTCTTTTTCATGATTATTATTTTTTCCGGAAATATGGTATTCAAAAGTACATGATCTTTTTCATGATTATTATTTAGTTATTTTATAGCTATATTTTTATTTATTTTATTTGTATGTACTTTGTTTTATGTGTTTTATTAATTTATTTAGTTATTTTATAACAGATTTGTTCTTTGTAATGAAGGTGGGAACTGTTTTGCGATGCAAGAATTAGACAGAGTTCAAAACAAGTGTAGATGCATCACTGAGGCAAATAATTTTATTTATTTATTTTATTTTTATATTTTCCCTGTTTTTCTTTAACAAAGTTTTCAGATATTTGGATTTTAATATTTTATTTTGATAAATAGTATCTTTTCCTTGCTAAGAATATTAAGCTCTTTTACATTTCTTTAATACGGAGAGAGTGTGAAAAAATGATTACTACAATAATTGTGGTACTAAAAATGCACATTATTTTTAATTATTATAATTACTCAAAATTTATTTTTGTTCTCTGAATTATTTTTTATTTTATTTGTGCGGTAAGGTGCGACTAGAAATTTGCGAGGGGCTTTAGGTGGCAAACGGGGGTGGGTTCGGGTTCAGTTCATTCAGGTTCGGGTCATTTTACGGATTGGGTCATCTTCGGGTTAGGACAATTCGGGTTATAATCAGGCCTTATTTCGAACGGGTCATTTCCACGCTAAAATTGTTTTTGGGTCGGGTCGGTCGGGTTCGGGCCGAGGATGAGGAGGCCAAGTTGACATTGCAAAGCTATTTTCTTATAACACTAGCAAATTCATGCCTCTTGTAATGATGAAGAAACGCAAGCAAGGGCTGCACAGGAGGGAGACTGACGAGGGCCCCGGTAAAGGGGTCGAGAAGGTGTAAGGCAGTAGAAGCATCATCTATGAAAACGAGAAGGTCGTCGGCAACACGTAGAAAGGTTTGGCCTTAGGTAGCATTTTGTAATGTAATGGTAATCTCAAATAAGTAATCGGGAAGTCCTTTACTTGACAATTTAATGTCATCGCGATATAAGCTACTTCTTCTTGTTGTCAGCCAATCGTAGCGAAAATTAATTTCTTTTGTAAACAGGAGGCCTATAGGAGAGGAGGAGGAGGAGGAGGAGGGGGGGGGGGGGGGGGGGGGGGGGGGGGGGGGGGGGGACTAAACTGGCCTAATTTCGTACGGAAGTGTGAATTTGATGAACACTAGATCTGTTGACGAAGTTTGGCTAGGTGGTTGCTTTTGTTGTAACCACCCATTCTTACTAGCGGCCCTTACCGTGTTCGTGATCGCCTACTCTCCGGGTATGCCTTTCGGCTTTTTGATTGCACTAATCCAAATAGTATTTTCTTTTACGAGACCACGATTCACCGTTCGCTTTACAACAACTCGGAGCGAAGCGATGAAATAAAAGACTTACAATGGGGGGGGGGGACTAAACTGGCCTAATTTCGTACGGAAGTGTGAATTTGATGAACACTAGATCTGTTGACGAAGTTTGGCTAGGTGGTTGCTTTTGTTGTAACCACCCATTCTTACTAGCGGCCCTTACCGTGTTCGTGATCGCCTACTCTCCGGGTATGCCTTTCGGCTTTTTGATTGCACTAATCCAAATAGTATTTTCTTTTACGAGACCACGATTCACCGTTCGCTTTACAACAACTCGGAGCGAAGCGATGAAATAAAAGACTTACAATTTCTTTCAATCAAATAACAACTAACTCGCTCACTAATTTTTCTCTAATATTACTAAGGAATTATTGAGTAAATTTTCTTGAACACAAGAGGGGGAGGATTCTGAATTTTCCTTTTTCAAATTTCACTATAATTACCAAATATTCAGCTACTAAATTTGTCCATATTTGTCTGCTGTAAAGATCTCCTGTTATGACCGACTTAGAAGCTGAATTTGAAATTTTGTTAGAGAGGGAAAGTTGTAGTCCGCTCTGTTATCTTTCCATAGCCATATAATACTCCTTCATATAATCTACGGTACGAGAGTTATGGCCCAAATACTGAAGACGTGGCAGCAGATTCGGGGCTGATTCGGCCCATCTTTGTCGATTTGTCCATTTTTATGTTTTGACCCCAAAAACAAACAAAAACATAAAGAGCTCCAAACAAGAACTCCATGACTCCGGGATCCTTTGAACAAAACTCTTAGAACATCTTTCTTGAACTTGGGATTTATCTGTACTAATTCATGATACTCAAAATATTATTAGTAACTCGGAATTGTTTTAAACATCATCAAACCGAGAACAACAAACTCCCCATTTTGATGATTTTCAAAACAATTCCGAAAAATACGCAGTATTTTATATCTTCTCCATCTTTTTGAAAATAATCAAAAGGAACATCAAACGAGAGAACAAAGCTCCCCTAAATAGATGCTCCCCCTTAATCCAATAACCCGTTTAAAAAAAATCTTTAACAACAAATAATTTTTGTAACGAAAAATTCGTAAAAGAATTTAGGGTTTAGCAAAAAGTTTCAAATAGATGATTTTACAACAAATTCTCTTCAAGACTAAATTTATATATTGAGAAATCATTTTTATATTATTGAAACATACATATAATCATCCAATGAAGTTTAAAAGCAATAGTTTCTAAAAGAAAATCGAGGAGCAAACATAAAGCACCGAAATATAATTTGTAATGAGATAAAAATGAGAATTAGATTTTGACAAGAATTACATAACCTCGACCAAGTGTCAAAAAAATATGAGAAGATGCTCGTGACTTGGCGAAAATATCGTTGACTTTCAATCTAATGAGCCAACTCGATCAATTTCTTCACATGACCTTGATTTGCAAAAGACATAAGTCATGTCGAATATCCACATTTCTCGATTTGTTCCCGTCAAGTTGCCCAAATTTTCTATATCTAAACAAAAACGTTCTCAACCCACAAGTTAGATTTGTCAAAGCAAAACTTGACCACAACTCCCCCTTAGAATATGGCTAATTTAAATTGGGGGGAAATCGAAGCGTCTAGGTGGACTTCGATTTCTCCTCATTTAATGAGGAGTTGCTATCTATTTACTCTTTCATTTCAAACATCCCTATATGTGTAAATTATTTTCTCTTTATCATATAGCCTCCTACACAAAAAAAATGTTGTCTATCATAAAATATATATATATTGCCAATTCAAAATTTTAGACATTTAGGGTAGGTTTTTAAAAAGGCTTTCCGAAATTCATATTAAAATCTCTTTTAAAACTCTCTCTTTTTTCAAAACAAATCTCGTTCTTTTCCAAAATTCTTCCCATTTTTCCAAAACTTCCTTTTTGTTCCAAAAACATATCTCTTTCTTTTTTCACAAACACAATTTATATACACATAATAATACATACAAAATAGACAGTGAGGGTCAAAGTAGCGTTGAAGTGAAGCGTCAACTAGAGTGGAGAGCTAATCCAACTCTATTAGAGGAACACATAGCTCGAAAAGCGCGAATTCCCACACAAGAGCCTTGATGATTGTGGAAATATATCCTCATGCCTTAAACCTAACTAAATATAGAATTTTCACTAGTCTAATAGCTAACTTCTCCTCAAATCCAAAAACATATATCACATATCACATACCACATTTCACAAATATCACCGAGGAGTCTCTCCGGTACGACCCGTCAAATCAAACAAATCAAAAGTGATATCATAAAGTTCATATATAAATAATATACTAGTAATAAGTTTATTTCAAATCTTTCACGCTTTTTGGCAAATTCTTGTCCCAAATACATTTCTTTCAATAACACTTAAATCGAAATAAAATAATATTTTTTTTCCTTTTAGGCCCCGTTTGGATGAGGAATAAGCAAGGAATAACTATGCTTATCCCTCTATTCCTTGCCAAAGAAGAACAATTGAAGAAGGGATAAGGAGGTATAATGGGCATAAGCTTATACCTCTTTTATTCTCTCACTTTATTCCCAAATTGCCCTCATATATTTTTGTTATATTAACATCATGTAATATAATTCATATATAATTATAATATATAATTATTATAATATTAATACATAACCAATACATTACTATAATATTATATAATTCATACAAATTTAATATATAATTAACCACAATATTGATATTTAATGTATAATAATTTATCTATGTATACTATTATTAATGTATAAATATAATAAAATAATTATACATAGTAATAAATTAATAGTACTCATATTTAATATTATTTCTGTATTAATAAATATAATTTTATTAATTTAATACATTACTTTAATAGATATAGTAATACTAATTTTTAATTTAATTTGTAATTTTAAAGAGATATTACGATTTTGATAATTTTATTTTTAATTTGAACTTAATATTTTAATATATATTATTTTAGTATATTCCAATTTGATATAACTAAATTTTAATTATACTATTAATATATAATATCAATATCTAGAATTTAATCATATTACAACAAGAGGCATTTAAGTCATTGCAATATATTTATTTTTTAAATTCAACACTATCACAATTTTTATCCCTACCATCTTATCAAGCACCATTCAAAAATGAAGGTATAAAGAGGTGTAGCTCCTTATATTACCAAAAACTAAGTTTCAGTGACAGACCTCGAGCTAAAACTTAGGGGGCGGTAATGAAAAATACACCAAAATACTTAAGAGGATGGTATATACATAGGTTTCAATTTCTATACAAAATATAGTAGTATAAAATTTTATATATATATATATATATATATATATATATATATATATATATATATATCATATTTGCCATTATAAAAACATAAAAATATCATATATGCCCAATGTTGTAAAAGTCGCAAATCGCTCCTCGGTCGGTGAGGTGGGGATTTGGGATTAATCAGATTAATCGGGATTAGTCGGCAATTAATCGAACGATTATGTTAGTACAAATTATCATATTTTAATTATAAAATTATAAACTAACACTATAATTTCTCAACAAAAAAATAATATAAATTCGTTTACGAAATAACATGTTAAAGTAACACTATAATTTCTCAGTTGTCGCCCACCAAAAGTTAGTCGCTGCTCGTCGTTTGAATCGCAAGTCGCACGAAGAGTAAGAACTAAACCCTAAGTCTAGACACAAAGAGTCTACAAATATTATTTTCTGGGTTTTTTTAGAAAAATATGACCAAATCTCATAAAAATGGGCCGAAATTAGGCTCAAATCGGACAAAAGATTTTTCAAAAAGATTTGGCTGAATCCAGTCATTTTTCTAAAGATTTGATACTAATCAGGGATTAATCGGTCCAAATCAGAGATTTTTCCAACACTGTATATGCCATTACAAAAACCTAAAATATCATATTTGCTATTATAAAAACTTAATATATCATATTTGCCATTAAATTTACTCAAAACTTAACATCATCCACTTTTTCCGTTAAAATTAATTGTCCAATCTTATAATTAACATTATATCCCTAAATTTATTTCATGAATTAGATTTCATGTTAAATATTCATTTGATGATCTCTCTCTCTCTCTCTCTCTCTCTCTCTCTCTCCATGATTTAGATTCGTATATAAACAAAAAAAAATTAATTTGAAGTCGAAAAAATTTGATATGAGAAATGAATTGATTCCTTTTTTGAATAATTTTTTTCTTTCGTGTCAAATTATTTTGATTAACAAATTTAAGTGAATATTTTTTTGTTTATATACGGATTTCAATCATGGAGATAGAGCTCTACATCATCAAATGAATATTAATATGAAATCTAATTCATTAACTAAATTTAGGGGTATTATGATAATTATAAGATCGGACCGTTAATTTTAACGGATAAAATGGATGGTGTTAAGTTTTGAGTAAATTTAATAGCAAATATAATATATTAAGTTTTTGCAATGATAAATATGATATTTTAGGTTTTTGTAATAGCATATATGATAGTTTTAAGTTTTTACAATGGCAAATATGATATAATCTCAAATATGATATTTTGAGTTTTTGTAATGGCATGTATGGAATTCTCCCGTAATTCTATGAAAAGAAAAATTTTTGGACCTATTTCCAATTTTTTTTGTTTCAATATTACAGTTGGCAAATCAACAAGCAGGCCCACTTGTGTGTGCAGCAGCAACCTATTTTGGTCATGGAGATTCCATTCCACAGTCTGTTCTCTTCTCACTCACCTGCACACTGCTCACCTCTCTCTCCCTCACACATGGGGGGTACCCGCTTGTAAACAATTTCCATCTTTGCCCCATGTGCTATCCCTCTGTACGCTTATTTCTTGGGGTTTTCTTTCATTATTTGTCTCCCCCTACTTGCTCATCCTCTCTCCCTCTTAATAACATTTCGGTTATTGGATTCTCTTTTTGGGCGTTATCATTGCACAAAACAAATACCCCAGTTCTGATCGCCCAAAACAGAATTTCGGCCTTACATTACAATGAAGCTACATTTGATTGCATTTCAACCCTTTGTCTGATTTGAGAAGACTGAACTGGTCGAGGATTGGAATTCAATCTCAATGTACCAAATCTCCATATGTATTGGTCGCCCGCTGTCATAGCTGGGATTGCTGCAGGGGCCATTTTGCTAATATTTATTATTACTGGGCTTTTTTGGTATTATGCGTTTCGCTGTAAAACTCTGTCCAATAGGAATTCAGAGACTGGCTCCTCTGATCCTTCTACTCTAGGTAATGATTCTTATATTATATACTACATTTTGTCTTGCTTTTTGGATGTATTTATGACATATTACATCTTAAATTATTGCTAAATTCCTAGTTTGCAATGCTTCTTTTGTACCTACATTTTCTTAATATACTATAGTTTCTACATTGTGCTAAAATTGAATCAAAATGCATCTTAAATCAAGGCTTTAATTACACAATTGTAGTTTAATCTGCCCTCAGTTTCACAAATTAAAATTACAAAACTGTTTATATATAATTTTTTCACAACTAACATATACAAATTCCTTTCTTCTTTTTTATTTTTGGTACAAGTGGAATGGAACAGAGGAGGTAGAGTTTCATCAGCAGGCGGGGCCCATGCGTCAGAGAGCCGATTTACAGCAAGGCAATTTACATTACAAGAGTTGGAACAGGCGACAAAGAATTTTAATGATTTGAATCTGGTAGGTACGGGAAGTTTCGGACTGGTGTATAAAGGGCTGCTTTTGGATGGTACGGTTGTCGCTGTTAAAAAACGTGCGGGCCCCGCTCGACAGGGGTTTGTTGAAGAGGTAATAATTTTATTTTATTTTTTAATTTTTATTTTGATGAATTGTTGTTTTAGTTGTTTGGAGTTTGGAGTTTGGATGTAATAGATAGATAGAAGATAATTTGGTGAAATGGAGAATTTTCGGGTTGATCGGAGATTTCCAATAAATGCCTTCTTCATGTATTGAAAGGAGAACTTCAGTTCTTGAAATATGAGCAAGGATTTAATGGTTTCTGCCAATTTAAATTAAGGATGTGTTTATATCTTTGTTTAATTAATTTATTGAAATTAAATAGTCTTAATTATTTATGAAGATAACAAATATATAATTTTATGAAGCTTCTCCATTTCTTAAACAAATATTTTTTATTTCATTAATTTAGCTTCTATAATGTTATTTTCGCCAATTTGTCATGGATTTAGTCAAATGACAATTCAATTTCGAATAATTAATAAATAAAACTTTAATGTCGTTTTTTTAGGTGAGAAAATTATGTGAAATTTGGCACAGAAACCTCGTAACCCTAATTGGTTATTGCCAAGAAGGCGGATTTCAAATGCTGGTTTATGAATATTTGCCTAATGGAAGCATTTGCTCTCATCTTTATGGTAATTTAATTTTCATATTTAATATCCATTTTCACATGTAATATTTCGTTTATTATTATACTTATTATACAAAACAGAATAAATATTTCATTTCACATGTAATGTTTCTTTTATGCCCTTATTATACTCTTATACAATACAGAATCAATATTTCATTTCACATGTAACATTTCATTTATGCCCCCTATGATGCTTACACAATGCAGAATAAATATTTCATTTCACATGTAATATTTCTTTTATAGCCCTTATTATACTCTTATACAATACGGAATCAGTATGTCATTTCACATTTAACATTTCAGTTATGCCCCTATTATACTTCTTATACATTATACTGACACATTGTGGTTATATTTGCCATTTATGTGGCAGTAAACACGTCTCAAATTCAAACTTCAATATTTTATATTTTTATGGACTATTTTGTAATAATAATTTTGTTTATTTAACAGACACGGGTAAAGATTCAGTGACGAGGCTTGAGTTCAAACAAAGGCTGGCAATCGCTATAGGGGCGGCCAAAGGTAACTTAATTTTTTCCTCTGCATTATAGGCTTGAGTTCAAAAAAATGAAGGAAAATTTACAAAATAGCCTCTGCATTATGCCGAAATTGCAAAAAATCCCTAATTTTTGCCCACATTGCAAAAATACCCTGCATTATTGCTGGGGAAAAAACCTACCGTTAGTTTTATACTTTACACTCTTTTTTTTTTTCAATTTTGTCAATAAAGCAGTTATTTTTTGCAATATTCAAGAATATAGGGTCTTTTTTTTGTAGTTTTGGCATAAATTTGGGGCTCTTTTATAAATTTCCCAAAAAGAAAGCATCTCATATACCCTTGCAAGTCGAAAACAATTCTCTATACCACCCCTCTATATTATATAAAAAATTAAAAAAAATATTCAAAATAATATATGGAATAATACTTTTATTTAAATTTGGCGCATTTACATGGTCTGGTACCCCCTTTAGTACACAAGGACTTGAAAACAAAAATATTTAAACTAATATTATTTGAAATTAAATAATCCTATATTACTATTTGAAAAAATTAACAACCCTTATACCACCCCTCTATATTATATAAAAAATATTTAAAATGATATTTTTCTATATTTAGGTTTGGCGCATTTACACGGTCTAATAACGCCTTTAATACAACGGCCTCAAAACGAATAATACTGATGTTTCCTAGATTACCCCTACAAAAAACAAAGCATATCTTATATACCCTCTATACTACCCCTCTATATATTTGATATTTGAAAAATTAAATAATATTTTTTATATTTTTCTATATCTAGGTTTGGCACATTTACACGGTCTGATACCACCTTTGGTACACAAGGGCTTCAAAACGAACAACGTGTTGGTCGACGAGAATTTTATCGCCAAGGTGGCAGATTGTGGTATTGTGAAATTAATTCAGAACTCTGATGATGTGGGTCCCTTTTGCAGAACTGCTCTAAATAGATGTTTATATGTAGACCCACAGTACGTCATATTTTTTATTATTTTTTTTTAATAGTCACATTTTTTTTTTAAATATATATTTTTTTTATTTAAATATAATTTTTTGAAAAATTTCTCATGATGATTTAACTTAGTATTAAAAATCGGTTTGGACTAGCTATTATTTCTCATTATAGTTTGATTCCAGTCTGAATAATTGGAAATTTAATAATTTTGTAGGGTAAGTTCGGTTGGACAGCTGTCAGAGAGCAGTGACGTGTACAGTTATGGGGTGTTTCTTTTGGAGCTGATTAGCGGCCAAGAAGCCTCCTGTTTCGTATCTCCTGAATCAAAATCATCTTTAGCCCATTTGGTAATTACTATTTTAATTATATATGAAATGAATAAAATAATTATCCGTTATTTATTAAACTAATTATTATTTTTTTACAGATAGAAGCGCGTTTCGGTTCGAATCAATTAATCGATCCTAGATTAGGAACGAGCTATACATCAGACGGAATCCAAGAACTGATCGGATTGATTCTCTATTGCTTAAACCCTAATTCAAGAAGAAGGCCAAAAATGGATTCTATCGCTGTGGAATTGGATAGAATTCTAGAGACCGAAATGAGCCTAACTACAGTAATGGGAGACGGAACTGCTATTGTTACTCTTGGAAGCCAGTTATTTACGGCTTGAAGAAGAAACAAATTTCATGTTTGCCCCTGAAAAACCTCAAAATATCATTTAACCCCCTGTAAAATGAAAATTATGCTCTATTTCTATTATAAATAAGAGATAAAGGAGGAGATATATGATATTTTGAGGTTTGTATGGGCCTGCATGGAATTTTCTTCAGAGTATTGTGCAAGTTTGTTATTATTATTATTAGGGCAAGGGACCTAATTTAGTAATTGTTAATTATGTATGATATATTTGGTGTAAATCATTATGATTCCAACTATGATTCCTAAGGTTGTCATAGCTGGTGTTATTTCTCTTACAATTAATTATGTAAGGGAGGTAAAGGAGTACATTAATGTATGTATTATTTATTTATGTTTCTAATTTTTTGAGGTGGTTGTTTTTATATGCTTCAATTAGTTTATATTGATGCTGTTTTGTATTACAACAGAAAAAAAATATCAAAACTAATTGTAGAATGGAAGTACGAAAGATATAAGTAATCAATGAAAAAAGCTAGACGGCCTATTGTTGAAAAAAAGAAATATGAAAAAAAATTGACCCCACCCCTTGAATTTTGCACTATCTTTGAACATTCTAATTGTGCTATACTATCCGAATTATTTCATATCCGAATTATTTCAACCATTATGGACAAATCATTTTCTATGGATATGATCATTTTGTACGCTTTTATGTTTTTGTTATTTTATAAGTACTTTGATGAATTTTCAAAATGCATATTATCTTTTATTGATGACATGTGTTCTCATTGATTTGGTTCATGGTTAAAATCATTCCATCCATTTTTTTACCAATTGGATTATTTGTGCCCAAGTTGAGGATCAAGAATTCATCAACAAAAATACATAATTCTTCTTTTATTTTTTTTAAAAAAAAGTAGTGATTATTTATCAAATATTGTATTTATCCCACTAACACCTTCGCATATGATTTTGTTTATATTTTCTCTTTGTTTTGAACTCCGTATTGGTATGATTCCGATTTATTTATTTTTTGCTTAAGTATGTAAGATTTGTTAAAAAACTTATTATATAAGACACATCTAAGTAAAATATCGTATATTAGAGAATTTAAATAACATAATTAGATTTTAAATATAAGATAAACTATGTATGGAAATTTAATAAAAGATTATATACGAGAAAATTATATATAATTAGGCTTCTAAATTGTATTGTAGTTAAATTGATTAAACTTAAATAGAACAAGTAAGATAACCGTATACTAATTTTAAAACATGAATACATATTAATAATTAACTAGGAACATCAAAATTTCACATTTCAAAAAAAAAAAAAAATCATTACAGTCAATGGATCCACAAGTATTTAGTTAAGTGCAAGCATAATAATAAGTCAAAAAAAATTTCAATTAAATTTTTATTTGCATCAAAATTGAAGTGTGACAAATAGTCTCATCATCAAAAAAAAATATTAATTGCAATATACTATTCTTTATTGAATGAAGATGTCTCATTGACAAAAAAAAAAAAAAATAGCATTCATTACAATATATTATATTTCACTTACCATACATTTAAAAAAATTTGCTTATTCATTTACAGTATGTTATAACAATCTAATTATATAATATTTCATTCTTTTACATAATATTTCCTAATATGTACATCTTTAACATAATTTTTCGCACATTCAATTGAGAGAAAAATTAAATTTGGAGATTTCCTGATATGGAGCTCAATATAAATAAAAATTTCTAACAAATTAATATATAAAGGTTTTAATTAGAATTCAAATAATAATTATTAAAAATATCTTGAGAAAGAGAAGAAAGGAAAGAAAAGAAACAAGGAAATAGTACTCTAAAATAATTTATTTTAATTGAAAAATCTTTTAAGATCTTCATTTATGTAAAAAAATTGTTTGATTTCTGTAATCTTAATAAATTTTTAGTATAAAAAAGTGTGATAGGCATTAAATATGTTAATTGTAATTTACAATATTTATTGAATAAATAAATACCTTGACAAAGAAACATTATAGGAGAAGTCAACTATATGTTGCGGTTTTTAAAATTTATTATTAATTAAAAAAAATTTAGTACCTTAAATTTTAATAGTTTATTTATTTGATACTAATATTATAAGTACATATATTTCCTTACATAATTATTTTGCATATTTTTTTACATATGCAATTTACACATACTGAAGTAAGAGAAAATTTAATTTGGAACCATATCAATATGGAGTTCAAAACAAAGAGAATATTCAAACGAATTTATATAAAAATATTTTTAACATGAGAAATATGATATTTCATTAAATATTACTAGTTTTTTAGGAAAGCATATATATTTATGTTTTGATATGTGAATTATTCATCTTCTATATATATTTAGTTCCAAATGATATATATTAAATTGGATGGAATCGGTTTATGAATCCAACGAATAACAACAATACACGCAATTAATATAAAGTAATGTGATTTTCAACAAATGAATAAAATAAAATATAGAATATTGATACATAAAAGTCTACGAACACATTTGATAGCATATGATATGTAATTAGATAGAATTGCTCCATCTTGAATCTAATGAATGACAACAATATATGTTATAAATGCAAGATGATATGTCATTCTAAAAATACCGAAAATAGTTGTAAATAACAACAAATAAGTGTATACAAATAAATAGCAACTATAGAGAACAATAAACAAGCACTTAGCTCTCCAAAAAATAATCATAAATAATAATAATAATAAATTCAATAAAAGATAACCCCATCATAAAATATCGGTTTCCATTAATATTTTATCTTTGGAAAAAATTATTAATTTCTGATTGATATTTTTGCGTAGTTATTAATCATTGATAATAAATAACATGTCAACAAATTAACTTTCCCTTGGGCCGATTAGATAAGTTACACGTAGAACCTAAGAATTATCACGTGCTTTTATTACTACCTTCCTTTGGGTTTCGGATGTGTATAACGCAGCGGGAAAAAAAATTTGTCCAAAACCAATCCGAGGATCCATTCGTATCGGTTAAATCAAAGAAATAAAACTTAAAGATACCTTTCGGATTACGCTTAATTCATGACGCTCAAATCATGCGTGCCATCAAGCACCTTTCAATCGGTTATCGCCCAAACCGATTATCCGTCCGCCAAGACCGTCTAGGTTGAATCATGCTGAAGCCATCTGCCGCACACGCAATTGATCTCCACCGTAACTCTCAACAACCCGTTGTCATCTTCTTAGCGTCGAAAGTACACACGCCTCTACCAGTATCCACACGAACAAACTTCATGAATCGGGCAAGTATGCATGTTCATCTCTTGCACAAGAAACTCTTTTTCATCTTCTTATTTTGTCTCACAAAAGATGTATAATTCCTCCCAAATAATATCGCGCCCTTTCGTTTTGTCATACAAAAAGAAAGCACCCTTTCATAATTTTGTGATCATAGTCTTTATATACATATGTATCACATCTTATCTCATAAGATGACAATATTTTTTGTAACATTCCTATGCAACTCATCATATAAGTCGCTAGGATATTCTGCGCCCGTTTCAGTTTGTTCTTTGTGTGTGGCCTTGTAGGTTCACTTAATATTGGCAATAGACTTGACAGTTTATAAATCATGAGCGGACTCTAGCAAACCATCATGACTACCAAATTTAAGTGAGTATTGGTGATCCCATTTACCTAATCAACAATCACGTATTTAGTCCCTTTGTCACGTGATATCTATATCGATCATAAGGCATGTAATACGTCATCCTTATATTAATCGATTAATATTTCTTGATCCCGAATTAAACTGAACAAAACAAATGACATTAATAACTCTTATTAATTTATTTGAGCATGGCCATACATTTCTTTAGTTCGATTCATCAAGAGACATAAAGATATCTCTCTCATTTAATGAGAGGAACAAATCCCGTCTTTGTTGCACTCATCCCTCTACATGATTCATTATATACCTAATCATAACCGTTATGACCATCCGGTTAAAGACAGTGTTGGATTATGCTAAAGTATAAAATTATTCATGTTGGAAACCGAGACAACATCAGGTCAAAGGACTATGAATACGTCCTGTAATAAGAATCGCTAATGACGTAAAACATGTAGCATTCTCATGGCGGGTCAGTCCTGTATATGGTCTCTAACATATACATATGTTTATGACTTGATAACTATTATCTATGATCAGTAAAACATGATCATCAGTCAACTAACATAATGATGTACATTTATATCTTGTCTACAAATATATATTTATTTGTCTCCGCAAGTATATTTGTCTCCACAAATATCCTATAAACGACCATGGACGATTTAGAATAACATTCATAACATTTTATAGTTTTACTATCAAAGTCACACACTTTGATGTTATAAAGCTGAATTGCATATTCATGGTCTATTTTAATTATTTTAAAATAACCTATACGCACATATTATATGAAATATCTTAGAATAAATATTATGTTTGTTATTACAATCCATTATCTAGGTCACAAACACTTTTGTCTAGGGCATAACACCATTATATATATATATATATATATATATATATATATATATATATATATATATATATATGATATTCAAAATTCA
>CM050901.1:2485000-2540000 GCA_027726005.1 Juncus effusus | reverse complement strand
TAATTTTGATCAATTACATAACATTCATTCAACAAACATTTGTTATAGCAATTTTATCACATATCTCAATATTGCATTAATTAGTACAAAGATCTTTGTAATTTAATAGATTAAATCTCTCGAGAGTTTGAAATGCTTCAGACATTCAAAATCCTTCAGGGATTTTCATTAATATATTGCAATCAAATGAGATATGAATAAGCTACTACGTTAATAAGTCCATCAGGGACGACAAAATTAGAAATATAATTGCATATCACAATTTAATTTTTCATTACATATTCTTAAAACACCCTCTTATAAGTTATACCTGCTTATAAGTTACTGTTATACAACGCCAGGTGTTTGGACTACATGTCCACAATTTTATATTTCACTAGTAAAAATAATGATGCTTTTATCACATCTTTCGATTTGGCTAATACTTTATCTGTCGACATTATACAAATAATTTTAATTCTAGATCCTCATTTTTATTTATTATATCAATTGCAATTGCATAAATAAATTTTGATTAATCACAATTTTATTTCGGTTCCATATTTATTCTAGTAGAGACATAATTTATTGAGATCTCATTATTTTCAATATTGTTAGGTACCTAAACCTCTTCTGGGGTAATTTGCTCGTCATTGTCTTCTACTCTTTTATCATCAATATTCTTTTCAGAAGAATTTATTTCTTTTGAAGTATTGATAACTTCAAGCCAACTTTCTTATCATGCTCTTTTCTTCTTCCTTGGATCTTTATCATTTGGAACCGATTGGTCGACCAATGCACCTGGCATATCTCAAACATAGAATTATCCGAGGGTATCTCAATGAGCACTAAATGCTGGAATATCATTTTTGCATCAATATAAATAATATAATTGCATATTGTTTCACATTAATAAATTTATGAACTTCTAGTTCATATTAACTTGTTAGAGGATCTAAGTGAAAGATATTAATGATGCATTCCATACAAGTTATAACTTATGTTTTCCAGCTCTTGGTTCTTTCCCCCTAATGTTATCATTAATTATTAATCAAGTTCTCCAGGACTTTCATTGTCTATTATATCTTGAACATATTCATTAATATTTGATTTGTTTCATAACAATCACTTTGGTATTCATTTAATTCTTTCTTCTGGAATTTTGTCTACAAACATTTAACACATTTCAGGTGTGTTTTTGGATGATCCTCCAGGGATATCCATCCGAATTAAGATGTAGTGAATAATTTTGTATAATGAAGTTCAAGATATCAAATTATGCAGGCAATTTAACTTAACATATATGCCCGACTTTTATTTGTGACCCATTTTTGTGCGTTGCGGTGGAGCTACCGGAACAAATATTACACATCCAAAAGATTTTAAATAGTATTTACTCGGCTGCAGGCCGGTCACAAATTATAATGGGGAGTACTTATTATAAAATGTTGGCTTTACTCTAATTAGTGCTGTAGCATATATCATTTCATGGCCTCAATCAAAAGACGAGCTTTCATTCCATTATTAGGGGCCAACGATTAATTATAATCGCTTAACAAGATATGATGTTAGATCATTCTAAGTGCGTTTGTGGGTCAGTGCTCAACTATAATCTAAATCAACATACAATAGTCAATTATTACTTGGGATGTAGCCAACTGATCATCATCAAGACGATTTTTCTTAGTTGTACGATCCAAAAATTATTATCTTAATTAGAATATTCGAGCAAGCAATCTCGCAAATACAATATTTCGAGATTAAATAAATTAACATGTGACCATCTAATAGATGCATCTATTAATACCATAAAATATCTAGATGGTCCACATGAAAGAGTAATAGGGCCACATATATTTCGATTAATACGCTCAAGGAAATTGGGTGATTTATTCCCAACCCTGATTTGTGATGTCTAACAATTAATTCTCCTTTGATAACATGCAGCACATGAAAATTTATTTGATAAAAGAATCTTCTTGTTCTTTAATTGATGCATATTTGAATTCTCTGTGATTATTTGCATCATCATTGCTCCGAGATTAGTGGACTTCTGGGTTCATGCCAAACAAGAAATTTCTCTTCGAATTAGTGAACTTCTGGTTCATGTCAAATCATAAAATTACTTCTCAAATTATTGAATTTCTAGTTCATGTTTAATGATAAAGTTGCTTTTCTAATTAGTGAACTTCAAGTTCATGTCAAAATTATAAAATTACTTTTCAAATTGGATCAAATCTATTATGCAAAAGCATAAATAAGTTTTAAGTCAATAAACTTCTGGTTTACTAATAAATCTGACTTAATTGTATTAGTCCTTCATATTACAAATCAATAGAAAAGCTGCATGTTGTTCTAATGAATATTTCTCAAAATATAGAAATATTGTCCACTACAATGAGGCACACATATTTATAATTCTTATTGTGCCAATACATACTTTGATTCATATTAGTAGTATCAAAAGAAAGAAAAATAATGATAATGATAATAACAATAATAATAAGAATATAAAAATAAAAGAAATTTTTTCTTACTTGGTTCTTTCTCTAACTCGTTCTTCTTAATGTGCTTTAAATCCAGCGGATGATATCATTATCGGTTATCAACTTTTTCATTATGGTGATAAACAAGTCGACATTATTATTTTCTCTTTGCTTTTAAGACGGCTTGATAAACCTCCACAAGATTCTAGGGCGTACATAGAGACATACCAAATGTTCTTTACTACCACATAAATTTTTAGACCATTTTGTGCGTTCTTTCCGCTTTCTTGTGTGTTTTTCTTAATATAATCATCACAGTCACAAGTATAATTTCGACCTTGACCTCTTACACGTCAGCATCCATATTAATAATCACGACTTGTATATGTGGTATTCACTTCTGGGAATGATGCGGAACCAATTGTACGGAATTCGTGATTTTTCATTTTAATGAAAATTCATTATTTTGCTTATATACAAGAAACATTAATTTACAATTTTAAAGCATTATCTATTATATGCAGGCAACAAAATGGTAACTCTTCTGGAGTCTTAAATTACATTTACAATACATGGTATTATATTAATACTTGTCTTTCAATTTCTAATTATCATTTTAGTTGTTCAATGTCTGCTGGACATATGATAGACATTTTGGATTCCACAAATAAATAAAATAAATTGAATAAATATATGGTCAAGGAAGTCCGCCTAAAAGCTCACTGAAATGGTCTTTCAATTATAAACATAATTAACCATAATTTTTTTTTTCTTTTAAAGAGACTTTATAGAATTCGACAAAATATTTTGGTGTACAACAGGTACTTAACCAATGCTCTTTTATACAACATCAAAAATACATATTTTGAAATCAGTTACAAATGATATCTTGTTGTATCTTCTCATTGTCTTATGTGATTTTCTTGTAATGACTTCTGGTATTGGTCTCATTTATGTCATTATTTTGCAACATTCACTTCTGGGAATTGAATGCAATTATTTAGACAAGTTTCATAATTTCTTCTTTTACAACTCATTAGTTTGCTTATTCACAATAAGATATGATATTGGTTTTCAATATATCTTACAACTCTCTTCATCTTGTTGCTACTTCAAGAGCAAGATAAAAGGTAAGGAGTCTCATTATTTAATATATGTTCTTCATTTTTTTTTTTTTTTTTTTTTCAAATTATTATTTGAGAGTTGATCTTCGAGATTTAAACAATATTTCTGATTTATATTCTCGCAACTACTGGTGCTATATTTTGCAACTTATGGTACATAAAATAAATTTTGCAGCTTGTGTGCAATGGAAAAAAAATTATTGCAACTACAGGTGCATAAATAAAAATAAAATAAATGTACGAAAAATAAATGTGCGAAAAATAAATGTGCGAAAAAATAAATGTGCGAAAAATAAATGTGCGGAAAAAATAAATGTGCGAAAAAATAAATGTGCGAAAAATAAACGTACATAAAATAAATAAAAATAAATATACGTGCATCTTCTGGTGCATGATTTAAACAAGCAACTTCTAGTGCTTTAATATAATAAACATGCAACTTCTGGTTGTAAAAATAAAAATAATTAAAACAAGCAACTTCTGGTGCATAAGTAAAAATAAACATGCAACTTCTGGTTGCGTAAATAAAATTAAACAAGCATCTTCTGGTGCGTAGTTAAAAATAAACGTGCAACTTCTGGTTGTATAAATAAAAACTAAACAAGCAACTTCTGGTGCATAAAAAGAAATGATAAGCAACTTCTGGTGCTTAAAAATAAACATGTATTAATAATAACATGTTGTCTAATGTTCAAATAAATAAATAAAAGAAAATTCGAATAAAGGAAGAAAAAGAATCCGAATAAAATTATTGGAATATAAGAAATAATTATGGTTCATACCTCGCTTACTTTGGGTTAGAGTCGTGCTGATAACGTGTTATAAAATAAAAGAGCAAATAACTATAAAACAGAGAATTGGAAAGAGAGAATTATGTATTGAATTGTGGATTCAGGAATACAATAGTCACTGCCCCCTTTATATAGTAGAGGGTGAGTGCTGGTCAAGAAATCTCTTGCCTGATTCAGGATTACAATAAAGGAAATAATCTAACCTAAATACAATAGAATATACAGTAGTAAATACCCTGCCACAACTCCTTCCATTCTTACAAGCATTTCCTAATTTATCTTTTCTTAGGGGTCAAGTATTGAACATTCATATTAATTATATTCATAACAATAACAAAGTTATCGGAGATTTATATATACTTACTTTCAAGTGGGACCCCTGACATGTTGGTGATGGTTACCTCAGCCCATAGACTTACTAGACTTACCAATAGAGTGATCCAACTCACTCGACTCTAATTACGGTAACAAAGTTATCCGACATTTATATATACTTATTTTCAAGTGGTTTACCCCGGGCACGTTTGGTTGCCCTGCCCGTGGGCTTGCTGGCCTTACCAACGGGTCGGCTCTAGCCATGATGAACATAGAATCATGAAAAGTTGGTAATTAGTCTTTTAATCAAAGACTACTTTTTGTATCCAAGTTTCTTATATGGATTGGTTTTGTAAAACAGGAAATAGTTTCACTGTTTTTAAAGTGTATTTGAAAAAAAAAATTCCTTGTAAGAAAAAAAAACAGAGGAACACGCCTTCCCAAATTTAGTACTGATAAATTCCTAAAGTACTTTATTTTTCAAAGGTGGCAATGACCTGACTCGAGCATCTTAAATTTGATCTCATCAAAAAATACTGACAGACTAATGATTTGAAAAATCGATTTGATTGACTTGAACTTGAATATAACACTAAAATAGCATGATTTGGTTTATGGAATCAATTTCCGACTAGAATTGTTAAGATATGTTAAAATATGGCATTTATGATTTCATCAAGCATAATTTGCACGATTGTCATTTCTAGTTTTGTACTTCAAAGTTAAAACAAACATTTAGTTACTTTCTAAATATAATGTCTCACATTTCAAAATAAAAAACTATAATGTCTCATTCTGCTAAAAAAAAATTTATGCAAAAAAAATTAACATGTCATCTTTGTATTCATTTAAACAATTTCATTTAATAAACTATTGACATAATTTTCTATATAGTGATATTATGTATACATAATCATTTGTTATCAATTATATTAGATATTATTAATAGGTTATAATTCTAAAACATTTCCTCTCATCTCATTAAATCAAATAGGTATTAGATTTTAACCATTAAATTTGATCGTCTAACGTTAAGTTTTAGCCATGTGTATCATAGGTCAAGATTTTTTTTAAAAATTCAAGATTCAACCCATATACGTATAAGCAGACAAGATATTATCCGACTGACCCATATCTGTATCCGCAAAAAATTTGTATCTGAATCAAAATTATCCGTAAGTGGCCAAATACGGATGCAGATTTGGTTACCAATTGGTCTCCCGAAAACGGATAATTTGTTATTCGGATAGTATCTGTTTTTGGATATTTCACTCTATATAGAATACAACTATTTAAACGGATACATGTATGGATATCTTGGTTTTTATCATATTCAGATACAGATATTATCAATATCCATGTTAATATTTTGTACATGTAAGGGTGTAAATATTATCCAACCAACCCGTATCCATATCCGCAAAATATCGTATCCAAATCAAAGTTATTCGTATCTAGACGGATACGGATACACATTGGGATAGTTTTATTTGGATACAGATTTGATTATCTATTTGGCTCCCGAATACGGATATAAATAATATATGTATCTGGATAATTTGTTATTCGAATAGTATCTGTTTCCGAATATTTCACTCTATATTGATACAGATACGAATATATATACGGATACATGCATGGATATTTTGGTTTTTTTTTTTTAATAATATTCGGATACAAATATTATCCATATGGATATTAATATTTTGTTGCTAATTTTTGTTTTAAAGTTGTTATAATTTATTAACTTTGTCGTCACAAATAGTTAAGAGTTTAGAAAAACAAAATACAGATACGTGTCGTTTAAATATCCAAAATGAATCAATATTTGTATTTGTATCCAACAATATCCCAACTGTGTTCGTATCCATATAAATATCTGAACTGAATTCGGATTTGAAGCTATTTGCATTCATATCCGCATCGCTAATATCCGAACTGAATTCGTATCTGAAGCTATCCGCATTCATATCTGCATCGTTAATATTTTGAATCTTTATCAAGAATGTACTTTTGACTTCTTCTTTTTTTGTTGTCTTTTTAGTATACTGTAAATTTTTAACACAAATGTAATTTATTTTTGACTAAATTAGTATTACGTTGTGCAATAATAATAATTTTTATTATATCTTAATACAAATATTGTTATTAACTAAATTATATTTAAATTACACCAGTGAATGATTTGGTAATAAATAATTATGGATAATTTTTTTGAGCAGGATTATGGTCAAAACTCAAGACAAGAACACCACAACATCAACAAATGACGCAACTAAAATAGTATATTATGATAAGATTAAAAATATAATTAATATATTTTACATACAAATTAGGGGAAAATTTATTACTCTCGATAATTAATTAAGCAGAAAAATAATTATATTGTCAGGTTCCTAAGTGATGAATGATGGATAATACAGGGATGGTATAACAAATCTCATACAACACTTGATGTACAGTACAAGTGTCAATTTCAAATGAAACATGTCAAAAAAAATTATATAGTATAATTTCAAGTGAAAATATAGCATAAGTGTAGTATATATTAATTGAGACCGTCTATGGAGCCATTAGTGGCACTAAGGTCTTACTGCCATTAACGAAAAAATTGTATTCTAATATTTAAATGAACGATCGGAACCGTTCATAATGATCTATCTATTAAAAACACGTGGACTACAAAAACTTGATTTATTTAATAATTATTTGATTATGCATCGGAGATAAAACAAAACACATTATCGAACGATAAAAACTGATTATGTGGTTTACAAAATTCGTATATAATATCTGATTTGTTAAATATGTACATCCAACCACTCAATATAATTAGATGAAGTTTTAAAAACGTTTGAGTAATATTTCACCGTAAATCGATTAAAAATTCATTTTTAACCGTTCGATAATGTATTTTGTTTTACGCCCGATGCATAATGAAATGATCACTAAAAAAAATAATTTTTTGTAGATCACATATTTTTAGTACCTAAATAATTATGAACGGTTCGGATCGTCCATTTGAACAACAGAACATGATTTTTTGGTTAATGATACCAAGGCCTTGGTGCCATTAATGGCACCATAGACACACTCTATATTAATTATAAAATGCCCTAACTTTTCTAATTGAAAACATTAATTTGTTAAATTAATTCTTTATTCCATGAGAAATTATTATATGTTCATATAAATACTTGAGGGTTATTTGGAAGATTTTCGGATCAAGGTTCGATTTACATTCTTTGGTTTCAACTTTCATGAAGTTTTTTGATTCAGAACTTTCAAAAAAAAAAATTATATCAAATGCAAATAATTCAGTTCCAAGATAAAAGTTAGATTCATGTTCTTCTAATCACACTAAAAAAACTAATGGTGTTAGTTTCTGACAACATGGATTTTTTGCAATTTTGTTGATGATACAGGGTTCGTTTGCAATATTGATATAATTTAGGGGATGTTATGAAAATTTCTCACTTAGTCTTAATTCATGAATGTTGGGCTTGTTTATAAAAAAGAACTAATAAACTGGCCCATAATATTTCTTGAAAATCTTCTAAGAAAATAGTCTCGGTCCATAATATGCTTTACAAATATCGCCTCCTCTAATCTAACTCCTCTTTCTCTTCTTCTTCCCAAGTAATTTTTCAGAACGAGGATCCGAACCCAAGGTCTGCTCTTCAATCCTTTTATTTGTGCTTTATATCTGCAATTCAGACAATTTCTGTCAAGATTTCCGAAATTCTTTTCTTTTAAGCGACCTTGGAAAGTTTTTAATTCAATTTAAACCTTGATTGAATTAAGAACTATATTTTTTTTGAAAGTTTACTCGGGAAATTAAGAACTATGTTTGATGAATTTAGAGTTTTACAAAACTGTTTTTGGGTGTCAATTTTACTTTGGCATAATTCCATTGTGGTGCAGATTTGAAAGAGGTATAGTATACTTAGAGATCCTTTCATATGCTAGATTTTGTTTCTGCCAGTATTTGTTTCCTTCCATTGGATTGTATTGATTTCTTATAAAAATCTGGATTTTTTTCATAAATTTCAGGTCTAATTTACCAGATAATTAAATCAGGAAAAAGGATAAAGTGATGGCTTTTTCTTTTGGAAGGCTGCCTAATTTATTGCAATTGCCAAGAGCTTTAAGGTAATCAAACTGAATTACAAATCTACTTTACCTTAAATGAACTGAATTGCCAAAAGAGAAAAGAAATTGAGAAAAAAGTTTGTACACAATTCAATTTGCAAAATTAGAAATTATGCACAGGAGATAAAAATGAATCAAAGGATCCAAGTAGATCGCAAGGAAAACTATAACCAAAATCCTTTTTATCTGGCATTAATTTGGAACCATAGGGTTTAGTATTATATCAATATCATTAATTGATATACCATTTTATGTGCAACATAATCTTTAAGTTGCGTACAGATGAACATAACATTAACAACTTACTATCTCTAAAAAAAATATTATTTAGTTAGTAGTTTCAAAATTTTGTTTGCTATGTTTTGTATATATTTGATTGAGTAATTTGATTTAGTATCTTGAATCTCAAATATCAGGCCAGGGCCAATATACACATTATTTTAGTATGTATATTGTATAATTTTTGGGCAATATTAAATTTCTGTAAATTGGACTTGTGAGGGTCCTATTGATAAAATATCTTTTTTTGTGTATTTTTCAGGCAAATTGAACAAGAAATAGAAACCGTAATTAATGTACTAAAACCAGGTCCAGTTGGAATTGTTGAGCACAAATTTTCTTCACAAGAGATTAATGAGGCGAAAATAATTGTGGAAAATGCAGTTCAGAATTGGAAAAGAAACAAATTAGTTAAAAAAGTGCAAAATTATTAAATATGAAATTTGTTTTTGCATTTGTTGTTTCCCTGTTATAAATATGAAATAATAAAAAGAGGATTCATATTTTTGGAACATCTGCTATTGTGAGCTGGTAATTTTGTTTCAGCTTTTCTTATTTGAAATTATTTGAAATTATGCATTCTTTTATTTCTTTTTTGGCAGAACTGGCCCTCTGCATAATAAATAGTATTTTAGGGCACATGGTTTCTACTTGTATGAAATATATTAATTATGTATCAGGAAAATATGTAATTTAAAGGCATGGTGTGAGCGAAAAAGTTTATTTATATTAATAAAAAATCTGTGACTTGATAACGAATATGGTTAAACTGAATAATATAATTTACCATAACGG
Source organism: Juncus effusus (assembly GCA_027726005.1). Taxonomy (NCBI): domain Eukaryota; kingdom Viridiplantae; phylum Streptophyta; class Magnoliopsida; order Poales; family Juncaceae; genus Juncus; species Juncus effusus. The sequence continues at coordinate 2,530,079 of CM050901.1, read as the reverse complement.
ATATGCTTATTTACTCTTTTACGATTGATTCGGGGTCTAGTTGTGTGATCCCTAGACTTTTTGATATATATATGGGGTATGTTCAATGACCAAAACTTTTTCTAAATCAATTTTCAACCGTACTGATGTTGTAACTTGAATTTCATAACATCTGGAGCTCTATAATTTCACCATCGTATATCATCAAAACATGAATAAAAATTAATGGCTGAAAAATACGTTATATGATGGTCAAGACATAAAATTCAAACCGTCATAAAATTTAATCTATAACATAATAATATAATACATTTTTCATCACTATGCTTGCAATTAAATTAGCACTTGTTATTTCGTGATACTAGTAACGATGGATATGTTGTATATGATAACGAAACAAAGCGAGATGGAGAGTATGATGATTATGAGTGTGCCGTTTGCTTTCTCATTAAAATATAAATATTTTTTTCTTTTCTTCTTCTTGTTGTGTGCCATCAGCCATGTGGTTATGAAGTTCAGATATTGAAGACGAGATTTATTGGATTGAATGTGGCGATTGCGGAGCTCATTGTATGTTTGATTAGGGTTGTAAAAAGAAGACTCCGGAGAGAAGTCACGGTGGATTAGCTTGAGACTGAATGCCCTTGTTGTCTCCTTTGCGAGTGTGGATGAGATGGAAAAAATAAAAAGAGTAAGAAAAATGGTAATGGGGTCGTGAATAACTTGCTTCGAGTTAGCCATGAAAGAGAGATTTCAATTTTTTATGGTAGATGCCTACTTGTTGCGGGTTTTTATATATCAAGAGAAATTGCTCAAGTCAGGAAAGAAGTTAGTACTACAATCATTTACAGCACATGATTCATTGTTTTCTTATCATTTACAAAGAAAACCAAAACCAGCTTCTTTTTTTTTTTTTTTTTTTTTTGAGATCGAACCCACATGTGCAAATTAATAGATTTTGTTAAATATGTAATACACAAATTTACATTTGGGGGGGGACTCGAACTTTGGGATATCTCCCAAAGTTCCAGGTGCTTTACCGTTTAAGCCAGCAAGTCTTTTTAGCTCCTAATTTCAATCTATATTAATTAATTATAAAATTTCTTCTTTGTTTATAAAATATTTCTCACTTGAGGACTGTAAAAAAATTATAAAATTTCGTCATAAGGAATTACAAAAGCTCAAGGCAAATCGAAAAAAAATTCTTATTTTAATAATACTATGAAATTCTCAAACCAAAGCAAGAAAAACAGAGCCATGACATGAATTGGCCTAATAAAACTTTGAAGCGGCAATATATAATGAGCGTATTTTCAAGCTTGCTGGGAGTTATCATATCCCCTAATTTCACTTTTCATAACACTGTATATTTATAACCTGATATATAATTGACCGGAAGGGAAAGACACAAAAGCTGGAATAGCTCAGTTGGTTAGAGCGTGTGGCTGTTAACCACAAGGTCGGAGGTTCAAGCCCTCCTTCTAGCGTATTCATTTTTATTATTTTAACTATTTTTTCTTGTAACTATGAGAGAGGGTACATTGTTCATTGGACGTAAGATAAATAATATGGGATACGGCGATTTGAAAAAGGAAAAATATACTTTGCCGCCCTATTTCCCCCAAAAAAAAACATATTTTATAGATCATCGTTAATTCACTATGTTACTTTCATAATATCATCATCATTATTTTATTATATAGAAAGGTATAGGCACCTAATAAATAATATGGGATATGGCGATTTTAGAAAGGAAAAGTATACTTGCCCCAAAAAAAAATTTATATATCATTATTGCATCACTATGGTACTTTCATAACATCATCATTATTTTATTATATAGAGAGGTATAGTCACCGAGAGTATATTTTACACCTATATGGGATATATTTTGACCTGTATGATGTCATGATGAATTATAGGGCATTTTTTGAGGAAATTAGGGGCACCATATAAGCTCTCTTTTAAAAAAGAGTAGTATCTGATATGTTTATATATAATTTTTTTATTATATTTATATATGATAAGAATGTATTAAATTATAAAAATAAAAAATAAATTATAATTATAATAAATAATCATTTCCAAATTTTGTACTATAATATGTGAATAAAATTAATCACACATTTTAAATATAATTCATACACCATGCAATTATCATAGTTCATAAATCAAAATCACAGCTGGATAACATCAAAATTATACTGATAACTAAAGGATGTATAGGATTATTATGAGGAAAATATAGTAATAAGAAATGTGTAATTCATTTTTATTATTTTAACTACTTTTTCTTGTAGCTATGAGGGAGGTTACATTGTTCATTGGACATACGATAATAATATGCGATATTGCTATTTTAAAAAAGAATAGTATCTGATATGCTTATATATAAAAAAAATTTATTATATTTATATATGATAATAATGTATTAAATTATAAAAATAAAAAATAAATTAAAATAATTATAAATCATCACAAGTTTTGTACTAAAATTAATCACACATTTTAAATATAATTCATACACCATGCAAATATCATAGTTCATAAATCAAAATCACAGCTGGATAACATCAAAATTATACTGATAACTAAAGGATGTATAGGATTATGAGGGAATATAGTATAAGAAATGTGTAATTCATTTTTATTATTATAACTATTTTTTGTAGCTATGGGGGAGTACATCCTTCGTTGGACATACGATAATAATAAGGGATATGACGATTTAAAAAAAAAACATAGTATCTAATATGCTTATATATAATTATTTTTAGGGACCTGCTATAGCACGACGCACTGTAGCACAACTGTTTACGACGGGATCCAATAACAGTATATATAATTTATTTTCTAATAACAATATATACATAACAGTATATATAATTTATTTTCTAATAACAGTATATATATAAAAAGTGAAAACAATATATAAAAATGGGAAAACTGTATATAAAATGGGAAAACAGTATATAAAAGTAAAAAAATAAGAAATACACAAATAATAAATAATAGTATATTAAATGGCGAAACAATATATAAAATGAGAAAACAATATATAAAATGAAAAATAACAGTATATCTACAGTGCGTCGTGTTTGCACATTTCCCTTATTTTTATTATATTTATATGATCAAAATGTATTAAATTATAAAAATAAATAAATAAATAAATAAATATATTAATTAATCATCATTTTCAAGTTTTGCACTATAACACCTAAACAAAATTAATTACACATTTTATATATAATTCATACACTGTGCAAATATCATAGTTCATAAATCAAAATCACAGCAAGATAACATCAAAATTATACTAATAAGTAATAACTAAAGGATGTATAGGATGGTGAGGGAAATATAGTAACAAGAAATATTTGGTTGAGAGAATATAGATCACAATATATAATGAGCCAAAATATCCGCGAATATGCATCCACATTGTATGATTTAAAGTATTTCGCAAGTATTTTCAATTATGTTGTACTATTCTTTCATTTAAATTGATGTTCTTAGCGATTTCGATAGATTTATTGAAAATAATATATGGCATGTTAATGAATATCAAACGTAATCATCAAGTATTCACTATCAAAAAATCTCGTGAGGTTAGAAGAAAATAATTTTCATAGTACTCAAAACTTTTACATATTTTTTTGGTAATATGCCACACATTCTAAATACCCGTATCAACATGCAGGTTCCAATATAGTATCATTCATAACATTTGCAAGAAGAGAAATTTAGCTCAAGTTTTTGCGAAATGTCCGTAGTTTACTTTATGTACATTTACAATAGATTTACTACACATAACTCTTCTATATGGCATTTATGAGAAGAAAAACAATAAGAAAGAAAAAAAATGAGAACAAAAATTTTAAGAATAAAAGTCAGAAGAAGCTCAAGCTGTACCAGTAATTAATCTCTCTCTTTGATCGAATTTCTTAACTTTTATGAGTCCAATTAGAACTTGCAATCCGAAAAATGCAGTGAGAATATAAGCAGTCAATGCAGGGATCTGAAAAGAAAAAAAAAAAAAAGTTTTTAGGGCCAAACTGCATATATGAAACATATCTCAATAAAATACGCTGCATTGACCATATTACGCTCTTATTTTTACATGTTTTTTATTTTCTTTTTTTCAAATTTTAAACTTTAGAGTTGAAATAATTATGTTTCTAATGTAATGCAAAATGGGCTTTACAAGTGAGAAAATTTCATTTGAGATTATTGAATTTCTTATTTCATTCTCAACCCAATAAATAAAATTAAACTAGGTTTATATCGGTTTGGTTTAAAATTGGTTACAAACTTATTTAGTTGGTTTGAATCTGATTCGGTTTAGTTTAAATCGATTTTAGTCTTATTCGTTTCGGTTTAAATTGGTTTAGTCTCATCAGGTTCGGTTGAGTTTTAGGGTTTAACCCTAGATTTAGGGTTTAGGGTTTAACTTACGCGAACCGAGTTGAAGTATAAAATTGTTGCAAGATTCACCAAGCTTCCCGCCGCAACTCCCTATCAAAAAAAATAATAATTTTGAGTCTTGTAAAATCAAATTTTTCTCTAAACAAAATAATGAGTTTTTGTTTATTAAATATTAATACAACACACATGCATGCATGCAATTAGAATAATCCAACTACTTCAATATTAATTCGTTTATTCTTTAACTTTTTTACTTGCTGGTATTTGGAATAATTTTATAACAGTTATTTCCTTATTTCACTCTTAACCGCTCAAAAATAAGTATATTCAATCGCGTTGACTAGAAAATATTATTGCTAATAAAATTATAAAATATGAATTAGTTATTAGTTCCATTTTTTGGTTTAAATTATTTTTACTCACACATCCAATTGTTTTTTGTACTGTAGCGACTCTTTGAAAAGCTCTTTCCGATTCCAAAGCTCTGACACGCAACTTTAAATCGCCTTGCTCCTATAAAATGATCCAAAAATAAATAAATAAAGAGTTTATGTCAAATAAAAAAAAATAAGTAAATTAAGTACCAATCGCTCTATTATTTGTGCGAGTTTTTCTACTCTGTCAGCTTGTCTGAATAGATTATAAAATGCTTGGTTCTGACGGTCCCATCTTTTCCTAAAATCCTGCATTTTAAATGAAATCAAATAAATTAAAACTAAAATTAAAACGAAAATTACAATTACAATATGAAAATTACATCTTGAACTTACTTTTACAACAAAAGTATCATAATTAAATATAAAAAAAAATTACAAGAAATGGCCTAAATTTGTATAAAATTAATAAATTGTGGACAATTTACCTTAACAACAACTTCAATTCCTGCTTCCCTAAATTTCAGCAATTCCAATGCATATCTGGTTTTGGGAAACAATTAAGAGAATAATAAGATATTACAGGAAATTAAACTCGTTTTTTTTTTACAAATGTACCCTAAAAAATCGTAAATCATTACTTCTGTAAGTATAAATAAAACAAGAATCACTGGAAAGAATTTCAATATTTACCAAGTAGTTGGACTAAAACTATGCCAATATGATTATGGTTTTAATTAAATTTTTTTCTATTATTTTTTTATTTTTAAAAAAGGTATATATGTAACAATTAAATGCAAATATTAATTTACTCACGGTTTAGCAATCTCTGTTATATCAAACCTAGGATCAAGGCCCTTTCCTATTCCATCTAGCACTGCAAATTACCAAACAAAAAAAATTACTAAATTTGTATGATTTTTTTCCTACTATATAAGAGGAAATATTTTTACATAACCGTGCAAACCTAAAAAAAAATCAAATACTTACCTTATTTGATGCCTAATTGCAGAAATAGAATCAAATAGAGTACGGAAAAAATAGGTTAATTGAGTTTTCAATTTCACTACAAGGGGAATATGTGGCAATGTACTGGAAATGTCCAGTATAAATTTGAACTGGAGAGAATTGGATAGTATTTAAGAACCTGAAAAGGCTCTAACAACAAAGGTGAAAGTAGCCGGAAATCTGAAGGGCTGATCTGCTGCTATAGCCAAAAGATCCTCTCCTAAAATAATAATAAAATAAATTAATCAGCATGAAAATTTAATGGAAAAAGCAAAAGAAATAAAAAGGAATAATAAGGAGAAAAATAAACCAATAGCAGCAAGTCTTTGTTTCTTCTTTTCTAGTTTTTCCTCTTTGCTTAGTTGTTTCTTAAACCCTAGCTCAGCTGTGGCCATTTCTCTCTCTTTCCTTTGTGCAGCTAATCTTTCTTCAAAACTGAAAATATAAACAAATTATAAATATCAGAATTTCAATTTACGTGATTTTTTCTTCTCTTGTTAGCAGTTATTTTATGTTTAGTTTTACAAAGTATATCTAATGAGGAAGAATTAAAATCAATAATCATTCGATATTACATCATTGTTCAATTCGGATGTATTAATTTTATATTCAAAATTGATTTTTATGTGATATTTTATTTTTTTATTTTTTTCTTATTTTCTTATTTTTATATTTGTGAAGTACTTGTTAAGGAAGAACTGAGCAGTTCTTCTGACAGCTGTCATGTCTCCAGTTGGAACCAGCACACCCATTTGAACCATCGATTGAAGAACCTAAAGTTCCAAAATTTAATTAAATAAATTAATAAAAATAAATAATTAAATTAATAAACAAACAAATAGGGGACGTAAAGAAACTAACTCTTTCAGGATCTTTCTCATAAATCCCATAGAATGCTTCAAGCAATCCTTCCCTTATATTTGGACTTATACTGTAAATTAAAAAATGAACAATAATATGTGAATAAATACATTAAGACCTTCATGTTTTACACATTTCCTGCTTTGACAGTTAAAATTATAAAAAATACGCCCTAATATATATTTGGTCTATACCAGCCATTATAAAACGCTTATTTGAGACTTCAATTACAATCAATACATGTAATGAGATAATATTTTATATAATTTATCATTCATATTAAAATTAAAAAATATTAAAATTAAGTTAATTAACCTGCCCATCATTCCAAAATCGTAGAAAATAAGCCTGCCTCCATTCACATCATCCACTGCAATATTTCCAGGATGCTAAAACAAAGAAATAAAAACAAAATAAAATATTAAAACATACATTTTTATAATGAAATAATGTTATAACATAGATTTTTATAACTAAAATAATACACAGCAAATTAAGTAGTAAAAAAAAAGAAAAATGTTAAGAGAGAAAGAACGTACCGGATCAGCATGAAAAAAACCATGAGAGAGAATTTGCTCCAAGTAAGATTCAACAGCGTATCGTCCCAACCTAAGGAAGAATACTAGCATTAAATGCTTTATTTTATCTCAAATTAAGCTAATAAATGCACATTAAGTTCTCAATAAATATATTTAAATTGTTATATATACCTTTTACGATCTACACCTAACTGATCCAGCTGCTTTATCCTATTTATTTTTATGCCTGGTACATATTCCATCGTTAACACCTGCACAAAAAATATATATAGATAAATAAGTAAATAAATAAATATATAATTCAATAAATAAATATATCGACAAACATGATTAAGAATGTTTAGAATAAAAATCTCTGTTCAAAAGGATTTTGGCAGGTCACCAGAACAAAATAAATCCCAATTTTCAGGTACTAGTTGAAAATAAAAATTTCAGAAAAAAAAAATTTATTTCTTGACAATTTTTTTTTTTTAGATAAAAACCTGAGGGGTGGTGAATTCCCAAACTATATTTGGTACTTTTACATAATCCAAAGATTTGAAATTCTCAGAAAATTTCTCTGCATTTGCTGCTTCTTTCGTATAGTCAATTTCCTATATAGAAAAAATAAAAAATAAATAATTGAGTCAAAGGTTAAAACAATAAAACACAGATACTAAATAATAAAAATTCAGATTAGAAATCAGGATCCATTTAGTCGCATTCAACAATTCCAATTTGAATAAACTATTTATTATTTGGGATCAATTTCTTAAAGTAAAAGAAAAAAAAAAGGAAATTTGCAAAAAAAAGCCCCTACATTATGCTGAAATTGCAAAAAATCCTGCATTATTGGAAATTGCAATTTTGGCAACAATTCAGGGGCTCTTTTGCAGAATAAAACACAAAAAAGGAAAAAAACAAACCTGATATAACACATAGGCACATTCATCATAAATAGCAACCCAATCTCTTTTCGCACCGTCAGATTTGGGGTCCACTTTTTGAAGATATTCAGCTATTACCTACAATTTAATTTAATATAAATAATTTAGTTAGTTAGGTTATATGCAACCTTTTTTTTTTAATTATTCTTTTGAGCAATTAGAAAAATACCCTTAAATTCTTCAAATCAATGTCAAATAGGTCCTTTAGACCTGGTCTTTGTACTTTAATAACAACCTCTTGGCCCTTTAAACTCGCTCGGTGCACCTGGCCTAACAAAACAGAAATTTAATTAAGTAATAAATAATATTTAGTTATACCCAAATTACCCTTTTTCGCCTATATCTATGTAGGGACCCACTTAAATTTTTTGTTTTTAAAAAGGGTATAAATGAAAACTTTGAGTAATAATAATAAATTTATTACCGAGACTAGCAGCAGCAATTGGTTCAAAGTCAAACCGGTCAAAGATATTTCCAACTGGTCCCCCCAATTCTTCTTCTATTATTGACACGGCCGTTTCTGACGGAAATGGCGGTACTTGATCCTTTTAAAAAATAAAAAGAAATAAAAATTTAACCTAATTAAGGGTCAATTATGCATATTAGCAGAATAAATTAATAAAATATATTTAGAAAAAACTAACTCACCTGTAGTTCAGAAAGCTGGTCAACATACTCTTGAGGCAGAATATCGACTCGAGTTGAAAATTGTTGACCAATTTTAATAAAAGTTGGGCCAAGTCTTAGAATATTCTCTTTCAACCACTTGGCGAGCTCTTTTCGCCTAATTACCTTTTTCTCCTCTGTCATTCCTCCTGAATTAGAAAAAAAAAACATTCATTAATTATTTAAATTGGTATGATTATGATATTCCATTTTTAAAAAAAAGCAAATTATAAAAGAAAGAATGTCATTCCTCCTAAATTAGATAAAAATACAAATAGTGAATTAGTTATTTAAATTGGTACAATTACGATATTCCATTTCCAAAAAAAAAAGTAAATTATAAAAGAACGAATTTAGAATGTATTACCGCGATAAGCGAACTTTTGATTGTTAAACCAGGCCTTGAAAATAAAATTAAAAACGAAACCCCAAATCTCCAAAGTCCTTTGAATGGTCGAATAGGTTTTGAATCGGCTCCATCTTCCTCCTGGCGCCACAGATACCTGAAATTCAAATTGTAAGACCCCCATTTTTGCAATTTTTAACTGAATTAGGTTTAATTTTTGAAGTAACTTCGAAAAAAAAACAAGTTAATTAAGTACTTGTGGTTCTTGATTTTTCTTAAACCAAGCATCTTCTCTTCCAATATCCTCCAATCTCATCTTTCTTTCTTTCTCCGCTGAGTTGCTCCCACCGCCATTTCCATTATCTGACTTCACCAATCCGCCATTCCCATTATTACCATTCTTCAAATACGCATCCAATTTCTCGCCTTCTTCGAGCTTGAGTCCTCCTCTCCCGTTGCCGTTCAAGCTGCTGTAGTTGTCTAATTTCTCTGCAATCCGGGTTTTTTCGTCCAACGCCGAGCGAACGCGGAGCTTCCTCGCCTGGACGCGGCGCGCGAACGCCGGAGCTCGGAGCGGGTGCCATGTGGCAACCAGAGATGACATCATGGAAACTGGAGATTGTATTCAGCTCAATCCCAAACTAATTTCCTCACACTTGAGCTCAAAAAATCCTTATTTTCTCAGACTAGAGCTCAGAAAAAAACTAATTCTGTCAGACTAGAGCTCAAAAAAAAATACTAATCTTCTCAGACTAGAGCTAAAAAAACTAATTTCCTCACACTTGAGCTACTGAGAAGAAAGAATGGAGAAGGAAAGGTCTAAGGAGGGGTGGTGAGGGTGCCACGTGGCGGCGCGGCATAGGAAGGAAGAGAAGGAAAGAGGGATAAAGTGGTGGTGAGAGTGCCACGTCGGATGCGAGCGACGAGCCGGAAGAGTTAAAAGTGGATGCGACCGTGGTAGGACGAACGATGGTACGCCTTCATTTCTGACCGCTTATTAAAACAGCAGCCCATTTACAATTCTAATCTAAACCCTTTATTTTATCAACTATTTATTAACCAAAATAAGACTGCTTAAAAGAGACTGCAGAGTTACATAATACATCCATATAAAATTAACGGCTTAAGAGCAACCAGTGTTAGAGGTGGCAAATGGGCGGGTTGGGCCGGGTTCGGGTCAGGTCATTTCGGGTTCCGGGTCGTTCGGGTCACGGGTCGTTCGGGTCACGGGTCGTTCGGGTCTCGGGTCGCTCGGGTATCGGGTCGCTCGAGTACCGGGTCGATCGGGTCTCGGGTCGATCGGGTCGTTCGGGTCTCGGGTCGTTCGGGTTATGGGTCATTCGGGTTTGTATTTCGGGTAATTCGGGTCTGTGTTTCGAAAAAGTTTGGTCTGTGTTTTGAGCAATTCAAGTTTGTATATAGATAGACGAAATATCGAAAATTCGACTTAATTTTCATAGTTCCTAAAATTGAAATCAGGATCTAACTCGTTCACTGTCTGTGTAGTGAGAATCATCCGACTCTGATTGGAATCGGCCGAGTCGAATCGGAGAATCTGATTTTTTTAAAGTATTATCTTCAAATTAAAAAAATGGAATAAAATGAAAAAAAAATTTTAAAGTTATAAAAATATGGAAAGATTCAAATAAAATATAATCATATACATTTGGATATATCTATTATATATGATATTTTGACTATATTTTTTATTTAAGAGGGGCAATGAAAAAAATCGAAAAAAATAAAAATCAGAAAAAATAAAAAAAATCGAACTTGGTTTAATTTTGTTGTTGACCTGTTTATTGCACAATATTATATAATATTAATTTTGTATGTTGTTATTAGTTATGTGTTATTTATACAAAATGAGTTCACTATAACAAACCAAGTTTTCTATTAAAAAATATTAATTCATTAATGTATTAATAATTTAATATCATAAGATGTGAGAATTAAAAAATCATCATTATACACATAACACATGTAGATATACAACTTTTTCAATGTAAAATTACAGAAAGTCCAATAATTATGGCAAAATCAGCACACAAATATTCAGCTTCATGTTATTCATCTTGCATTACATGTTATTCAGGTTTCGAAAATTGGGCGGGTCATTCGGGTTCGGGTTCGGGTAATTCGGGTTACGGGCCGTTCGGGTTTCGGGCCTCTCGGGTTTCGGGCCATTCGGGTTTCGGGTCAGGTCGGGTTTCGGGCCGTTGACTTGTCAACATCTTCGAGTCGGGTCAGGTTCGGGTTCGGGTCGGTCGGGCGGGATTTTCGGGTTCGGGTCAAAACCGGACCGGACGTCGACTCGGAGGAGCATCGGGTCACCCGTTCATCGGTCGAAACAGCGGATCGACCGGTTCAATTGCTGATTTTTTAAAATATAATTTATAAATAAATAAAATAACTTTGTATGCTTAAAATAAAATAATAAACATAAAACAATAAGTTATTAAATTATACTTGGCAAATCTTTTGATTAAGTCTCAAATTTCTTGATTATTTCCATTGTTAAACCAAAAGAGAAGGAAATAATCTAAGAAAAAAAGGGAAATAATCGAATTAAAGAGAGAAGAAAAGGAAAAAACTTGATTCTGCAAAAAATCGGGTTCAAAAGCCGGTCTGATTTTCGGTTTTCTCAAAAAAACCGACTGATTCTATAAAAATAAACCGAGTTGTATGCATATCCGATATAATTATTAAACCGAACCGAAAATCAATTAGAATTTAAACAACTATCAACAAAAGTCTAAAAACAATTAAAAAGTAAAATCCCTAAAAATTAGTTTAATCTTCACACTTCCGTACGTAATAGACCCCCCTATAGGTCTCCAGTAGACAACAATTGGCATCAGAGTGGGAATACAGACCGTTTCAAATTCAATTTTGAAACAAACTTGTATTTTCGATCATGACGGGAATCTTGCCTTCCGTGGATGAAGTATGCGAGCGAGCCTTTCAAGAAATGCTTCGAAAACGGGGACGCGTTGCTCCTCCGACACCGACTACGAAATCTTCTTCCGACGCATTGCCTTCCGTGGATGAGGTGTGTGAACGGACGATACAAGAAATGATTCGACTAGGACAGCTTCCAGCTCCACCCCGTCCTCCTCCCGCGACATCCTCCATCGACACTTCATCTTCACGTTCATTCCGTGACATGAGTCACCAGGTATTTCTAGACCCTACTCTTGATTTAAATTTTTGTCTGGCATATGTTCTACGTTCAAACAATTTAAATAATAATGTAGAACTTGGACCAAGAGATGAACTAGTACAAGAAGTTGATAGGTTTCGGGAATGTCTTGTTAGTACTCAACAAATGCTAATCGATTCCGAGGCCTCGGTAAAGTCGTATAAGGCACAATTAAAAGAATTTGGAAAATTAATAAAATTAAATAATATTAATTGTGAATGTGAAAAATTAAAAATTAAAATAAATCATTTAAAAGTCGAACTTGTAAGTTTAAAATGTGAAAATAAATCCCTCAAATATGCTTGTGCCAGAAATGTCAAAAATAGATTTGATTTAGACAACATATTAATAGAGTAGAAACCAAATGATAAAACTGGTATTGGGTTCAAGAAAGAAATCAGTACTAAATCGACACACATATTCCGAGGAAGATTCAATATAATGAATCACAAAATCGAGCTCCCAAATATTACACTAAAGAACATCCAAAACAATATTTTTCAAATTCAAACAATTTTGCAAAATCAAATAATTTTGCAAAGTCAAACAATTTTTCGAAATCAAACGTTTTTAGTGCCAAGTCGACCGAACCGAGTCTAAGGAAAGCCGAGTTTTCTTTCCACTATAAAAATCATTTTGTGAAGAGTACTGAGAATACCTCGAGGCCCACTTGTACGTTTTGTAACTATTGTTGCAAAATATGTTATATATCCTTGGAGTGCCCTTTGCGCAAAACAAGTACTTCACCGAAGTACATGTTTGTGGAAAGATAGGAATGTTTTTAAAGTATAAACTTCAATATCTTAATATATTGATAAAAAAAATTTAGTTTTAAAAAGCATGTTTGATATTTTCAATTTTCAATTTTTTGAGGGGTATGTGTAAAAATTTGCAAAGAAAATAAGAGGAATGAAATGAATCGGAGGAGAGAGAACGTGGAAGAAAATAATAGGAGATTTCTATTTTTTCACTATATATATACTCAAGTAGAATTGGATCCAATAAACTTTTGCGTAGTGGGTTCGTTGATTATTAGTTATGACTCACTACATATTACTTACAGTTCATCATGTTCACAAAAATCGTTGCATGAATGTGGTTCACGTGAGCTGTTGTATTATACTAGTTTTGGTGTACATGAAATAGGTGTATTTAAAAGTGTCACTTATCTTATGTATTGGTGTTTTTACATTTTGTTCCGGTACCTTGCCAATTTAGTCCCACCATCAAAATTGGAACTCAAATGAGAGTTTTAAATAGGCTCACATTTTAGAAAGGGTAACTATATTAACTCTTATGAGGCTTGAATGTTGTGGGTACTTGGCTGAGCAGTGTTGCAAAATTTTTTGATTTGGACCGATTAATTCCTGATTAGTATCAAATTTTTAGAAAAACAATTGGATTTAGCCAAATCTTTTTGAAAAATCTTTTGTCCGATTTGAGCCTAATTTTAGCCGATTTTTATGAGATTTGGTCCTATTTTTCTAAAAAAAGCCCAGAAAATAACATTTGTAGGCTCTTCGTGTCTAGACTTGGGGTTTAGTTCTTACTCTTAGTGCGACTTACAATTCAAACGACGAGCAGCGACTAACTTTTGGTGGGCGACGACTGAGAAATTATAGTGTTACTTTAACATGTTATTTGGTAAATAAATTTATATTAATTTTTTGTTGAGAAATTATAGTGTTAGTTTATAATTTTATAATTAAAATATGATAATTTGTACTAACATAATCGTTCGATTAATTGTCGACTAATCCCGATTAATCTGATTAATCCCAAATCCCCACCTCGCCGACCGAGGAGCGATTTGCGACTTTTACAACATTGTGGCTGAGTCAAAGGTTGACTGGACACGTATCAGATATCTAAGAAACAGTCATCCAATTTTGTATACTATGGTATAATATAACTATTTGTTTTTTACAAATTTACCCCATAATTATTATTAAATAAAATTAAGCCCCAATTTAAACTGTTTAGGCTCTAGTTGTGTAATGAAACCTCTTTTATAGTCAACTAGAGAATGCTCGCGCTTTGCGCGAACTGTCCGTCTGTCCATAACATACTTCAATAACTTAATATATTTCAATTGTGAAGCTTATTATATGTAAATAATGACATGCAAATATGCAATCAAACTTAAATCAAGGATACCTAAATCCAAATAAACTCCATATAAAATAAATCCAAACAATCTTAATTTCGAAAAATACAAAAAATCTCAAACATCATAAATTGGAAGTATCTTATATGATGAAAATCAATCTTTTTTATTACAAAACAATAACGATATTTTTATTACAATAAATAAAATCTAGCATTCTGGGCTCTAATAAAGGAATTTTTTTGAATAGTAGCACTATTTTGAAGAATAATTAATCAGATAGCATGATTTTCAAAATATTTGGGTAGGTAGCACTTCCGCCAGACCCTCTGGCGGAACTACTTCAGTTCCGCCAGAGGGTCTGGCGGAACTAGACCATTGTTTTGGACTTTTTGGGTCCATTGTAAGTTGGGAAAGTGGTCTAGTTCCGCCAGACCCACTGGCGGAACTAGCTATTTCTAGCTAGTTCCGCCAGACTCACTGGCGGAACTAGCTAGAAAATAGCTAGTTCCGCCAGAGGGTCTGGCGGAACTAGACCATTTTTTTGGACTTTTTGGGTCAGATTGTAAGTTGGGAAAATAGTCTAGTTCCGCCAGACCCACTGGCGGAACTAGCTATTTCTAGCTAGTTCCGCCAGAGTGTCTGGCGGAACCTATATTTTCGTCATTTTTGGGCCAATTTCACCGTCTAAATTGGGCCGAAAATAAATTTTACCTAGTTCCGCCAGACCCGGTGGCGGAACTAGCCTTTTTCATTAATTAAGGCTGTTTAAGGGTACCAAATGGCCGAGATTAGCAAAAAAAAAAAAATCCCTACTTCCGCCAGACCCTCTGGCGGAACTATTTCAGTTCCGCCAGAGGGTCTGGCGGAAGTGCTACCTACTCAAATATTTTGAAAATCATACTATCTGATTAATTATTCTTCAAAATAGTGCTACTATTCAAAAAAATTCCTAATAAAGTAGCCTTCTGCACGAGCTTCTGTCCTTGCTCAATCTTCTCATTCACTGCTCATAAATTGCAGCTTCAAGAAGCCTCTTGTCCAGTCTAATTAGTGAGTCCAATATTGGAGTAATTAGAATAGTGGAGAATAATTTGCAGTCATTAAAGTTATCAAGTCTTTCAAATACCAATAATCGGAATATGGAAAGTAATTCTGCAATAATCATATATTGCTATGCTCGACTCTTCATTCTACAAAAATGAAAAAAATAAGTCAAAAACTACCGGAAAATATAACAATAAGGTTCAAAAATCGAACATATAAATTTCAATACAAAGATTATCATTGTTGCAATTTATATTGTAAATTTACATCTCTAATTTTTTGGCCTTTCATTTGAATCTTCTACTGTGTAGGAGAAACATTTGATTGTGAATAAAACTTGCTAAATCAAATTCTCAATCTTCATTTCATCCTCTATTATGAAACTAAAGAAAAAAAATCTATAAAAATCTGAAAGTTTATGATAATATTCATTGAAAATTTGGGGGTTTTATTTAATACCTATTTCATTGAGTGGACCCAGCACCTTTCTAAAAAAAAGATGATGAAGGAAGTATTATCATATTCCATATTTCCAAAGTTTAAAGTATGTAATGAATTATTTATAATGTTAATGTCTATGTTAGATGACTCATTATATGAATAGATACATTTATATTATCTTATTTGATTAATGGGGGACCATATTTACTTTGGTGATTTTTTATGGCTGTTTTGGTACAAAAATATTCTGGCGGGTTGAGAATGAACCGAATTGACTCGCTACACTAAAATTACATAGATGCAGCTATATCATATTAGCTAATTAGTGGGTCTATATATTTTTTGTCTGATTCATTATGACACATATGGTATAGCAATCTTAATGGGTTACACAAAAACTTATCTTATCTCATTTTTTTGACTCTCTACACGAAATATTACATAGGAAAAGCCACAAAAAAATTCACAAAATCACACGTGTCATCAAGTCAGGAAAATAGAAGAATTATATACAAGGGGAATAGGGGCGCAAAGGAAATCTAAAAAGAAGCTAACAATTCTAAAAGCTCTGATTGTTTAATTTATTTGCATTTTTATCTATTTTTATTTTATCTATTGCATATACTTTGCGTTTTATTTGGTACAATTAGTGTCTGGTTGTTTTTATCTATGCAACTGTTGCAGAATTTTGATGCTTTGCTTTTTTTTGGTTGGTCATTTAGTGTAGTGTGTTTTTATCTATGCCACTGTTGAATTTTGATGCTTTGAATATTGATGGTATTATTGAGAACCAAACCAAATTATGAGATATTGTTGATATTTTGAACCAATTATTTTTCTTCTTCACCTTATATCTCACCCCTGACCTTGACTCTTCATTCTATTTTTGGATAAACAAAGATAAAAAAGTGACCATAATTTTTGGACATACATATACATATATATACATATATATATATATATATATATATATATATATATATATATATATATAGAGAGAGAGAGAGAGAGAGAGAGAGAGAGTCCGTCTAGGAAACTAATGTTAGTATAAAGCGTTTGATAATAATAATTTTTGGACCGTTTGATCTGCTTTAATTTTATCATCATAGAAATTCATACAAATTTCAAATCAAATGCATACAATAATAATTCAAAAAACTTTCTAATCAAAATGCATAGTAACATTATTCATACAATTTAATCAAATCGCATTCATATATATATATATCCATTACAAATTAATGAACTCACATATCATAATCCATACAAATAAATTTCAAACTAAAATTCATATAATATTTAAATTTACAAAAATACTTTAATCTCTAAATTCAATCAAAACATGCCAACATTTTCATCTCAAACCCCTGTTTTTTTAAATATATGAAAATAAGAGATTTTTGGAAGATAAGAAATCGGAATATCGAAGGAAAGTTCTATATTCGGAATAGCACTTCCATTTATGCGATTATTTCCTTTGTGGTTCAAGGTTTATTTCCTTTTCAGGTGAGAGAGAGAGAGAGAGAGAGAGAGAGTTACTAAATATGTTGATCAAAGAGTTGCACACAAATTAAAACAGATCCAAGGGTCTATAAATTGTTAGTACCAACTCCTTGATAATAATATTAGTTTATTAGTAAAACTCTATGGTGATATATATATATATCACCATAAGACTTGGTACTCTTACCTTTTTATCCATTGGATTGCATCAAGATTGGTGCCATAATTAACTTACTAATGGATCAATAAAAATATTAACAGACAATAAATAATATAATATAATATAATATAATATAATATAAGTAATATAAAATAAAAATATAATATAAAATAAACAAGATAATAAAATATAATATAATAAAGAGATGATGAAATTTTGGACTTCTAGCTTTTAGAGAGAATTATATTTGGGTGAAATTGTGTAGAGAAGAAATTCAAAGAATTACTTAATTCTTATTTCAATGGTTTGCCAAACGAAGAATTTGTAGGAAATGAAATTTTGAGATCCAATTCCACTTGCCAAACGGGCCCTTAATTGGAATTAGGGAGTGGAATTGGATCTCAAAATTTCATTTCCTACAAATTCTTTGTTTGGCAAGCCATTGGAATAAGAATTAAGTAATTCTTGAAATTTCATCTCTATACAATTTCACCCAAATGTAATTCTCTCTAAAAGCTAGAAGTCCAAAATTCCATCATCTTTTTATTATATTATATTATATTATATTATCTTATATTATATTATTTATGTTATATTATATTATTTATTTTATATTACTTAGGTTATATTATTTCACTTTATATTATATTATATTATATTATATTATATTATATTATATTATATTATATTATATTATATTATATTATATTATATTATATTATATTATATGATATGATATGATATGATATGATATGATATGATATGATATTATATTATATTATATTATATTATATTATATTATATTATATTATATTATATTATATTATATTATATTATATTATATTATATTATATTATATTATATTACTTATGTTATATTATAATATATTATATTATTTATATTAAATTATATTATCTTATATTATATTATATTATTTATTTTATATTATATTTTTATTTTATATTACTTAGGTTTTATTATATTATATTATATTATATTATATTATATTATATTCCATTCTACATAATTCCAGATTTTTACAAACCAAACAAAAAATTATGTTTTTCAGAATTTTATACTTTTAATATCCAAACAAACTTTAGAATTAATTAATTCAGAATTTTATACTTCTCCATCTCAAAATTCAATTCCATTCTACTAATTCCACTTGCCAAACGGGCCCTTAATGAATTGGGCACTGTGGGAATTGTACGTATGGGATAATATTGGGCCCAGCCCATCTGATCTACCTTTGAGAATTATCTTTCTATAACTCTAAGTCATTATGGTCAAGTTTTGCCAATTTTCATATTAGTCTAGGAAAACTATGGATGACACTCCTTCCTATTTGGCTGGTTCCCTCCCTCCTATCATTGAGAAGTTTCCTATACCAAATTCATTTCCCTCCTTTTCTTGAGACAGAATCAAGGCTCGCATAGGTAATTCATTGAATTGCTTCATTTGTTGTGAGTTCTCATTTTGGAATCGACCGCCTCAAAGAATCCCAAATAAGTGCTCTCATCAAGCAGATTTTCGGATCGGACGAGCTGAAAAGAGAGTATGAGGATTTGAATGAACAAACGACGCGAGCACAAGCTGAGTTAGTGCTCATTTGCTCCGAAGAGAGAAATATCGTCGCTGAGAGAAAGCAAAGAAGGCTCAGAAGGAGGAGGCTGAGAAGCATCTCCGTTTGCAAGAAGAACTGGTAAATGAACTCTTCATTAACTATTGATATTAATAATTGAATATAACTTTGCACTATTATTCATTGAAACCATCTGATTAAGATCTGATAGTCACAAACAAACTCACAACGGTTCTCACTAAATCGGGTATGAAACACAAAACACCAATTCAACCAATCATATGCTTATGGTTTAATAACCACATAAATATTGCCATGAAATATCAATAAATTTGAGAAAATGAATGACTAAGATTCAACAAAAAAATTGATCGAATGGTCGAGATAACATCGATGATATGGCCTTTTGATGAGGCTCAAAAGTAGGTGAAAAATAAGGGGTTAGGGTTAATAAGGAAAATTTTGCACAAAAAAAAACTTTTACTTTTGCTCCAATTAATAAAAAAAAAGGGTTCAGATATGAAGTGACAAGCTTTTGGAGGGCCAAGAAACGTCCGATTACAAAAGGTATGATGGAATTATAAAAAGGTATATTTGTAAACACAAAAGATATAGTGAAATTATAAAAATGTATATTTTCAAAAAGGTATATTTGTAAACACAAAAGGTATATCTAAGTACAAATATATATGTGTACAGCTAAAACTGTATGGTGAACGCTTCTTGGCACTCTAAAAGCTTGACACTCAAAATAATTTCTCTTTTTTAAAATAAAACACATAAATTAACGGATTTTTGAAATAAAAAGTTAATTTACATTCGGTGGTACTCTGTGATCTCATCGTCAGCCAAATGCAGTTTCCCCGTATTATTCTTGTCCTGTGCGTTCAGTTACTCGATTTGCTCCTTGATCGCTTCCAATTCACGTCTCAACTTCTCCACTTCTCTTGCGTGTTTCCTCTTTTCTTCCTTCTTCTTCTCGAGCTCTTTGCTGCAGCTCTTCATTTTCGACTTTATACGCGATATTTGCTCCTTCAACTCTTTAGCAGATCAGGTTGCTGGAAAAGGAAAAATAGACCACCATTTTGATTTATTAGCACTTAATTCAAACTAAACCGTTATTGTTATGAGAAAAGAAACAAACAATTACCTTTTATCAGGTTCTTGTTTTTTTCTAGCCATATTCTTCTCAGAAGAAACGATTCTTTTTAGATACACGCTCTGTTCTTTCTTCTTTACGTCTAACTCATGTTTGCACTCGTGGTTGCCAAAGAAAATGCTCTGTCTTCATCATTTTCTGCAATTTCAAACAAAAAAAAAATCATATTTTAAATAATACAAGGGCTCTTTTGCAATTTAGGCATAATAAAGGGTTTCTTTTTTTTGCAATTAATAATTTTTCTTTTCTTCTTTAAAAAATTATAATTCTTAATGAAATATTTTATTTCTAATGTTAAAATCATTAACTATAAATTTGTTAAAAAAAAAAATTTATTTTAAGTTCCACAGGAATTAAAATACCACATGTTATCATGGCAATTTACCTGCTGATAATCTTTTGTAATAAATGGGTCAAACGGATTAAATTCAAGGCATTAAACTGATTAAATGATCATAGACTGAAAAAAGTAGCTGGTAGCATACCCTATTTTCCGAAAAATTATCAGATGGCACGGCGGATATGAATGAATTCTGTCAACAATAATCTTCATCAGATAGCAAAAAGGTAGCAGAAGACCCTATTTTTTACCAGTCCGTGTGATCTGTCCTTGATTTTATTTAACTTTTTCTTCTACATATTTGCATCCTTCAACTTCTCTATCTGATTTATTGACGATTCACCGCAAAAATATACATAATAAAATGCATATTTTTTTCTAACATAATTAATTTTTTTTTTTATGGAACTTAAATTCAGTTCAAGGTTCGGAAAATCGGAACCGGAGTCGGCCCCTTCGGATACAAATTTAGAATCGGCTAAATCGCATAAGAATCGGATTGAATAGGATGAAGAATCGGACCAATTATATGAAATTTTTTTATATAATCATGAGAATCGGGTATTAACCGGATTGAAGTTTACCGATTCTGAGTCGAATCGGCTAAATTAGAATCAGACTCGACGATTCTTAGAAGTTAGAACTATGATCCAGTTGCACATGAGTAGACGTGAGATTTGTGTTTTTCTTTCTTTTCATCTTGATGCAAATTTACCAGGAAACTTCTCAACTCATCTTCTCAATGATTTCAAGTACGGTTGAAATGTTAAACATTCTACACTGAAGAAATGCATTAAGAGAAAAATATAGAAGGGTTTATTTTACTTTTACATCGTATTATACAACTCTAGTATGCATAGTGATTTACTATATTGTCTGTTACAGTCTTGGGGATGGAGACATTGCGAGCATCCGGCTTATACTACTTATTTTGACTTCCAATTTGAGGCAACCAATCCAGGAGATGAGAGAGGAGCTTAATTTCTCCTTCATGTTTTCTTAAGGCAAATTTCCCCCTTTATGTTGATATTGCTCTTTAAGTTAGGCCATCACCCCTTTAGATTAATTTCTTGTTTTATAGTCGATTATGTGAAGACAGTATCTATGATAATTATATTTTGCTGTCCTGTTGTGTTAATGACACCTGTGTTTGCCTCCACTTGTTAGATCATATGTATTATTGTTGGAGGATGACATATTGTCATCGTAGATTAGGGAAATGCTCCTTCAGTCCTTTGTAGTGTTTGTTTGCAGGAGAAAGCCGAATCCGTGTGCTCCACTATTCTTGATGGAAGGTGGTAAGGTATTGGTCCATCAGGTAGGTTCTCATTCTGTCTTCCTCCGAAAGTATCTAAACTGGGAAACATTGATATATAATTTGATCGCTGTGCCCCTTGAATCGAATCTTTATTCTTGATTGGAAGAGAAAATTAACCGGCTGGGCTAGGAGAGTGGAACTCGTCCTTCCAATGAACTCCACGGAGAATCTCGGGGACCTCTAGCTTGCACTTTTGCTGCCCGAGTAGAAATCATTAAGGCCCATGAGAAATTGCATCACACGTTCTTGCTGTTGATTCTTAACGAGTAATTTCAAAGAGCCGCAAGAGCAAGGAGGTGTATTGAGATAAGTTTCTCATTCATCCCACAAAGATTTGAGAAAAAGAGCTAACCGAAACATTGCTCTTGCTGAAGTTGGATGATGGCCCGGCGCGGCGTAGTTCATAGATCCTTGTTATGTTTCCATGGGAGGAGAAGCGCTCATTGAGATCCTTCCACTTCTTGTATTCTCGGATCTTTCGTTGTAGATGATACTATAACGTAGCACAGATCCCGGCTAATAGAATGGAATAGCCAAGACAGCACCATCATATTACAGCGGCATCAGGCTTTATAGGTACTAGCAGACTCGACTGGTTGAGGGTCATAAATTTACCATTAATGAGTTGAGAGACTTGCGACTCAAAATCTTTTTTCAAAGTTCAAGGGCTTCTAACGTCTGAGCTAACAAATTTTGGCTTAATATTTAATTTGTTAAGACGTCACTAGCTAGAAGAAATTCTATATAACTAAAAAAATGTATGCCATTGATTTATGCTTTTAATATGCAGTATATATTCGCCACAGAAAATTACCTTTTCAAAAATATAGTCACACACACACATTAAGTATGAATCACCTTGAGGATGTGAGTTCATAAATAGATTTACAATCTCATCTAACAATACAATTTATGGTTTCAATGATGTGACAGCATGTAGTTTATGTGATCAACAAAACTTGCATGTATAGGGACGGAGTTTAATAGAGACTGGAAGGGATCATGGTCATCCTAAGATTTTGAAAGTGTAGTATATATTAGTAGTATTTTACTGAATTTTTTTTTGAAATACATGTATTTCTATGTATTTGACCCCTCCAAAAATTTTGCTAAGTATTAATCAATAGAGAAATTTTTTTTTGACCCCCCCAAATAATACCGTCAAGCTCCGTCCCTGCGCATGTACACATATGCACATGCAATACTTTTGTTCGGGTCGAAATAATTTTTATAATTCAACGGCTTAGATAATTTGGATGATTTGGACTCTTAAGATTGCTCAAAAAAAAAAAATGAAAAAGTAATAGAGTAGAGTTAATACCACATTTATTTAGGTCTACATCATAATTTGAGATTTTTCAAGGGTATGAATGGAAGTGTTTGTTGATGGTAGATATAATATTTTTGTGATTTTGCAGGGTTCTCAGAGAAATAGATGAATAAATTCACCATGCAAAATGCATGGTGTTGGTGTGAGATACGATAATAAGAAATGGATCACTTCCTAAAATGTAGATACAGATTCATGCAGGAGAACTACAGTCAGTATAAATATAACCTGTGGGCCTTTTCTTGCAAAAAAAAAAAATCTGTTGATTCATTTATTTATTTCAATTTTTGTTGTTATTTATGGGCTTCAATTCTTATTTTAATTTATTTCAGAAATTTATATATGTGGTAAATATAAACATTGAGTTGTAAACCCAGCCCAAATATCTGATCTACGATATGATACTCTTGGTCGGACCCGGCGTACACAAATACCCTTTGCTCAATGATAGTATACCAATAGGAACATGTACGCCAGGCGCATTCAAAATGCTGACTTGTAGACAAATATCCTTACAAATCAAGATGGGTATAAATACGTCTGATTCTTGTTTTCTCTCTCTTTCAGACAGTCACACACAACACAAACACTCCATTGTTTTCGAAAGAAAAGCTATAGATCATAGTTTTAAAGCGAAAATAACGTATCAGATCGAATCTGTAGCTAGTTTTATCTTCCTATTTGTAATATCTTTTGTTCTAACTTCGATTTTTCGCCGGTATATACGTGGCTTTTTCTCGGTTTTAATCATATTTAAAGTATTCATAGATCAGAATCAGATCGCGCGTTGTTCGTGTTTTTTCCGATTTTGACTAATCCTAGTCTTTGATTTTTCGTTATTGCATTTCTCTTGCAATGGATCGTCTTATTGAAGCCTTTTTATGAATCGTTTGATCCGCTGAGCTTTTTCTGCTATGATGAGGTATGGTTTTAAGCGCATTAAATGTGCTATAATCATGAATCGGAAGTATTATACAAGTAAGTGATAGCTTAGTTCGGATTTCTCTGATCTATTTTTCTTTCATTTGCGCATGCTTAAAACCATCATTGTTGCCTAGAAATGATGAAGCTGATGTTTACTGATGATGCGGATTCAAAATCGATGCCTCTGTTCAAATCAGAATCATGTTTCTTGTATTTTTGACTAGTCCTAGGGTTTGATTTTTCGTTACTGAATTTTTCTTGCAACGGATCGTCTGATTCAAGTCTTTTTACCAAACATCTCACTTTCTCTGAGCTTTTTCTGCTCTGATGAGCTTTGTTTTATGCATTAATGTGTGTTTTACTCATCAATCGGGAGTATTAATACAAGTAATTACTAAAAATGATGAAACTAATGTTTACTGACGATCTTGAATTGGATTCAAAATCGATGTCTCTGTTCAAATCAGAACCTCATCCTAGCATCTGCAGGTTGTTTTCTCCCTTTCTCCTTAGTTGTATTACTCTGTCTGTAGATTCTAAAGAACTTGTTGCAATGTCAAGCAAAAATAGATGCTTCGGAATCGTTCCTTGGTTTTTAATTTTGTTATCTCTTTCATTGAAAGAATTCTAGTCTCTGAAGTGATTTATGCAGAGTGCATGGCTTTCAAAATGTAGAATTTCATCGAATACTCAATGCTAAGTGCTTGATTAATTCAACAGAAAAGAAAAGGAGCATTTCATATAAAAAATCAAGAAAGTATGTTATATCATGTTCATGTTATTTATTACAAAGGAGCATTTTGCTTATCTGGTGTAGTGCAGTTGTTTGCAATTGTATCTTGAGGTGTTAATTAATTATTCTTTTGAATATTTATTTACATATCTTATTCTTAATCTCCTTTCTGAGGTACCGTAATGTAATATCCAAGGATTGTACCTGCCCTGCGTGGTGTGTCACTCTGCTTTGTTCTGCTCCATATATCGATACAGGTAAAAACATGTTTTCTTTATGCTTGTGTGTGTGGTTAAATTATATCTCATATCTGTCGTAATTTAAGTTTATTAGGCTGAATAATTGAGACTTGGCCTTAGATGTGTGGAGGATATTTCTAATCTAATTGTTCTGGAACCTCCCATCTGCACATACTTAATAGAATAGTTAAATATTGGACTGATCCGAAAAGAAAGAAGTGAATTCATGGCTTAAGTAAATAAATGGAAATATTTAAACTTGTACACGTGCAGGGAAGTCAGTCAGTTGGCAGTTGTCAAATCAAATCTAAGTGTGATCAATTCCGAATTTAGCTCAGTTAGTTTCAATGATGCATCCGTCAGATTATCCGACTCTGGAAATTTATGTGGCATATATAAACATAAGTTACCTCACATTAGTAAGCCTTGTTCCATCTAAAATTAAATCTCTAAGGTTAGTCAACTTTGCACAGACCACAGAAAATCCTTTGGGGACTCCTAATCCTAAATTTAGATTTTCTAAAATAGAATAAAATGAATTAATTAAAGATTAAACGTCTCTTATTATAATCTCTCTCTCTCATTTCTTGCACTTTCTCTCTCGAATTAACCTTCTTCACCATGACTCTGATTACCTCTTGCTTCCGTCTTGTGCTTTCCCACATTGTTCTCTGCATGGCGGCTTGGCTCTGGCCGTGGCTTCGGTTGATGCCACTTAGCATCGGATTTTGCGAGCGCCTGATGGTACGAGCGATCACCGGGGCTGCCTCTCAGATGACAGATGCACGAGCGGGGCTCATTCCTCTGCCTTATTCTCTCCGTAAGCTTCTTGTTCTGTTTCTTCCATTCGTTTTTTTTCCTAACTATATCTTGGGGTGCAAGTGCAATGCTGGTTGATACACGAAATGAAAAAGAAACTGTTGCATTATCTTTTGTAGTGAAATGTGCTTCCCGACCCAACTGTTACTGTACCTCATTATTCTAAAACAGATCAGCCATCCTGTTTTTCTGTAAAATTCAAGAATCAGCCCCTGTTAATTATTTTTAAGATTTGTTTTTTTTATGTGATACTCTTTTAAGGATTATTATATTACATGATCTGGCAAAGATTCTAATCAATTACTCAATCTCTGTTAATTTTGAACTTCATTAAATGAGCAGTTTGTGTGAAGTGTAGTCTATTCTTTTCCTTTATTGTTTTGGGGATTTCTTTGTTTTTTGAATTGATTTGAGATAGGGCTGATATGATGATTCGATCCGAAAGTATCTTATCTGATTTCAGAAAGATTTGCTCCATCGATGATCTGAATCAATGTTGTTACACACGCTGATTTGCCTCTATTTCAATTTCAAAAAAGATTTTGAACATTATCAAAGAGTTTGGACTAGATTTTTGCAATTTCGAACAATTGTAGGGTCTTGTCTGTATAACAAGTTAAGAATCACCCTAACCCACTGCTTTTTTTGCTAATGAACATTAATTTAGGTTTATTTACCGGACACGAAGACATCACGAGCGTCGGTTTTACGACTCTCCTGATAGCCTATGCCGATCTCGTCATTTCATTTTCCGCCCTTGCCTACACGATCACCTTTAGAGCATATTCCGTTATGGTGAGCCCGATCGTCTATGTGTGGACCCTCTGCAGGTCTCCAGCCTTTGATCAGGTCAGAAATTAGAAAAAAATTTAATACTTAAAAGTAAAACCGTTTTGAAACTTGTGCTTTTGTTCCAAACAGAGTGAATAATGGTATACTTTATACCATGACTATTTCAAGTCTCACTTCACTGTATACTTTATACCATGCCTTTCAATATGTTAAGCATGGCCTCTCCACAATAAGCTTTTGAAGCTGGTCTTTCTGCCGTACTTCAAATGAATGATAGGAAAACGAAGCAAGGGCTGCTGAGCCAACCAAAACAGAGTCTATCTAGTCTTTGACAGTGACAATTTCGTATATAAATCGAAGTCAGCACTGGAAGAGCAAGCTTCAAAGAAAGTGAATATTTGTAGTTTTCTACTCAGGTGTCCTCTTTTGTGATCAAGAATAAATAAATGAATGAGTTGTAGTATACTTCCTTGTATTGAAGTTTTAACATGGCTATACCTTGTATGCTTGATCATGTATTTTTAAAATGGCAGGTGGCGGAACCTGATGCAATTGATGCAGGCGTTCTAGGTCCGCTCCCTCCACCTCCACCCGTCCAGTTGCGCCATGTAAGCATCTTTTTATACCAAATCAGTTTCCCTCCTTGACACAATCCCCAAAACCTGATTTGAGTTGCTTTGAACGCTTCAATTAATCAGTACTTTGTTCTTTTATGATATTGTTAAGTATTATAACGTAATTTATCGCATAATTTGCAGGTGGAGGCAGGTCCTATCCCATCGGCGCCCTCCTGCCGGCTGCACCTGTTCTGACGGAGGCAGCTGCAGTGCCAGCTCTTATTCTCCTTGCTGCCCTACCAGAGGTAAACTCGCGTGTTTTGATTATTTTCACTGTTGCTTTCTTTTTTTGTAAATTGAGTATTTGCTTAAAGATTGCTTTCTCTCACTCTTTTTTTTTTTGTCAAGTTCTTTCATTTCTAGCACATTTCAGTTAATCAATACTTTGTTTTATGACATTGTTAATTTTTCTTATGTCGTTTTTGCAAGGTGGAGGCGCTGGCTGTTCTACTGGAGCCTTCCATGATGCCGGCTACTCTGATGCCGGCTCCTCTCCCGGAGGCTCTGGCGGCATCTAGTATTGACACAGAAGCGCCTCTCCTGCCGGCCACTCCTTCCCTCGTTGAAGTAACCTCACCTGACACTTTTTAATTAAATTTTTTTTTTTTTGAAAAAATCATGTTTAGTTTATGGTGGAGCACCAAAACATAAATTTGAATCGGTTTAGTACCTTGATTTGAGATGTTTAGAACCCTTAATCAATCGATACTTTGTTGTTTTATGATGTTGTTTAATTCATGTAAAATAAACCTGACTGATATGTAATTTGATTATTTAAAATACGCTTTCTTTCTTCTTCTTTTTGTAAATTGAGGCGCCTGATCTTCCACTCGCTGATCTTCCTCTTCTTGAGGTAAAACTCATCTTTCACATTTTTATTTTTTTTATTTTTGAAAAAATCATGCTTTAATTATTTTAAAAGCATTTTGTTTCTTTTTTGTAAATTGAGTAGTACTTAAAGCATGCTTTCTCAGTACCAGTTTTTTTTATCAAATTCTATTTCTAGGGCCTTTTTGAAATTTTCCCTTGAATTAGAGTAGGATTTTCCTCAAACTATGTTTGAATTTTTCCCTTCAATTTGAGTACCAGTCTTGTAACCGAGAACTAATTCTTAACTGATATGGTTATATAGAACTGAATTTCTGATTCTCAGCCTTGTACAGTCACATTCATTAGTTGATGAATGAATCAACAACCTTGCTGATTGCTTTATTAATCGAGATGATAGCTGGACTCACTTCAGGACCCTTTTCAAACTTTGTTATCTTATGATGTTGTTAAGTCTTGTAACATAAGTTGTTCCTTAATTTGCAGGTGGAGGCAGGTCCTATGCCGACACCTGTTCTGATGGAGGCAGCATTAGTGCCGGCACCTCTCGAGACCACTCCTATTCCCCTTGTGCTACCTGAGGTAACACAAATGTATTTTAATTATTTTAAAACTGTTGCTTTCTTTTTTTGTAAATTGAGTGGTTGCTTAAATGATTGATTTCTCCTTTTTTCATCAAATTCTTTCATTTCTAGCACATTTCAATTAATCAATACTTTGTTTTATTATGTTGATATTTTTCTAACATAATTAATGTTCTGTTTGTAAGGTGGAGGCGTTGCCTGTTCAGCCGGAGCCTTCCATGATGCCGGCTGCCCTGATGCTGGCTCCTCTCCCGGAGGCTCCGGCTCTTCTCCCAGCTGGGGCTCCACTCATGCCGGAGCTGCTCCCTCTGGTGGCTCCTCATGCCGGCGCTCCTCCACCGGCACGTTTGCTGCCGAGGTGTCGTTTATTTGGTATGTTCACAGTATTTTTAAAATATATCGATCAATCATGTACTTTGTTATTTTTAAAATATATCGATCAACACCCAGCTAGCCAAAGGGGGGTTCGTTTAGGATGTCCTGTGGTGATTGGTCTCTTTGATCCATAGTAGTGTCTACCATTGAGGCTGAACTCCGCCCAATGGATCTTGTGAACTGCAGTTAGCAAACAAGTCGTTATGCCTTTCGTCTAATGGTTGTCACATAGTATACATGCTTTGTTAGTTGGAATACCCATTTCGCAATTCTATTGTGATACCAAAATTTGAGAGATTTCTCATTCCCTAGTGTCAGTCTATTGTCAAACTAGTCTTTGAACTGTAAGAGTTTTTTTTTTTTTGGTTAAAAAAAAGATTGTTTGGAATTATTTGTTGTAATGGAGTATGTATCAGGCATATATTTCGTTATTAATTGAGTTGTTATTCGAATTTCACTTTGCAGATGCTGCCGTGGGGTATATTGCTCCTGCCGCACCTGCTGCACCGGCCCCCGCCCCGCTGCCTGCCCCTGCTCCTGTGCCTGCTGCTGCTCCTCCGCCGTCTCCGGCCCACCCAGCAGGTAAACAACTCTATAGAATGCATGTAAATCCAATAGAATAGGGAAATAAATAATATCTTCTAAACTTTTTTTTATGTATAGCTGTTGACGGTGGATTCCGACTTTTTATCGGAGGTATCCCGTGGGGATGGAGGCACGGCGACCTCAGGCGCATCTTTCGTCGCTATGGCGTGGTGCATGCCCAGGTGGGTTCATCATTTTTTTCTTCTCTATTCTCTAAGCTGACTAAAAACTGACCATTTCTATGTTTATAATTTCGCCGAGATGCACCGCGAGTATTTTGGCACACGGCAGATTGCCGTAAGGTGGGCCCACCCGTAGGATATAAACTGGTACGTTTCATATCTTGGATTGATCTTCAGGGGTGTTTTTGTAAAAGAGTCAAAATCAAGTCAGTTTTGGTAAAAACAAAAAATCAAATATTTACTGTCATTAGTTGATTGGCTGTAATTTGCTTTTTGCAATTTAGCTTTTTAGAGAATAAAGGGGTTTTTTGCAATTTAGTTATAAGCAGGGTCATTTTTGCAAAAAAAACATTCCATGTTATTCAGAGTTTTTATAAATTTTGGGGTCTTTTTTTTTTCAAGCAAACAAAAGAGGTAAATATTTGTTGTTTTGAAATTTGAGGGTTTATTTGGAAAATACTAAAAGAAATTACTTTATATAAAACTAGCAACATTCAAGAGTGGCTTTGTAAAAGTCATATATCAAGTTGTATATGTCTTTTCTGGTAAAAAAAGGACTGAATATTTTACTCTGGCATTAATTTTATTACCATTTAATTTCTATTTTATTTTGTTTTTAATTGTTGGAATTATGTTTTATTTCAGCTGAAGAAAGTGATATCAGGAAAGGGCTTGGCAGTGGAAAAATGTGATTGAAGCGCTTCAAAACTGAAAAAATAATTTAATAAAAAATGAAAGGAATTTCGATGAGATTTTGTTATAAAAACAAATATTAGTATTATGTTTTTGGTGATAGATTTGGTTTTTTCATGCATAGATTGTCTTTCGTGTTTTTTTTCATGCATTTATTGCATAGATTGTCATTTGCAGAGAAATATTGAGATGTTTAACTTGTTATCTTTGTTTTTTTTTTTGCTTAACTCTTCTTTTTTTAATTAGTTATTAATTATTCTAATTTACTGATCATCTTTTGTATGATATATGGTATATTTATTTCCCGTCTAGATAGGTTAATAAAATTACTCACTTTATAAGTTTGGTAAAATTACTCATTTGATAAGTTTGGCAAAACACTGCTATTTGAAGATGAAAACACAAGAAATATTCAATTTCGAAGTTTCTTACATTCTCAACATTTGAATGCATTAACATACAGTACAGAATATTCATTTTTTTTATTTTCTCAAAGCCCCAAATACTGCTTATATATTTTTTTTTGAAGGAAGCAAGGGTACCCTTTGGGTCCCTTGGAACAAATTCATTAAATCAACAAAATGTTATTTACACATAGTTGGTCTGCACAGATGCAGCCAAACATTCAAACTCTGAAATGCACTCTTGAGGTGCTGTAACAACAAAAAACTCTAAACTCTCTCTCGTTGAAAAGTAAAAAAACACATTGACCTGCTCCTAACAAACCAGACCAAACTCATACTCCTACTAGATTACAACATTTCATCCAATCATTGACACTATTTAGAATTTTACCAAAACAGTTCGTTACTTGTAGTCTTGTGCCTTGAAAAATAAGGGAATTCCTTGCTAACCAAATACTGCTGACATTTTATTTAGTATCTTGCAACACCAACAAACTTTTTTCTTGTATCACGAAAGAATATTGCTGGTACAACCAAGTTCTGAGATCTTGCTGGTATTTTGAACCAATTCTGCTGATATTTTATTCCTCCACCTTATATCTCAGCTGCTGACTCTCCATTTTATTTGGATGACCAAAGAATCGCTAGGATGTGACTTTATAGTAGAATTATGATGGTAACTCATCCTAACACTTTTTTTGTTTAATGAGTATTTCTCTTTAACATTACTGGTAAAATTTGACTTCTAGTGTTGACACGCATTTTTTGCTTTGGACTCACATTTTCATCTATTTTAACCCTATATACATCAATTCGACACATTTAAGTAACAGTTTTTATTTTATTTTTTAGGAAACATCTAAGTAATAGTTTTTTTGAAGATTAAATAGTTGACTAAATATCCTTGATAAAAAAAAAATAGTTCACTATATATCAACCAAAAAACATTTAACCTTCCAGCTCTCCTATCTGATATACATGATATTCTCTAAAAATGCAAATTTCAAATACCCTTCCAAAATTCAAAATATATATGAGTAAATCTAAAAAGTTGTATTAGAAAATTGAATATTTCCTTGGAAGGTTTAAGATTCGTGCAAAAACATTCCCTCTCTCTGTCTATGCCCCAATTCAATCCCCCTATGGATTGCTCTGACCATTCCTTTGAACTCAACATCTATTGGAAGATGAGATTTTCCATGAGCTAATTATTGAAGTTTGTAAGGGTATATATATGAGATTTAAGTAAGGTAATATTTGAAATTGGATGTTAATTTTTTGTTTTATTTTTTCCAGATTAGTTTGTGGTCTTTTAGGTTTAACCTCTGTGCTGATGAAGCGGCTTCAAAATGTTCCTGTTTGCATCCAATGTTGCCCAAACCAAATCTCTATTTACGAAAGACAAAACTACGACTAACTTCCCAAATTGGAAACTAATACATACTATTCTATGACTATTTAACCTTTTATATACTGCTAAGTCGATATTCTTTTGGATTGTATACTAATAATGCTGAATTAAACAAAAAAATTGGTGTATCCAGTTCTTCTAAATTACAATTTACAAAATTACATTTTTCTTCCATTGGAGTCAGATAAGACAATGCCTCTGTCTCTATACTAAAATGTTGTATTTGAGAACAAAAATGATATATGGAGTATTAATTAAATTACCTCTTCTAGCATTGGATCCATCGAGTGATAATCGTCTTTATTCATCTCTCTCAACTCTCAAGCTACTTATAAGCTCGCGCTGAAAAGTGAAGCATTATATATTTCATCAATGGCGAGTCTCTTTCCGACAGATTTTTATCAGTGAGAGCTTCAAGTATCTTGGGCTTTTTTGGGCCGTTCTTTAAATTATATACTTATTTATTTAAATTTATGTTGTACCTAAGATATACTTGGGAAACTAATGGAGATAAAAAAAACTAATAAAGTACATCTTTCACAGCAAGAAATAAAAGTCTAAAATCAAATTGTTGTCACCTTGATACTAGATTATGAAATCTTTCACTAAAATAGCTAAATCCTTTTTACTAATAAACCATCAGCTAAAATAATTTATTAATATGACTATGGCGGCGGTTCGCCTAATGCAAAGGTCAGCCCTTCGAAAATATTTTAAATTAGACTATTACAGATGAATTAGTTGAATTTCTAAAAACCAATAGGGAAGAGTAGAATAGAATCTTTTGGAAAATTCGTTCAGGATTATCAAGTTACAAAAGAGTTAGCACTCATGGGAGAGAGGATATGTAGAAGCTGAACCAGTCTATATTGAGTCATATTCGGCAATTTTGCCTCACACAATTTATTCCTATCCCACCAGAAGCTTAATCAGAAATCACTTGCATGTAGGATCAAATAGTCTTAATTAGTTATCTTCATAAATAATTAAGACTATTTAATTTCAATAAATTAATTAAAAAAAAGACAAAAACACATTCTTATTTAAATTGTACGAAACCAATAAATCTTCGCTCATATTTCAAAAAACTGGAGATCTCCATTCAATCAATGACACATTAGATTAGGATTAGTTGTGCTACAGTATAAATATCTTCTAATCTATTCAGACTAACCTAGCAATAAATCATTAATTTACTACTCTTAACGTGGTATCAGAGCTTCATGTTTCGTTATCCTCTTCACCGGCTTTGTGGTGTGACAACCTTGGTGTAACTTTCTTAGCTTCAAATCTCTTCTTTCATGCGCAAACGAAACGTATCGAAATTAATTATTTATTTCATGCGAGAACGAGTCAATGCCAAACTAAACAAATCGGAATTATTTATGAAAATTTTTTCTCTGGATTTTTCTTGTGAATTATTTGAAGAATGATTTCTCGGTGGATTAATTGATAGGTGTAAATATTGTTTGGCAGGATTTCTCTTGTGGATGAATTGGTATATATATTAATATTGTTAGGGACTAGAGATTATTTGGTGACTGAGTTGGTAAGACTTGAGCTTAATGGTCATAAGTGAGTTATGAATGGTATTTCATAATTACTTGATACTTTGAATTAGTTGGTTAATTTGAATTATATTTGATCAATTGCTTGTTTAAAATATTATATATAACTTAGAAGGTGTATATTGATAATGTTTAAATATAATATGTTGCGGTTACAGTTCTAACATACATTCAAAATAACAAAAAAATATGATCTACAAAATTTTCTAAATAATTTGTAGTAAATATGTTACTGTCAACCAATTGAACTCCAAATATTTGTAAACCAAACAAGATATTATCATTTCTATTTGGTACAAGTCAACTCAGAAATTAGTACATCCGAATTCAATCAATTCACAAAACATTCAATATATTATATTCACAAATAGAAAAAAAAAATTAGAAAGTTCATTACTAAATCCATTACATCCAATTAGTGTAACTCATTACAAAATTCTTAAAACAATACAACGATAGTAACTTCTCACGGACGAGTGACATGTGTCATGTCCGGATTTTCTGTGGCGATCACTGAACAACAAACTATATAACGAATCAAATTCCATGTCCCTTTTCTGACTTTCTGTGGAGAGCTTGATACTCATATATATAAAGCGGGTCATTTTCAAATGAATCTACAACTCGGTTTATGATTAGTCACATGATGAGTTATTGTGTTGATTTTTTGTGGACATTATTATTTAATTAATGTTCTTAAAGTTCAACTATACGACACTATAAGCCATGACATTGTCATTATTTTTATTAAAATTAGGGTTATTTCTTTAGTCTCTATTCATGTTCACACATATAAATTTTCTGTGACAAACTTGATACTCATATATATGAAGCGGATCATTTTCAAATGAATATAGTACTCAGTCCAGGATTGGCCAGATGATGAGTTAATTGTGTTGATTTTTTTTGGACATACTTTTCTTTTAATTAACATCCTCACAGTTCAACTATATTACACTATGTGCCATTAAATTATTGCACGTGTTAAACTTTTTAAAATTCAATGGCGTTGACATTATTTTTACCAAAATTATGGTTATTTCTTTAGTCTCTATTCATGTTTGCGCGTATAAAATGATGACATAATTTATATAAAATATTTACAATCCAATCCTTAACTAACTGTTCGGCAGCACCATAATTACACAGAATAGAGGAATAAACAGACTATTCCAACTTATTCCATCCGAATAGTAGTGGAATATGTTGGATTAGAGATGTAGAATAGTGGGATTTCTTATTCCATGGTTGAGATGAAATTTCTCTATTCCAAAAAATAGCTCTAATTTGGGACAAAATAACCCTCCCTATTCCATCTATCCTACGAGGCAAACCCATTTAAATGTCTCTCACCTTCACCATTTCTTCTTCTCCCAAACGCAAAAAAGAAAATGAGATGATTTCTCCTACTGATTTCTGCTGATCGGGCTGTTAAATCATCGATCCAAATGTTCTTTCTAATTATACTCAATTTTCTCTTTCAATAGACATCCCAGTCTCTGGGGTTTTCTTCATTTCCAATTTCTTGTTTTTTTTACCGAGAGAGGAGCAAATCGGCAAGAATCATCAAGAAGAAAAAAAGAGGTAAATTTTATAGCTTATCAACTATTCAAGTTCTTAATTTATTGATAATTTCTGTATAATCAGATTTACCTTTGTATTCACATCTAGGATCTTGAAAACAATTTATTTCAATCTGCATTGGTGTTTTTAGAAGTTTCAATTTGCATTGATAAAACTTAGTTGTATTGTTCTGATCAAAGAGAAATAGTTAATTCAATCGACATTGATGCCATTCCAATCTTATCTTTTGATTCGATTTCTCATCTTGATTAATTGTTGCTAATTAATCCCAATTGTTGCCAATATTCATTTTTTTTTTCAGAATTTTTTGATGTATTTCCATGATAAAACAAAACATAACCTATTTTAAATTCGTCTGATACTACTAGCTTTAATCTTTTACCCTACCTCTTTTATTTGTCTTTTTTTCTTTTTACTACTCGTCTCAAAGCATACCCTGCCTCCCTTTTTTCATCTTTTACCCTCAGTCTTTTCCATAATTACGGTTTGTAAAGCTCAATCCCCCTCTTTTATCTTTTTATTCATTTTTTCCTCTTTCTGAAAACAGATATGGATGCATAAACTAACAACCATTTTATCTTCTGATACTAGAGCCTGTGAATAAAAACCTTTTCTCACATTTGGTCAACAATGTCAGGTATTTTTTTTGCATAATTTGTATAATTATTTTTGCAAGAATCATGTATTTTCCTGTTGCTTTTCTAAAATGCTTTTGTAGATGATTATGTACTTGTAATGAGATTGTTTAATACGTTAATTTTGAGCTGATTTAATAATTTTTGTTTAATCATCAATTATATCACAAAAAAATATGTAATTATTTTTTATTTTTTATTTAATAGGAATGCTTCGCGAAAACTTGGAGATATGAGTCACGATAGAGGAACAAGTTGGGATTTTCTTACATATTCTTGGTCATGTATCAAATATGCGTACCATTGGGACTAATTTCGAACGTTCCACTGATACTGTTCATAAAATATTCAGTAATGTTTTGTGGAGTGTACTTGAAATGAGAGGTGACTATGTTAAATTGCCTGGTACAGATGCACCAAGGCATGCGTCTGTTGCTGATGGGACAATCTTTTCCCGATTCAAGGTATGTAATTACTCATTTTTTTAGAGAACATGATATTTAAGATATGTTATTTTATTCAACTTACTTTTTTTTTGTTGTTGATGGTGCGCATGTACCGGCCATTGTAAAAAAAAGAAAGAAAGATGGTTCATATTAACAGGAAGGGTTTTGTATCATAAAATGTTATGGCTGCGGTTGATTTTGTTTCAGTTCGTTGGGAGGGGTCGGCTGTTGATATGAGGGTTTTACGTGCGGCATGAAGAGTGAAAGTTTTAGTGTCACTCAAGGTAGATATTATCTTGCGGATGCAGGATACGCTAATACGGGTCATTTTCTTTGCCCATATCGTGGCCACATGTATCATTTGGCTCAATTTCAACAAGTTTCACGTTCCAACCGCTACCAATCCTCAGAGGATTTGTTTAACCATCGTCACGCCCAATTACGAAATGTTTGTTTGAACGAACATTTGATGTGTTGAAAAATCGATTCAAGATTCTTCGAATAATGCACCCATATAAATATAAAAAACAATGCTCAATTGTCTTAGCGCATTGTATTTTGCATAATTTTATAAAACGGCAAAATGAAATTCAAGGTGAAGGTGATATATTTTTTGATATGGAGGGAGATATAGATGGTGAATGTGATGGTGGTGAAGATGGTAATGAGTTTGGCGAAGAAATTGATGCGGCAGACTTGCATGTTGGGGAGTTGCTTCGAACGAGTATTAAAAATGCGTTATGGGAAGATATGCAAGGTCATAACAACAACCGTAGAGCGTATAGGAATTGGTTAAATGAAAACTTATTTGAATTGTGCTTCTATTTATCTTCTATTTTTGTACTTTCATTGAATATTTTTTACTTTCATGCTATTTTTTATTAATTGATTTCATTTTTATATAATTTGAGTAAACTTTTCATTTAATATGATTTGTATAAACTCAAATTGTAGAACAAGGGTATTTTGGTCATAAGCACTTTTCTATAATTTTAAATTAGATTTTTCGTATAACTAACTTGCCGAACGTACATGGAATAAAGTAAATTAGTCGTCTATTCTCAATTTCGCTATTCTTCTATTCCGTGTGTTGCCGAACGGGCCATGCTTTATTATTTTTATTATGTCCCTCCAAAATTTCAAAATATCAAATTTAAAAATATTTCCGAAGCGGAGCGAGGATTGCACCTAGTTCATTACAGAGTCCATTCCATTGACATATTTCATTCATTTTATTCAGTACATACACCTTATGCAAATTTCAATTCTTTCTATTTATGCTAAGTTTCATGTAGGCTTGTTAATGGATCGGGTTAGACCCGAATCCAGTAGGTATCCGACCCGAATGGATCGGGTTAAACCCGAAAAAAAACCACAGATCGGGTTCGGGTTCAAACCCAAAAATGAATACTGGTTTGGGTCGGGTTCGGATTTGGCACTATCCGATCCGCGGGTAACGCGAATCCAAACCCAAAACTTAAATTATAAGTATATTTTTAATTTTTAATCTAAATCATTTATTTTTTTTCCTCTAAAATAATCATAAGCATCCATCCTAATCCTAACTCTCCCTTTTCTCTTCTCTCCCTTGTGTAACATTGAACAAAGAAACAAAAAGAACAGAAGAAAATGAAAAAATTTTGAAAAAATTGAGAATAATTTCAGGATTCGGGTTTACCCGCGGTTTCGGGTTATTCGTGGGTTCGGGTTTAGGCATGAAAAAAACACGTAAAGTTTTCGGGTTCAGGTCAAACCCGAAATTTTCGGGTTGGGTTTCGAAATGGCCAAACCCGAACCCGACCCGGTCTGTTGACAAGCCTAGTTTCATGCCTCTCTCTTCTATAAGAAATCAATTCTTCCCACCTAGGAAAAGTTTTAAAGTACCTGTTAGAAAGAAAATGATTATGCTCATATTCTTTTAAGTAACATAATCTTTTTTTTTTTAAACGAAAAAGATTAAAAACAAAAGAAAACATTGTTGATTATTATTTATATCTCATTGGCAGTTTCTTTCAGCCTTGGACTTTTCGCAAGAAGAAAAGGACGTGCGAATCGCAAGAAGAAAAGGACGCGTGAATGGGGAGCAGCTAAGATTACTCGCCGCCAATGCGGAAGGATGCCGTCGAAAAGAATGAAACGTTGCATGCAAATACCAGTCAGCCCTAAGCTATATGATGGAATGCACATTCTGTGAGTCCACAAAAGGACTGTCACCTAGGGGCCTTCCTTCATCGGAAGAAGGCCATAGGCTCATTACTTCGATTTTTTTATTTCTCAAAATCAAGAACAAGTAAAAGTATTCAACGTAAAATCTACCCGTAGGAATTTAAGGAACCAAGAAAGCTGGCCTAAATGCGTAAAATGAAAACCCTTCTATTTATACCTATTCATTGTTTAAGAAAAACGAATTAGTTAAAATAAATTAAAACAAATGAGTTTAATAAATGTTTCAAACCTCTCACATGCAAAGGGAGACCCATGAAGCAATTTAGGGCAAAGAATTGCAGCTTGTGCTTATTTTCTTTCAACAATAAATACATCAAGTGCTGTTTGATTCGAGTATTGGAGGATGACTTGAAATATATGAATTCCAAAGAATTATATTCCAGGAAATGCAATTCCAAGACATGCGTAATCGTCATGTTTAGTTTGGTTTATTATTTCATGGGAATGAAAAAATCTACCAATTATATGACTATCTGATTCTCACCAAATGTTATCTAGGACATCCTAGATGTGTTACTTTATTGTCTATTGGCTAAATCATACATGAGAATGGAATCCATGTTGATGGATACTAAGGTATCCACAAAATAAAAAGGTTCTATATATAACCTATAATTGATCGCAATTCACTAAAAAAAACAATTTAATTAACACCAATTAAGTCCAATCCAAATTCAGTTCTAGTATCCTCAATTAACCAAAAATCGGACTAATTACCCTCAATTCAGCCCCATTATTCTTAGGGGCGATTTCAGGTATATCCCTACTAAAGCCCAAAAAATCAAATTTAACCCTCTTAAATGCTGAATATCAAAATTTATCCCACTTAAACTCATTTAGTCTCAAATTTATCTTTTCAAAACTAACAATATATCGAATTACATATTACAAACTAATATAATATCAAATCTGTCCAAACCGTTAACTTACCATCCAATTATGTCATGACTCTAAAACGCATATGTAGTTATGCGTGTAATTTTAGAACAGTCCAGGCTTATAAATAGAAAAATAGCTTTTAAAACTAAATTATGGGTTGTTGAGGAGTTTGGGAATTGCATTTACTTATTACTTGATCTCTTGATTAAATGTATTGTCGGACTTTTGGATCATTGGGGGGCTGCAGGCCCGGCCCTGCCTTATTGCCAAGTAGGCAAGGATCAAAGGCCACCAAAAAATAAAGGCCTCCAAAATATTTTTTTTTTCTAAGTTCACTATGTATTTTGGTTGTATCTTATTTTTTTGTTACATTAGCACTCTTTCTTATAACTCAATTGAATGTTCAACTTCTTCTTTACTCTTTATTTAGGGTTAAATTAATTTTATAAATCCTCTCAGTAAACTATTGAAAAATGTTTCGAAATATTTTTATTTTTTGTTTCTTCATTTCACTCTTAGATTACTAATGAATATAATATTATAAAATGTATTTAATTTATGATTATGTTATTTTCTAGTTTCAAGACCTCAAGATATTTTCCGTCAAAGGCCTCTAAATACACAGGACTGGCCCTGGCCGACTGATAAAATACATACAATTTAAGGGGGTTAAATGGAGTTGTGTGTTAATGAATGAAATGGAGATCATAAAAGAATATTTTAGATTTATAGGGGGAGCCATGGTCCCTCTAGGCCACCCCCTAATTCTGTCCCAGTATTCAGCGAAGTTCTTCTTCTCTAATGGCGGTATGTATTGGGGTGATGATGATGGAGTTGTAAGTGATGGGTTAAGTGTGAGGTGGCCAAGATTCCTGGATTGTGGATAGAAAGTTTGAGAGAAGATTAGATGAAGAGGAAGGAGTTTAGAAGAGAAGATAAGAACAATAACGTTTAGGGTTTAGAAGGAGAAGAGTTAAGAAGATGTATAATGCTATTTTTTTTTAACTCCTCAAGTGAGGAGGACTATTTGGAAAAAAAAATCACTTTTAGCGATTATTAAACTCACAATTTTTTGTTTGATAGGGTGGCGCCTTCATCACTTGAGATAACAAGTTTTGGCAAAGATATAATGTTACTAAATTATATTTGCTTAATAATAAATATTAAATGTTGAGTTTTATAATATTTGCTCTAAAAGATTCTATTATTTAATATTAGTTCATTACATCAGTTCTTCGAAATAAAAACGAATTTTTATTTA
Source organism: Juncus effusus (assembly GCA_027726005.1). Taxonomy (NCBI): domain Eukaryota; kingdom Viridiplantae; phylum Streptophyta; class Magnoliopsida; order Poales; family Juncaceae; genus Juncus; species Juncus effusus. Next base: position 2,488,975 of record CM050901.1, on the reverse strand, counting down.
TCCACCATGGACTAAAAACATAAGACGAAATTTATTTTAAAAAAGGGCTTGTTTAGAAAAAAAAAACATAAGATCAAATTTATTTGGGGGGTTGATACTTCATACTGATAGTACTAACTACTAAGTACTTACTGAGTTTTTCTTTAAACAATTTTGTTAAAGATTTTTCTCAAAAAAAAAAAAGTTGTTAAAGATTTTGTTGGAAAAATGTGAAAAAATTCATAAAACTGAAAAAAGACAACGATCCAGAAAATCACCATAATTAGAATAACAATTAACATTCAATCTACTTAAAAGTTTCTGACCATGGGGTTGTTTTTTTTATTTTCTTAGGAAGGGGCCGTGCCGTGAATAACGAACGGTTAGGTTAGTATGGTTTTGGGCCTTGGGCTTTAAATTTTCTTTTCAATTATATCCTAGATTATATATAACATTTATATACTACAATACATATAACGGGTCAAACTATGTAACGGGTCGAGCTAGAGCCGAGCTCTCGGTTTTGGAGCTGGCTCGGCTCGAATTCAGTTCGAGCTTTTTTTGAGTCGAGTTCGAGCGAGCTATCGAGCTACGAGGTTTTTTGCCAGCGCTGAGTAATTAACCCGGCCCAATCTCTTATTTTTCATTTACTTTTTAGCATTCTCAAAAAGTACATCATCACTTTTATCTCAATTGTTCGATCAAATTTTTTATCGAATCTTAATCATTCATTTTCTCAAATTTATTGATATTTTATAGCAACATTTATGTGGTTATTAAAACATAATTATATAATTGGTTGAATTGATGTTTTGTGTTACATTCCCGATTTAGTGAGAACCGTTGAATTTGTTTCTGGCCATCATATCTTAATCAAATGGTTTCAATGAATCATAATTCAAAGTTATGTTAAATTATTAATACCAATAGTTAATGAAGAGTTCACTCATTCAAACAGTTTCTACACGTAATAGGCATGAACTTTGATCTTTTATATTTGATACTCTGTGGCACTTATTTATACAGTAAGTAGTAGGGAATTAACATTATTAGTTTATTTAGATTCTCATTTCACTACAAATTATGTATATATTGGTAAGATATAAAAAAGAATATATCCTATAAAAGCAAAAGTAAGAAAGTATTAGAACAACAGAAATTTGAGAAAACATTTTTATTTGATATTCACATACATACGTGTAAAAATATTAAAATATCTTAATCTGTTCAAAATGGTAAAACATAGCAAATCTATACAAAAAATTATATAGCATTATCGTAACAAAATTACTATAATTAAGATAAAATAAATTACATCAATTATTTTTGTTAAGTTAAAGATAAAATAAACTATGGACCTGATAAAGCAAGCCGGCAGCCGGCCTTAATCATGTCTTAATCACGCTATTTTGAACAGATTAAGATATATACATATATGTATATATGTATGTATATATATATATATATATATATATATATATATATATATATATATATATATATATATATATATATATATATATCAGTGTTTTAAATTGCGGCGCAATTGCGCGCAATTGCGGAAAACTACTATGAAACGCAACTCGCAACAAAAAAAATAGCAAATATAGCGTTTTGCCCGCTACAGACGATATAGCGCCGCTATTGCGGTGATAATAGCGGACAAAAGCGTCGCTATTGCGCTATTGGATAGTTATTATCTATGAAAGAACCGTTACAAATATGCATAAATAGATTTTTTTTACAATTCTGTAACGGTTTTTATTCGAGAACCGTTACTCATATGCAATTAGTAACGGTTTTTCTTAAAGAACCGTTACTAATATGAAATTAGTAACGGTTTTTATTAAAAAACCGTTACTAATATGTATGTTCTTATTGGAGAACCGTTACTAATATGTATGTTCATATTGGAGAACCGTTACTAATATGTAATTAGTAACGGTTTTTATTAAAGAACCGTTACTAATAAGTAATTAGTTACGGTTTTTATTCAAGAACCGTGACTAATATGTATGTTCTTATTGGAGAACCGTTACTAATATGTATGTTCATATTGGAGAACCGTTACTAATATGTAATTAGTAACGGTTTTTATTAAAGAACCGTTACTAATAAGTAATTAGTTACGGTTTTTATTCAAGAACCGTTACTAATATGTAATTAGTAACGGTTCTTATTGGAGAACCGTTACTAATATGTAATTAGTAACGGTTTTTATTTAAGAACCGTTAGTAAAACGCACATAAGGCCGACTAGCATAAATTCTAGGCGTTTTGCTCCCGCCTTGCGCCTGGGCGGCGCCCAGGCGGCCGCCTTGACCGCATTTTAGAACATTGATTATAATTTATAACCATACAAAAGTGATATTTCCGCTACAAGGCCGTAGCACCGCAATCTCGCCCGCTACCGCAATCCGCTACAAAAAAACTCCAAGCGCTACGGACCGCTATATCGCAATTTAAAACATTGATATATATATATATATATATATATATATATATATATATATATATATATATATATATATACCTACATATATATATGTATATACCTACATATATATATGTATATACCTACATATATATATATATATATATATATATATATATATATATATATATATATATATATATATATGTAGGTATATATGTATATATATATGTATACCTATATATATATATATATATATATATATATATATATATATATATATATATATATATATATATATAATCCCCTCCCATATATATATATATATATATATATATATATATATATATATATATATATAGGTATACATATATATATACATATATACCTACATATATATATATATATATATATATATATATATATATCCCCTCCCATATATATATATATATATATATATATATATATATATGGGAGGGGATATATAGACCAAATTTTATACCAAATTTCTTACACATAACAGATTTCAACATCATCCATCCAATATTTCATACAAAAGCAGAATATTTTCACAACTCATTCATCCATATTTACAAAAACATTAATCCAATATATACACACAACTCATTATTTCCAAAATATTCATACACAGTTTTTCATACATCAAAACACCAAATTTAGAAAATTCCAATTTCTAGTCCTAATTCTAACCCTAATCCTATAACCCTATCTTCAGTTCACTCATTCATTTATAGCTTTATCACGGCCTCGTGATTCCAAGTTCCATTCATTCATCCCTATTTCTGTCTCTTTATTTCTTCACCTGAAATTGATTATGTTTGGAATTAGTTAGTATGAATTGAGAAATTACTTGATGTTGATGATGCACTTATCTCATTCAATTTAATTGCAAGTCCTAATTCAAAAGAATTGCCATTTTCGCAATTCTAAATAATCCTAATTCATTTAACTAATTCATCCAATTTAATAGTCCTAGTAAGTCACTGTTTACATATAAATAATCCTAATTCATTCAATTTAACCAAATTCAAGCCTAAAAAACATCAAATCATACCTAAATTAACCAAATTCATTTAAGACGCCTTGACTCATTCAATATACCCTATTTAAGACCTAATAGGCCAATTCAGTGCTAAATAACCACAATTCAGCCCTACAATTTATCAAATTGAGCCTTAATTCGGACTTCAAAATTAAATTCAAGTGATTATCCTTCAATCGCAGCAATAAAACACCAAATGACTCCCAAAGAGCACAATCCAAGGAGTGACGAAAAGACCAACTGATCAGAAAGAGTAAAATCAAAGAAAAACATTTGATTCGAGCTTCATGAAGATCTATTGGATGGAACCTCCAGCTTTGGGAACGACGAGCCTGAATGGAACCTGGAGCGACCTGAAGAGAGGTGGAGCTTCTGTTCTGGAGGCGAGTGAAGAGTTTCTATTCTGGAGGCGAGCTGAAGAAAGGCGGAGCTTCTCGACATGATGCTCCTGTTCAGAGCTGAAGGGAGGCGAGTCAGAGAAGCCAGAGTTATGGAGATTC
>CM050901.1:2397500-2480000 GCA_027726005.1 Juncus effusus | reverse complement strand
TCCTTCCGTTCAACGTGACAACGGGTTAAATTATAGGTTATTGAAAATTACGAACGATACACAATGGGTTAAATTTGCGGAACACGTTACGAGGGTTGGGGTTGAATTAGAAATATATGTTGATCGCGTCCAGAATAAACAATCACATGTAGGAACTAGTAGTAGATTGAATGTAGTTTCAAATACAAACGAAAATGATTTGGACGAGGATGGAAATGAATGTGAGAATGAAGACATTTTTGCAGCGTTTGATATGGCCCGAGCGAGTAATAATATTCTTCCAGAAATAGATGAAGAAGAAAATGAATTGGATGAGGAACCGCAAATGGGGTCAGAGGACGAAGAGGAAGAGGAAATTTATGAGCTTAACGAAGAAGAAAGGGTAGCGTCATTCCGATATACGGAAACGGGTGAAATGGTTAGTGTAGGGACTTTTGACGATCCGCCGGCAGAGGAGTTCAAAGATAGTTCAATGTGGGAATATGCAATAAATGATGTTGTGTCAGGTAGGCGTGTGGCTGAAAAGGATGACGAAATATTATATAAGGGGAATACATTCGAAACAAAATTGGAACTACAATCGGCTGTAAGAGCGTACAGTGTCAAGCATCACCGAGAAATAATAGTCGACCACTCAAGCAAAAAGAGATACATTGTAGTCTGCAAGCTTAAAGATGAAGGTACAGGATGTAGATGGAGGATGCACGGTTCGATTAATAAGAAAAATGAATTATGGGAGATTAAAACATTTAAACAACCACATGTGTGTACTAATCAGACTCCTAGAAAAGACCACAAACAGTTAACGAGTGCGATTGTTGGGGGATTAATTCTAGATATAGTTAGAGCGGATTTAGAAATTAAACCTGTAACCATAATAGAAGCAGTTAAACTAAAGGTTGAATATACCATTTCATATTGGAAAGCGTGGAACGCGAAGCAACATGCGATTCGATTCTTATTCGGGGGTTGGAGGGAGGCATATAATTTGCTTCCCGAATTGATGGCGGCAATATCATCATCAAATCCTGGTACAGTATATTTTTTTAGAACGGGAGATCCAAATAGTGCAGGTGAGCTCGAGTTCGAAGGTCTTTTCTGGGCATTTGGTCCATCACTCCACGGTTTTCAATGGTGCAAACCAGTCATAACAGTAGATGGAACATTTCTAACCGGAAAGTACCAAGGATGTTTGCTGACGGCAATTTGTAGCGATGCTAACGGTCAATTATACCCTCTAGCTTTCGCGTTAGTTGAGAGAGAGAAGAAAGAGACATGGGAGTGGTTTTTGGATTGTTTGCGAAATGTAATCGGAAATCAAAATAGTTATTGTGTTATTTCGGATAGGCATCCTGGTATAATTAGCGCAATGAGAGGTGATAGATGGAAGCCCCCTTACGGTTTTCATCGTTATTGCATGCGGCATCTCGAAGCAAATTTCAGTAGCCACGCGACTAACAAAACAGTGATTCCGTTGGTACCGAAATTAGTATGTGCGCACAATAAATATAAATTCAAAAAAATTTGGGAAAAAATGGAAGCGAAGTATCCTGAGGGGACTGAATGGTTATCGAGAGTACCTAAAGCAAATTGGACCCTCTCGCACGATAATAATGGTCATCGGTGGGGCCTAACAACTAGTAATAACGCTGAAATTATGAATTATGTTTTCAAAGGTATAAGAAAGCTGCCGGTTACGGCAATTGTTATGGCGACATTTTACAAGTTGAACTGTTATCATGTGAGATATCGGGCGGATGCTGAAAGCCGGGATAAACAGTGGTCGGATATGGTGATGGAAAAAATGGAACGGAGAAGAAATAAGGCCGCTACGCATATCGTTACGTGTTAATTTAGACGAAGGTGTTTATCAGGTGGAGACACGACCTCGTCGGACGACGAGTGGTATCGGAATTCCGGGAAAGACTTGGGAAGTTAACTTCAATGAAGGTAATTGCGAGTGTCAGAAACCGATGATATATCACTACCCGTGTTCTCACATCATATCTGTTAGCATGCATAAAGTAGTATCATCCGAGCCTTTTATTCATCCATGTTATTCCTTGGATAATCTGAAACATACGTACGAAAGAAGTTTTTATCCTGTTAAGGAAAGATCACATTGGAGGCCACGCGAAGAATGTTGTAATTATACATTATATCCGGGCGATAAACTCGTAAGAAAAGATACTAACGGAAGAATGCAACGTGGACGGCGTCGGGAGATACGTTTCAAGAACAGTATGGATACCATGCACAAATCTGTCAGTGCAAAGTGTTGTAGTGTGTGCAAGTTGCCGGGTCACACAAAACCAAGATGCACACAAAGGGGTGGAGGTCGATACAATGGGCCGTAGTTTGTTTCGAACTTTGTATTATTTTAAGAAATTGTTGTTTGTTGGAACTTGTAGTTTGTTGTTTTAGTTTATTTCGAACTTTGTATTATTTTAAAAACGTATATTATGTTGTTATGCCGAACAAAATAAACATAAATACATTAAATTCTAATATATAAATAGTCCATCCAAACATAATACATAAATAGTCCAAAAATAATACATAAAATTACACATAACCACTAACTAGGCGTGTACCGTGCAACACCGCGTCCAGCACCCATTCTAGTAGTGCGTCGCACACCATGTCCTCTGACAGGCTCTTGAGTAAGTTGGCTGACGCCTACGCCCTCGTCACGGTCCTCATTTCCACCGTCATCATCGTCACTATCTTCATCATACTCATTAGGAGTGTCGAGATAATGCCATGGAAGACCGGCAGGGTATTCATTACCCTCAATATACCCTTTTCGCATGCATCCCAACATATCCAGCATGACACTTCTCATTTTCGCCCCGTTCCATCTCTGACGAATGGCTTTCAAACCCTTTTCACACGCCTCCGTAAAATGTGTCATCTAAATTAAATTAATAATGTAATATTGTTAAAATGTAATATTATTCAAATTATTAAGCTATTAAATTATTTCACATACCGCTTTTCGTTTGTCGGGAACAAGAGGACGATATGAGTCTGTATCATGCGAGATGGTCGACTGCACCAATCTCGCCTCCGATACTTTTCCGTACCACTCCATATACTCCAAATGTTTGTCCGGATTATATGCCCTTCTCTTAAATTTCTCCGAGTTGTTCGTCCAATATTGCCACTTTTCAAACTCCCAATCCTGAACATATCTCGCGTGAACTGTATCCCAATCACCTCCGCGGCCGTTAATCATCTTTTCCAAGAGATGATTGTATTCGCACTTTCCTTGAGGGGGTATCCTCTGATGAAGCCCGAACTGTCGCATCACCCGTTGCGGGCGATAATGCTCGACGATCCACATGTAAATCAACTTGGACCGAATAAGTGCGGAATCTCTCTCAAACTCGCAAATGGGTGGAAGTCTCGTGCGGTACTTCTCGTAGGGTCTCCACTCAATCTGCGACTCATGAAGATTATCCAACTGGTCTCGATTGCCCCACAAATGAGTCGCTCCGGGTCTCTCCTTCACCGTAGCCCCAATCCAAATAAATCCAACCGTATCGTTCTCATCCGGATCATCGAAGATGTTTAAAGCATCCGGACTAGTGCCGAGGGGAGGAGTCGGTCGTCCGAACTTGAAACGCGTCCAAGCCCACATCTGAAGTAACATAATACAACCCCCCATATTCTTCCGTTCAGGCGTCGTACTCTTGCACAACTCCCGGTATAAATATCCTAATACCGCACTCCCCCATGCCCATTCATCTAATCTCTCCAAATCCTCTAAAAATACCAGTGGAATTGCCGATATACTATCGCCCGACGGGTTCGTGAATAGAATATCACCGCATAAAGCAAGTATATATGCGCGGCAATATTGTTGTACCGTCAACTCAGGGGCTCCGACCTCCAAATTAGAGAAATTCTGGGTAAACCATCTTCTTTTAAGCAATACCGCGCTATCATGCCGGTAATCATTTATCTCGGGTGTTATCCCCAATAAATCCGTAATTTTTTGGCCCCAATTCACATCTTTATTACTTACACACATGGCCGGTCCATCGACTCTCAAACCCAATAAACACGACACATCCTCTAATGTAATCGTCATCTCCCCGTGTGCCATGTGGAACGTGTGCGTTTCTTTTCTCCACCGTTCTTGCAATGCGGTTAAACAAATACCGTCTAACGGTATATATCCAATCTTCGCTACTTGGAACAAATTAGCCCTTTTTAGATAAGGGATATAAAGGTCGTTCCAAGGCACCTTCATAAAAGAAAGCAAAAATAATAAATATATTTGGAAGTAATATTTTATATTATATAATTATAAAATAAGTACCGCAAGACGATGTTGCCTGAAACGATAGGGTTCGAATGATATCAAGCCTTCTTCTCTCGTAAACTGGCTAGTCCTATGTTCGGCTTGTAGGTTGTTGAGCGAATATGGCGGAGAATTATTTCCATCAATCATACGACTTTTTCCTTTGTCCGCTCGACTAGGTCGACTAGGTCCGCCTCTAGATGCCATCGGTCACTATTTTCTAAAAATTAAAATAATAAAATAATTATTAAAATGAAGTTACAATTTTACAATTATAATTATCTAAAATAAAAATATCTACAAAGTATTTTAATTTGTAATAAAATTAACTACAAATAGAAACATCTAAAAAAATTCATAAAAAAATTTATTATGTAAAATAACTAATAATTATTTCTACTAACAAAATATAAATAATATTTCCGTATTGGTGCTAGTTAATTAATTTTTTTGTTACGGGTGCTATTTTAAAAAAAAAAAAAAACCTCATGAACTAAACCCAAAAAATAATAATAATAACTACTAAAATTAATTACTAATAAATAATTTAAATAACAAGTAAAAAAAATAAATTACACTAAAACAAATCATATATAAATACAATATGAATTTTTTTAAAAAATAAATACATTAAATTAACGTAATTAAATAATATACCAATAAATATGAAAAAAAAAATTACCTCAAATTTCAATTGCAAAAAATTTGCAATTCCTTCTCTTTCTCCTTCCTCTCCTTCTACAAACAAATCAACAACAAAAAAATTACTAATTAAAAACTCAAAACAAAAAATCCTAATTAAAAACTCAAAATAAAACTAATTCTAACCAATTTGAAGCAATCTATTCAAAGAAATACAACTAATTTCAACAAACTCAAACTTATTTCATACTAATTTCTATCAATTTAAACAAATAATCCTAAACCCTAAACCCTAAACTCAAAAACAAACTAAAACATCTAACCTTTGTTGAATTCACTCTATTTTCTTCTTTATTCTTTCTACAAATCTTACTCTTTTCGTTTCAATTTCCACAAATTTTTCTTCTATTTTCGCAGAAATTTCGCTCTTTTTTTTGGGTTTTTTTTTTCGGCTGTTTGGGGGAGAAATGGGGGGGAGACAGGGAGCGGGTGGGTTATATTGCCCCAACTCTACCGCCAGATGGCCTGGCGGTAGAGGTATTTTTCCTTTTTTTTTTTTTTAACGGGTTTGATACCCGATTGAAACCCGATTGGATCAGAAAAAATTACAACAATGCCACTACCGCCAGATGGCCTGGCGGTAGAGGTATTTTTCCTTTTTTTTTTTTTAAACGGGTTTGATACCCGATTGGATCAGAAAAAATTACAACAATGCCACTACCGCCAGATGACCTGGCGGTAGAGGTATTTTTCCTTTTTTTTTTTTTTTAACGGGTTTGATACCCGATTGGATCAGAAAAAAATTACAACAATGCCACTACCGCCAGATGGCCTGGCGGTAGAGGCTAATTTGTATCTAATTACCTTGTTTGACGGAAAATGCAAAAAATTAGGCACTACCGCCATTGGTGCTGGCGGTAGAAGATCTCTACCGCCACAAGAGATGGCGGTAGTGCTAGTTAGCTAATTTTTTGCAAAGCAGTGCTATTGGCTTCATTTTTTTCGGAAAAAATGCTAGGAAAAAAAAAAGTCATTTATTTGGGGGGTTGATACTTGATTCTGATGGTACACAAAAGTCTTTGGATCGGATTCGACCCAATCCAACCCATACCCGCCAAATCCAAACAACGCCGCTCTAATCTATCAAATTCGACTCAGCCCAGCACGACACTCAAAGCACACATGGCGTTCCCACACCGAGGCGCGTATTCTCTCTCGCGCTTCTTCTCCTCCTCTCCCTCTTCTTCCACTCTATTACTCTTTCCTCGCCTTCGCTCTAGTTCTCTCTCCAGATTCCCTCTCTGCACTCGCCTCCTTCACAAATCCCCCATGGCCACGTCGTCAGATGGTTCGGATGGTTTGAAGGGATCGAACAGGCTTGCGAAGGAACATAGTCCGTATCTACTCCAGCACGCTCATAATCCGGTATGGTTGTATAGGATAGTCGTTATTAGTTTTTTTTTTTTTTTTGAGCTTAGGAGTTAGGAGGGTGATTTTTCTTGGAATGGTATTCCAAGTTGGTTACATCTCTTGAGTTGATTCTTACTTCTGTTTTATGTTTTCTGTATCTTTTTCTTAATGTCTTGTAAAATAGTGTGGAATAGTCATGTGTTCGTTGCCTTAGTATCTGGAATTAATGTTTTAAGTCTCAAGTAAACGGAAAAAGAAAAAAAGTTTCGAATGGAGAAATTAAGTTCACCCAATTTGGATCTTACTGTTACTTAGATAGAAAGTGTTTCAATATGCTAATCCAGTATCAATCAATTCAACGTTTCATTTTAGATAAATAATGGTTTTAATTAGTATTTGTATTGTTTTTTGTTTAAAGGTGGACTGGTATCCATGGGGAGAAGAGGCTTTTGAAAAAGCTCGTAAAAAAAATGTTCCGATTTTCCTCTCAAGTTCGTACTTTTATTCCTGTTTTTGTTATTTCTTTCATAGTTTTAATTTTTAATCAATACTAATTTTGATTCTGTATTTTTCTTGTGGTGATTATTTCATGATACGTAAAGTCGGCTACAGCACTTGTCACTGGTACGTACACAATCATAACCTACACTTTATATTTAATTTAATTTTATTATTTATTATGGAAATTATGGTATATATGTGAATTTGTGAATCATAGGTGCCATGTAATGGAGGTGGAATCATTTGAAAATGAGGAGGTTGCTAAATTACTAAACGATTGGTTTGTTAGCATAAAGGTGAGTTATTATTAATTAAACTTATTACGTAATTTACTTCCTTTTCATCTTTATTATATTATTGTTTTTACTGATTCACTTATACAGGTATAAGTTATAAAACTTGGTAAAAGAGCCAAAAATAGAAAAAAATATAAAATTTGGGACTTTAATTAATATTTTATTAGTTTACTCAAAATTCGGTTCCTGTTTAATGATTTTGGAATTTTCTAATAACAGGTGGATCGAGAGGAGAGACCTGATGTTGACAAGGTAGCAACAAATAATAAAATTAAATAATGTCCTATCAAAACCCTGAAAAATAAACATATACAATAGACGCCCCAAAAATATAAATTTATTCGTAAAATGTATATTTAAAAAAAAATCATTATTTATATACTCCTTTCCAATTTATTTTCTTTAGAAATGAATACTAAAATTAAATAAAATATACTTTCAAACCCTGAAATACACACACACAATAGAAACAAAAAAAAATACCAAATATGACATTTTTTGTTTAAGTAAAATGAATAGTTAAAAAGAAACACTAATTTTTTGTTTAAGTTTTTATGTAGGTTTATATGACATTTGTGCAAGCTTTATATGGAGGTGGAGGTTGGCCGTTGAGTGTTTTTCTTTCGCCGAATTTAAAGCCTCTGATGGGTGGGACCTACTTTCCGCCAGACGATAAGTACGGCAGACCTGGCTTCAAGACGGTTTTAAGGTCAATAAATGTTACTTAAGTTTATGCTTTGTTTTATTTTTGTTGTAAATAACCTCTTTCTAAAGAGGCTAAGTTGGTAGTCTGCCTAGGGTTGTTCATTCGAGCCGAATTAGAACCGAACCGAAATGATTATTCGGTTTAATGAAAATAATTTAAATATTCTGTAAGAATTTTTTTTCACTTAAATAAACTATTTTATACTAAATTACAAACATAACTATAACTAATCATAAAAGATAATTTAAATATAAATGTTTTATCCTAAAGTTTAGAACTTGAATAAAACTATAAAAAATAAAAAAAGAATAGTGCAATTCAGTTGGTTCGGTTTATTCTTTTTTTCTATATCAAAACTGAACCGAACAAGTAAAACCAAATAATCCCAATTTTTAAACCGAACCTGATTAATCAAACAATCGAACCGATTTGGCCGAATCTGACCGGTTCGCTTTATTTTGTAACGCCCCTAAGCGGAGGACTTGATTTTTTTATATTTAACCATTAACAATTGCTAATTTATTATTGTTATTGTTTGAAGTCTCAGTTAGTTCCAGATAAGCAAAATAAAAAACCAAAGTAAACAAAGAGCATCAAAATAATTCTATTTCAATTGCATAAACAAATTAAATATTAATTTCAGGAGGGTGAAGGAAGCGTGGGATGAAAAGAGAGAAATGCTTGAGAGCAGCGGGGACCAGGTGATAAACCAACTTAATGAGGCTTTATTTAATTCTGCTAAATCCGCTAAAATATCCGATGATCTGGCGTCGCAGTGCTTGAAGAAATGCGTTGACCAGGTTGGTTGACTCTTGAATTTTGCATTTATTTTTGTTTTATTTATTGGTAAATGTTGTTGATTTACAAAAAGATGCCGGACATGATGTTTATATATGAATCCAGAAAGTAATGTGCGACAAACATGAGAAAAAGAGGGAAAAAACAAAAAGTCCCTACATTTATTATAATTGCAAAAAACCATGGTTCTGAAAATCGGTGTCGGCCGCTAAACCGGAACGGAAAGTCGGCCGTGACGGATCGGACTGTCGGATTTTTCATGAAATTTTTTTTAATAAAAAAAAAAATTAAAATAAAATAAACTAACGGAAAAAACCCATGTATTGTTGATATTGCAAAAGAGGCCCTCCATTCTAAACTAACGCAAGTGCTATGTATTGGTTTTCTTAAGAATGGAGGGGCTTTTCTGCAATTACAAGTAATTCTGAGGCTTTTTTTCAATTTAGACATAATACGGACGTTTTTGCAAATTTCCTGATAAATATTTATTCATAACAATGCATCCTTCATCGAAATATTTGAGCCTCGAGACAAAAGTCTTTAGATAAGAGATTGTGCTCTTATTCAATACGCTACAAACAAAACAAAGAGAACAACAGCACATTCCATTCCTTTTATTCTTTTTCTTTTTACATAGTTAGCGAGCAGTTACGACCCAAAGTTCGGCGGCTTCGGCCCAGCCCCGAAATTTTCCAATAAATATTTATTTATGAGACTATAGTTTTTCATCCAAACTGTTTGAGTGACTAGACCAGATTATGCTCCTAATCAATTTCTTAATCATACTAAACTTAACTCACACCATCCATTTTTTTTATTTTTTATTTCTATTATGCATAGTTAGCGACCAGTTACGACCCATAGTTTGTTTCTTAGTAAATATTTTGCCTTTTATAAAACAAATGCCAAAACGATATTTATGCCCCAAGTTTGTTTCTTAGTAAACATTACACCATCCATTCATCCAACCCTTTTATTTCTTTCTTTCCCTTCCACACAGTTAGCGAGCAGTTACGACCCCGAAATTTAGCGGCTTCGGTCTGGCCCCTAAATTTTCCAATAACCGTTTATTTATAAGCCGAAATCCAAAAGACTGTAGCTTTTCATCCAAACTGTTTGAGCGAAGCGATCACACCAGATTATGGTCCTAATCAACTTCTTATAAGTTATAACCCTTATTTTTTTTTTCTCTTTCACACAGTTAGCAAGCAGTTATGACCCGAAATTCGGCGGCTTCGGTCCCGCCCCGAAGTTCCCGCGGCCGGTGGAGGTCTTCGCGATGGTTTACGAACATACGAAACTGCTCGAGAGAGGCGAGAACGGGGAGGCAAGAGATGCTATGAAGATGGTGGGGCACACTTTGGAGTGCATGGCGAGAGGCGGGGTGCATGATCACGTCGGCGGGGGGTTTCATCGGTACAGCGTCGACGAGTGCTGGCACGGTAATTATTTTTTTGTGTAATATATGAATCAATGCGAAAAGTCTTTGAATGATATGGCGAAATCGTAAAAAAGCCCCCGTGTTATGTGTCTAAATCGCAAAAAACATTGTATTATTGATAATTGCAAAGAAAACCCACCGTTCTTAACAACGGTAAGGACTATTCCCATGAATTCAGGGGTTTTTTGCAATTATCAATTGTGATGCCTAAGTTGCAAAAAAGACTATGTACTGTTGATAATTGCAAAGAAAACCTCCGTTTTAACTAAGGTAGGGACTATTTATTGAAGTTCTCATGAATGGAGGGGCTTTTCGCAATTATCTTGGGGTTATTTTTTTTTTGCGATTTAGGCGTAACAGAGGGGCTTTTTTGTAAAATTCCCGAGGCCGGTGGAGGTCTGAATTATGAGGGGAATAAGTTAACGGAGAGAGAGAGAGAGAGGAGGAGGAGGAGGGCTTTGTGTGTGTGTTGGGGGGGTGGGGGTGGTGGGAGGGTGGGGGATAAGGAGGTAAGGGATGTTATGAAGATGGTGAGTCATAGTTTGGATTGCGTGGCGAGGGGCGGGGTGAATGTTGACACGGTAGTTATTGTTATTATTTATGTAAATGTTAATGATAATAAATATTGTTTTCGTTAGGAGATTTGGAAAACGAAACCCATGTGTTATGATTAAATTGCAAAAATGTTCCTCTATTAATGAAAATTGGAGAGAAAACACCAGTTGTTTATTAAGAGATAACGTCGTTGGCAAAAAAGGCCTTAGTGTTTTTTTGGGAATTTTGTTGAGAATAGAGGTTTCTTTTTCAAGTTTCAATAATGGAGGTTTGTTTTTGCAATTTAGGCACACTGCAGGGGCTTTGTTGCAAATTTTCCATTTTTTATTATTATTATTATTATTATTATTATTGATTATTGTTGTTATTATAATTATATTACTATTATATTATTATATTATTATTTTTTCAATAGAATTATTATTATTATCATTACCATTATCATCATCATCTCCTTTCATGCAGTCCCCCATTTCGAGAAAATGCTATACGACCAAGCCCAAATCGCCAACGCATACTTAGACGTCTTCTCAATCACCCAAGACGGGTTCTACTCGTCAATGGCGCGCGACGTTCTCGATTACTTGAGGCTAGAGATGGTCGGTGAGGACGGCGGGGTGTACTCGGCGGAGGATGCGGATAGTTTTGAGCATGATGGGGATGAGAGGAAGAAAGAAGGGGCCTTTTATGTTTGGACTAGTCAAGAGGTGAAACAAAAAAAAAATAGAGCGTATTAAATTAAATAAATAAAGAAGAGTATGTTAGGTTAAAAAAGACAAGTAATTGTTATTAAATTAGCTACCAAGATTTGTTTTGAACGTGAAGGGGGTGAGAGGAAGAACGAAGGGGCGTTTATGTTTGGACTGCTCAGGAGGTATGGTTGGAAAATGGGAAAAGGGTAAAATTAAATTATAAAAAATAAAAACAAAGGATTTTCAAATAGAAAAGCATACGAACTACAGAACAATTGAATATTGATTTAAAACAAAAAGCAATGCATATTGAATTAAAGAAAAGAAAAGCACTGCGTAATATTTAGCTGAAAGCAAGGGGTCAGAGGAAGAAAGAAGGGGCCTTTTATGTTTGGACTTCTCAAGAGGTAAAACAAAGAACGGAGTGTATTAAATTAAATAAATAAAGAAGAGCATGTTAGGTTGAAAAAGCCAAGAAATTGTTATTAAAGTAGCAACCGAGAATTGTTATGAATATGGGAGGGGGGTTAAGAGGAAGAAAGAAGGCGCATTTTATGTTTGGACTATGTTAGATTAAAAAAGCCAATTTAATTGTTATTAAAGTAGATACCAAGGTTTGATATGAATTTGAATATGAGGGGCCCGAGAGGCAGAAAGAAGGCGCTTTTTATTTCTGGACTTGTCAAGAGGTAAAACAAAAAAAACGTTGCGTATTAAATAACTAAAAAAGAAAACAAAAAACAGGGCGTATTAAATTAAAGAAACAAAAAAGGAGCATATTAAATTAAAAAAAAACAAAGAACTTAAGCATGCTAAATTAAAACAAAAATGAGAGCATATGAAGTTAGCTACCCACATTTGTTATGAATATGAGGGGTTTGAGAGGAAGAGAGAAGGCGCCTTTTGTGTTTGGAGTACTCAAGAGGTGAAACAAACAAAACATGCATATTAAATTAAAAGAAAATGAAAAACGGAGTATATTAAACTAAAGAAACTAAATTAAAAAAACCTAGCAATTGTTATTGAATTAGCTTACAGACATTTGTTATGAATACGAGGGGGCCGAGATGAAGACATTATGTTTGGACTGCTCAAGAGGTATGTTTAAAAGGTGGGAAAAGGAAGAGAGCATGTTGGATTATAGAGAAGTAAGAGAGCAAATTAAAGTAATAAACAAAAAAAAAAGATGTCAAACGAAAAAGCGTACGAACTACATATCGTTAAATAAAAAAGACTACTGATTAAAATAAAGAAAAACACTGCATCTTAAATTAAAATAAAAAAAACACAGCATATTAAATTTAAAAAAATGAAAAGAGAGCATAAACTAAAAAAAGCCAAGAAATCAAGCATATGAAATTAATAAAAAATTGATATCATATTAAGTTAGTTACCAACATTCGATAAATATTGGCTAAAAAACAATCAATCTCATAAAAAAACACTTTAATTCCATCTAATTTCAATTTCTTATCTCCTTTCCATTCCTCTTATCAGATCGACGAGATCCTCGGTGAAGACACCAACCTCTTCAAGGACCACTACTATGTCAAACAATCGGGGAACTGCGACCTTTCAAGAAGGAGCGACCCTCATGGCGAATTCAAGGGCAAAAACGTCCTTTTCGAGCGACGGCCCCTCGCTCACATGGCGTCCAAGCACGGGTTGTCCGTTGAGGAGTATTCGAGGGTTTTGGGGGCGTGTAGGAAGAAGTTGTTTGATGTGCGGGCAAAAAGACCGCGTCCGCATTTGGATGACAAGGTTAGTGTGTTTTGTGTTTTTTTTTTTGTATTTAGGGTTTAGGGTTTAGGGTTGGAAAAGCCTCCCGTGAAAAGAAGGGATAACTTTTATGATGTAGTCGGAATTTCATATATACCCTTGTGAAATTTGAAATATCAAATTTACCCTTAGAAGCTGCAAGTATTGAAATTTATGCAAATTAAAGGCGAGGTGAATTCATTGAGATTTAGTTGTGTTTAAATTTGATAGATTTGAACTTTTAGAAGGGTAAAATTGATATTTTGGAGTTTTGGATATTTTTGATACTTACAGTTTAGAAATATGATGTTTGGAGTTTTTAAGGGTATATATGAAATTACCCCTTAAATGTGATGTATCAAGCAAATAATAAAATGAATAAAATTAATATAATGTTCTTTTTTTAGGTGATTGTTTCATGGAATGGGCTTGCGATATCTGCTTTTGCAAGAGCCTCACAAATTCTCAAGTTAGAATCTGAAAACACCGGATTTTATTTCCCAATTGTTGGTTGTGATGTACGTAAATCTTATTTCATTTTTATTTCTCCTTTACTTTTTCTTACATTTATTTCTAGTTTCAAATATTCGCGCTGGTTTTACACAATACTGTACTGAATTGCGGAAGATATAAATAACTAAATAAACTTCCTTTCCTTTGTATTTACACAAGTCCATGAATTATCAACCTTATTATGGTTTAATCAGAGGTCTAAGATTCACCTGGATATATTGTATCAAAATACTGAAATTTTAAAAAACAGATTAAATTGCAAATTAGTCCCTCTGTTACAGGAAATTGGAAAAAAATCCCCTATATTCTCTACAAAATTGCAAAAAAGTCCCTGCCATTCGTTAAGATCTAACACCATTAGTCGAGCCCTTTTTTATTCTCTTTAATTTTCCATTCTTTTTTCGTAATTTTCAATAATGGAGGGGCTGTTTTGCAATCTAACCACAACGCGCATCTTTTCTTTAAACTTATCACTAAAACAGTCCCTCTACTTTCACAGCCGAGCGAGTACCTAACAGTCGCAGAGAAGGCCGCGTCCTTCATTCGTACCAATCTCTACGACCAAACCACACGCAGATTGCAACACAGTTTCCGCAACGGGCCGTCGAAAGCGCCGGGGTTCCTGGACGATTACGCCTTCCTCATTTCCGGCCTTCTGGATGTGTTTGAGTATGGTGGGAAACTCGAGTGGCTCAAGTGGGCCGTTCAGTTACAGGACACTCAGGCAAGTGAAAGTTGAAAATTCAATTCATCTAGTTTTTTAGTGTACTTACTCTAGTTTATAGTTTAAGTTGCAACAAAAGAAAAAAAAGCAAGAGATTTTTGTTAAGAATCGATCCTACTGTTTGTTAAGAATAGAGGGTCTTTTTTGCAATTTTAAATAATGAAGAGATTTTTGTAATTTAAGCATAATGCAGGACCTATTTTGCAAATTTTCCAAAAAAGTGATTTATACTTCAGACTTTTTATAGTTCACATACAGAATATCCTAAGCTAACATATTTGTAAGATAAACCAACAACAGTTACCATATTTTAAATTCTCAAAGTACAATGTACGCACTATTTCTCCAATTTACAAACAACATGGGCATTTGCGTAAATTTCTCTCATCTGACGTATCATTTTTTCGGTACTGATACAGGATGATTTATTTCTAGACATAGTGTTGTTTACTCTAGTTAAATTGGCAAAAACTAAAAAAAAACAATTTATATTTTAGCATACTTAACACACAGATTTAGATATCTTCCTTTTTGCAATTCTCAACCATCTACGGACTTCACTACACTTCACACAACCCAAAGGGGCATTTTCGTAATTTTCCCTTCCCTTTCATACAGGACGAGTTGTTTCTGGACAGAGAAGGCGGCGGGTACTTCAACACGGCGGGCGACGACCCGTCGGTGTTACTCCGCGTGAAGGAGGACCACGACGGAGCCGAGCCGTCTGGGAACTCGGTCTCGGCCCTCAATTTGATCCGGCTCGCTTCCTTGGTCGGCGGCGCGAAATCCGAGGTGTATAGAAGTACGGCCGAACATCTCTTGGTATGTATTGTTAATTGTGTTTGCTTGCATTTCTTGTGTTGTTACTTGTTGCATAATTTTATCGGATTTTAGAATATTAAAAAAAACTTCATATTTAAAATTTTTTATTTTTCAAAAACATTTGTAAGTCTTAAAGTATTAGAAAAAAATCTGATGTTGAGTTTCTTTTTTGAAAACTCACTAATTTTAGTGTTTTATTTTATAAAAATAAAAACCCAATTAACTTTTGAAATGATATAGAAATATTATGTAGATAGCTTAATATATTTTGAAATAATAAGAAATAATATGTGAACAATTTGATCTGGCTCGCTTCTTTGGTTGGCGGGGAGAGATCTGAGGTGTATAGAAGTACAGCTGAGCATCTCTTGGTAAGTTTTGAAATATTAAAAGAAAGATCTGATGTTAACTTTTTGTTTTCAAAAACTCCGTAACTTTCTGTAGTGATTTATTTTATAAAAAATTTAAAAACCGGTTAACTCATTTTGAAATGGTAGAGAAATATTATGTAGAGAGCTTGATTTATTTTGAAATAATAAGAAATAATATGTGAACAATTTGATCCGGCTCGCTTCTTTTTTAAGCGGGGAGAGATCCGAGGTGTATAGAAGTAGAGCTGAGCATCTCTTGTATGTATTGTGAATTGTGTTTGCATTTCGTGTTAAAAACGTAATTTGACGGATTTTGGAATATTAAAGAGCTTATTTTGAAATTTCTATTTTTCAAAAACCTGCAACATTTAAAATACAATAAAAACCTGATGTTTACGGCCCCCTAACTTTACTGATTGATTAGAAAACCCTTGTAACTCATTTTGAAATAATAAGAGAAATAATATGTAGATGTAGGCAGCTTAATCTATTTTGAAATAATATACAAATTAATAAATTTGATCTGTCTCGCTTCTTTGGTTGGCGGGGAGAGGTCTGAGGTGTATAGAAGTACGGCAGAGCATCTCTTGGTATTTATTGTGAATTGTATTTGCATTTCTATTGGTGTTATAATAAACTTTTAACAGAACTCCAAAGGATTTGTAAGTATTAAAAAGATGTCCTATTTTGAACTTTTTGTTTTTTGAAAATCCTGTAACTTTTAAAGTACAAATAAAAAAAACTGGCGTTAACTAACCTCCTAATTTTAAGTTTTTGTTTTCGGAAGGCCCTCTTAACGTGTTTTGAAATAATAGAGAAATGTTATGTAGACAGCTTAATCTATTTTTAAATAATAGAGAAATAATATTTAAACAAATTAATAAATTTGATCCGACTCAGTTCTTTGGTCTGTGGGGAGAGGTCTGAGGTGTATAGAAGTACAGCAGAGCATTTCTTGGTAACTTTTAAAATATTAAAAGAAAGATCTGATGTTAACTTTTTATTTTCGATTTCTCCCAAACTTTCTTTAATGCTTTATTTTATGAAAAACATCTCAACTCATTTTGAATAATAGAGAAATATTATGTAGACACTAGACAGTTTAATCTATTTTGAAATAATACAGAGACAATATTCAATATTCAAACAACTTAACAATTTGATCCGACTTGCTTCTTTTGTTAGCGGTGCAAATTCCAATCTGTACAAACGCACTGCTGAGCATTTCGTGGTATGTTGTACCGTATTTTGATTGGATTTTTTTGCTAAAACATTAGTCAAAACATTTAACCTGTTGGAATATTGAATAATGCCCTATTTCAAACCTTTTCTTTTTCAAAAACCTAACTTTTAAACTCCAAAAAACAACTCTTTTTACTATTCTATTTTCAAAACCCCCTAACTTTACTGTTTTCTTTCTCCAAAAAACACTCGTAACTCATTTTGAAAAACATTAGAGGAATGATACGTAAACACCTTAATTTTTTTTATATAATAGATCAATAATTTGAAAAATGTGTTTATATATTATTTATCATTATTTATATATTATTTGAATATTATGTAAGCTGTCCTTTTGAAGATAATAGCAAAAGTTAGGGGTTTTTTCTAGAACTTGAAAAGTTAGGAAGGTTTATGAAAAAAATGGAAAGTTGGGTTTTACATTATTGAGTCTTCCAGTTTTTTTTATAAATTTGAGAACAATTTAGTCCGACTCGTTTCTCTTTTAAGCCGGGCGAAATCCTAGATTTGTTACTAGGTTGGCTGAGCAAAGTGTGACGTTAACTTTTGGAATCATAGATTTAAGACATTACAGTGGATTCAGAAAAATCCCCCTTTGTATAATATAAAATAATTTTTATATTTCTTTGGCCAGGCTGTATTTGAGACTAGGTTGACAGAGCAAAGCGTGGCGGTACCATTAATGTGCTGTGCGGCCGATATGTTGTCAAATCCTTCTAGGAAACAAGTCGTGTTGGTTGGCGTCAAGGATTCTACACAATTCAAAGAGGTTCTCATGACCTCATTTGCATCTTATGATTATAACAGAACAGTAAGTAGTAAATAATAAATATTAATAATCATTTATTTGGGATACTTTTTTTTATCAGTTTGGTTCGGTTTTGGTTTATGGAAAATGAATGAATAAACCTAGCAGATGGTATTATGTTTTGATTTGATGTTTCTTAAATGATTGAATTGAGACCTAGTTTTTTTAATATTGACTAACTAATGTGATAGTTATTTATTTATCCCAAAGTTTATTAATTTTGACTTGATATCATTTAGATTTCTTTTTAATTCATTTTAAAAGGAATAAACTGAAACAAAATTCGGTTTTATTTCAATTGATCTAATTCATGACAATCACACATTTAATTTTTTTTGCAGGTGATACAAATTGATCCTAAAAATACAGAAGAGATGGAATTTTGGGAGGAAAATAACCCAAACATATCTCACATGGCTCGGTCCGGCTCGTCAGACGAGCCAGTGGTGGCCCATGTCTGTCAGAATTTCACATGCAGTCCACCTGTCACTTCGTCTGATAGGCTTAACAAGCTGTTGAATAAGTAATTTGTTCATATGATATGTAAATTATTGTTTTGTTTAAGATTTGTATTTATGCTTATAGGAAATAAATGAATAGACGGAAGAATAAGGGCTCTTTTTATTTTGTAATTCTAGGTGTATAAATAGATCTCTTTTTGTGTTTGTTACTTGTCACATGTTTTTGTAAGCATTCTGAGCTTTTTATGTGTGTAAATAGATATTTTGTGTGTGTTAAGTTTTTGGTTTTTTCCTTCTTTTTTTTGTTTCTAGAACTCGAGGGAAACTTCTGTAAGTTTTTGGTTTTATGTTTGTGTGAAAACATGAAACAAAATTCGGTTTTATTTCAATTGATCTAATTCATGACAATCACACATAATTTTTTTTGCAGGTGATACAAATTGATCCTAAAAATACAGAAGAGATGGAATTTTGGGAGGAAAATAACCCAAACATATCTCACATGGCTCGGTCCGGCTCGTCAGACGAGCCAGTGGTGGCCCATGTCTGTCAGAATTTCACATGCAGTCCACCTGTCACTTCGTCTGATAGGCTTAACAAACTGCTGAATAAGTAATTTGTTCATATGATATGTAAATTAGTGTTTTGTTTAAGATTTGTATTTATGCTTATAGGAAATAAATGAATAGACGGAAGAATAAGGGCTCTTTTTTTTTTGTAATTCTAGGTGTATAAATAGATCTCTTTTTGTGTTTGTTACTTGTCACATGTTTTTATAAGCATTCTGAGCTTTTTATGTGTGTAAATAGATATTTTGTGTGTGTTAAGTTTTTGGTTTTTTCCTTCTTTTTTTTGTTTCTAGAACTCGAGGGAAACTTCTGTAAGTTTTTGGTTTTATGTTTGTGTGAAAACATGTTTTTTTCTTTCTTCTTTTTTAGCACTCAGACTGACAAACTTCATTTGGGATCCTAGAATTTGACATCCAAACCATTGATCCTCGCTGCAACAAGTCCGTAACTATACCATTGAATTTAGGAATCTAGATTATGATATCCAAATCATCCAACTGTTCTAGCTAAAAAAGTAATCCAACTGTTCTAGCTAAAAAAGTAATATGGACAGGAAAACTCGACTTTGCCACAAAAATGTTCCCACTTTCCATCTTTGTGGTCAGCCACAAATTAAATGTTCCCACTTTCCATCTGTGTGGTCAGCCACAAATTAAATGTTCCCACTTTCCATCTGTGTGGTCAGCCACAAATTAAATGTTCCCACTTTCCATCTTTTTGGTCAGCCACAAATTAAATGTCAGCCACAAATTTGGATACTAGTGGAAAGTAAGCTCCACAACGATTGAGTCAAAACATCTTTAGTATCTTCGACAGTTTACATTCTTTTTTTTTATCTAAAATTATATATATCAGAATTTCTGATAAAAAAAAATCAAAAGATCTCATAGTGGAATTTATTTTAGAAGAAAGTTCAACAAAAATCAACACATCTTTTTCACCATTTCAACACAAGTGCTTGCGAAACATACTCGTATGATTATGAAATAACTGCTAATACAGCTTAGCAAACAATAATTACGCAAACCAGAAACAACATAAATGCAGAGCACAATCTATCAATAAAGGCCCAAGCAAAATATGATGAAAATATGACCTGCAATCTGCATTGATCTAATCCAAAGATATTTAAACTTTCAAATGACAAGTTTCAACCCGCATGACTCTACACGTAATGTTCTGATAAAATGCATCACACAATAATTACTATTAAGTTTTTTTATTTCGAAAAAGAGAGACCAGATCCATGGAGTTTCTCTTCCATGACAGCATCAACACGCCGAGCCATCTCAGGACTCATATACGTTTCCCAATCCCCTACCGCACCCTTCCTAAAAAATGCTGAGTTCTGTAAATCCATCTTCACACCATGTTTTCCTGTCTTGTTCACCTCACGGCCACTCATCTCCTCAAACCCGCAAAAGTTCACAATTTTCTCAACCATCCCTTGTCTCTCCTCTTGTTCACCGAAAGGGCTACCCAAAAAACTCGCAAGCCTCCTTACATGACCTCCAGTATCCTCCCTCATATCCTCATATTTAAGAAACAACACTTGATCAGGTCGCTTCAAGCTCTCGTACCAGTAACCCAACATATGGTCCCATATTGGCCCAAAAGCCGAAGTACCATCACAAGCCATGTTAACAATCATCTCTAAAGAAATCGGGTCCTTATTACTGTCTGGGAATATTTTTTGACAATAGTGCCATAAAGAAACTAAAGCATCTTTTGGATCTCGACACAAGTAGATGATGTGGCATCCTGACTGTGAGATAGATGGAGGTAGGGATGAGAACGGGATATGAGTAGCTAGTAACCTTGGGGATTGTATTGAGTCAAGAAGCTTTTTAGGGACTGATTTACTCTCGTAAAGTGTATGAATGAAGGGAAAGCAATCGTGAGGGCTATAGCTAAGGAGCGGGTGTTCATCAAAGGAGTAGGTTTTACGGTTAATAACGGTAAAGATCAGTGCTTTTATCCATGTTGTTCCGGACTTGGGATAAGTGTTTAAAATTATGTCTGAAGTTCGGGCCTTGAACGTGTCCTGAATGGCGATAGTCGTGGTGGAAAACTCGCCGTGATACCAAAAACCTGTTAGTTATATTTCTAAAAATCAACGAAATAATTAACTGACAAAACTAAAAAAAAGATTTTTATGAAATAATACAACAAAACCTTCATATTTGCGGAAAGGAAAGTTTGGATTGAGTGTGGGAAGGGTAGACGCGATGTGTTCGTACTTCTTGTATGCTTCATGCGCTTCTTCCTTCTCTTTTTCAGTTTCTGAGTCGGTCTCGAACGAAAAGAAAGACCAGGGAGAAGCCATGATGAGATGAGAGCTCGATTAGGGCTATGCATATTGGTGTATTTATATAGTGGGTATTATATATTGACATGCACTCATCACCGACTTGCATTTCTTACATTCTTCCTTGTGTTTCTCGTTTTGAAGTTGTTCAATTTGAAAGGACAATCTGATTGCGACTTATCCTTGCATTTTTCAATATTTGTGTTGATTACTTGGTGCATATTTCAATCAGGCGCTACCTGGCCCCCACTGGTTAATTTATTAAGGACCTTCTAAATAAAAAAATAATTTACATTTGCTCCTATATGCTTATACACAGCAACAATAGCTCGTATACATGGAACTTTTACTTGCAGTCATATCTTGTCCGCCAATGTTAGTATTGTTTATTTAATTACAAACTGGATTCCATGGAACTCCAAGAGCAACGATTACTCGGGAGAAACTTTATCTGGTCGAGCAAAAGATCAAGTCACACATTTATCAAATTAGACAGATTCCATGGAACTCCAAGAGCAACGATTACTCGGGAGAAACTTTACCTGGTCGAGTAAAAGACCAACTCCCGCATTTAGCAAATTAGACAGATTTTTTTCTATCGCACCATTGGCAAAACTTCAACCACATTTCAAAACTTCAAGCAAAAACAACGACCACATCAGACCATGTCCCCATCCAGCTCACCTTTCGCAAAGCCTCGGGTAACCAAAAATCGAGGTTCAAATTAGAATTATTTTGGCTCAAATACAAAGAAGCAAATGGCGTAGTGTAGCGAACTTGAGGTCAAGATAGAATCTCTGGCAATGCAGCAAAATATTTCGCACTCAAACTTAAGAAACTAAGGATTGTGCTCAGGAATTGGGCTAAGCAAAAGTTTGGGAAAATTGATAGTAACGCAAACAGAGAAATTTTATTGTAGACAAATTAGATAAAATAGAGGATATAAGAACCCTCTCCAGTACTGAACAAAAATTGAGGATATCACTAAGAAAGTTGATTTACGAGCAAGCTAACATTGAAGAAATTAAATGGAAGCAATACTCCAGATACAAATGGTTACAAGAAAGAGACCAAAACACAAAACACTTCCATACAATAGCTTCAGCAAATAGGCAAAACAATTATATTAACTCAATTATGGCAAACGGGGCAGAGTACTATCTTGGGTTGTCATTGACGGTTATGAAACCAGAAAGAGATGTCTATCTACCCATGAGAAAAAAAAATAAGGAACAAAATACTAGAATGGTCCACAAAGTTTCTCTTCATTGCGGGAAGAGTACTCTGCTAAATGCAATACTCACAACAATCCCGTTGTATTTTATGCAAGCCTTTCTCCTGCCGCAATGGGTAATAGAAGAGATTGATAAACTGCGGAGGATTTTTTATGGGATGGCACAAACGAATACCAGAAAGGTAAACATTTTGCAAAATGTGAATTCGCATGCTCCTCAAAGAAAAACATGGGTCTAGGAGTAAAAGACCTTAAATTACACAACAAGACACTATTAATGAAATGAATATGAAAGATAAAAACAAATGAGACTGGACTCATGGCATTCTACTATTAAAGAATGCTATGGAAGGCAAAACGAGCTCTGGAATTGCAATTTCAAGAGTTTTTTCCTCAAAGATCTGGAAATAATTCTATCAATATTTAGTAACAGGGCAAAAATGCAGCTAGGAAATGACAACAAAGCAAAATTATGGAAAGACTAATGAAAAGATTATTCTCGAAGCTTCTCGAAGCTTCTAAGGGGCAGCTCTCTCTCTCTCTCTCTCTCCAATTTCTCTCCGTCCACTAATCTCTCTCTCCACACATGAGTCCGTTCCTCCAACTCGAGCTCGCCATGCTACCAGACCGTGCATCGACCTCATATGCCTCTAGGTAAGGTGCGTATTTACAGTAAAGTATATGCAACTTTGGGATGGCAATAAACTTAAATGTGATTTTACTCAGGTACATTAAATATTTACTTGTTTGGATGTCTAATTCTGCTTAAGTTAATAGTATTAATCTAATAATTATTATTTAACATTTTTCAGAAAGATATAGATTTATTAAGGAAAAAGATGGTGGCGCAATTGATATTTTCATATTCAAATACATTAAAGAGCGTACAGAAAGAAATTATTTCCTTGTCAAAGAATTTGAAGTAATAATTTTGTGTAATGTGTTTGAAATATTTATTGAGAGCTTGTTAATCGGGCTAGATAAAATAAATCAAAAAAATAGTTATTTCTGAACAATATTGTAATCAATTTGTGATAGCTGGTCAAGTTTAATTAGATTTCCTAATATAATCTTATTGAAATGATACAGATCTTGTTACATATTTTTGGGCTAAAAATCAGGCTACTTTCCTTTCACACCAATTTATTCCTTTTATGGATTGCGATCCTTTGTCTCGCTTAATATTCAATCTGAACCGTTGAATTGTTTTTTATCCAACGCTTCAAATTTATCAAATTTTGACCATCTCTCTTTCGTGAAGAAAATTCGGATCCAGTCATCCAACAATTCTTTCTGAAGGTGAAGGTGTTTTCCGTTCTTTCTCTACCAAACAAAAATGCATAACAGGAAGAACTAATCAAAAAATTACAATGTCATGATAAAGAACAAATCAAATCATACAGTGGAACTAAAGGACCTCTAAATTCTTTATTTTTTTGTTTAATTTGTTTTCCTTTTCTTTTCTTTTTGGCACATCGTAACTCAAAAGACTCAGTCCAAACCGGAACTGAGAACTAAGCAAATCCAAAATCTGATAATCTGAACTCGATCCAAAAGAAAAAACAAAAATCTGATAATCTGAAGAGTTGGGGCTTGAGGTGGATTTGCGAAAGGAAAGGTGGAATTGAAGAGAGTTGGGGGTTGAGGTGGCGGTGGCCATCGGAGAGAGTTGGATTGGTGACTGAATGAGTCCATGTCCGGTTTGGAAGGGGAAAAGGAAAAAGGAGATAAAGAAATAATGGAGAAATGAAGAGCAAAAATAAAATAAAATGAATTTAAGATTGGATACCGAAAATACCCCTATTAATCTAATGGTCTTGATTAAATCTATTATTAAGTTAAAATAAGAAATGGAGTATCATAGACAAGCTCATATAATTTATATAAAACGATATGTAAACTATATATTAAAGAAGTATATTCAAATATCAAAACAATACTATAATTAAAATCAAAATAATATCAAAATGAAATTAATCTTTCTGAAATTGATTTCCTTTTAATTTTCACAAAAGGAATATAAGCTAAGTTTCACCTTCCAATCCATTCAAATAAAGGATCTTTTCCCTATTAAAACCTACAAAGATCAACCAACCAACAAAAATAACACTCCTATCCAAAACAACCACACGTAAATACAAACACCCATCAAAACACAAAAATACCCAAAACCAAAAACACTTAAATACCCAAATCCATTCCTCCCACCGTGACCCACACACCAATTTCAAACATAACAATTATTATTATCATACAAGAAATATGCGGGGCCAACTCACCGGTTTTAAACATAATAAATCATTCCAACCTCAATAAGACTAATGTGGGGAATGTGTAGAGCCACCGAAGGGCCCCTACAATTCTTCCTTAGAAAAGAATACGCAACGTCAATTGCAAATTTTTTCACAAATGACGAATTTCTCCTTGCCTTAACGTAAGAGTGGCCCATTATGTACGCAACGCCTGCGTGCTTCGCCTCGACAAGCGCGCTCAGTTCGTCTCTCACCTGAAATTAATTCAAGTTACTAAATTTATAAACTAATATAAATGGATCATATATGGGTGGATAAAAACTGAGAGTTTGAGAGCTGAGAGGAATTGTTTTTTGTTAATAGCAATATTACTACTTGAATATATATTTACTCCGACTATTCTATGTCTTGCATGCAATAATGGCTACAAATTATAGGGTATTAACAAAAACATTCTCAGCTCTCAAACTAAGAAATGTGCTGTCAATATATAACCTCCCATTATACATGGTCCAATTTCAACTATTCAGCTAAATTGTGCTACATCGAGTCCAAATTGCATAATGCAGATCTAGATGTGGCCAATTTGAGCAAAATGGCATAATTTCTGAAACATGTAAACACATTTCCATCAAACTAAAATTAACCTAATAAGTAATAACAAAACCACAACATCTCCGACGATACAACAAGCAGAAAGCCAAAGACTAAAGCCCTAAAGCTGTACCTGCGGATCGACATAAACAGTCTGAGCCGGCACTTGGAACCGGACTCGGCGTCTCTGGCTGAGTCCAGGCGACTCGTGCTCGTAAACGGACTGCAGGCTCTGCAGAGTCTCTGAGCGAGAGCTCCGAATCGTGATCGTATTTTCACCAATGCTCTCGTAGTTCTCGTTGTCCATCATGACGAGCGTGTTTTGGCCCGACATGTCGCTCGTCCTTATCACCGCCATCCTGCCCTGTTGAAAATTTTAAAGTTTTTGGTTAGTTATCGGTATGTAATTCGGTTTCTTTGAAGAATTGCTTTCAGTTATTGGTAACTTCATTTAGGGGAATTTGCAAAAAAAGCCCTTACACTATTGGAAATTGAAAAGAAAAACCCTGTAGTATTGTCGAAATTGCAAGAAACTCTCTATTGTTAGAAGTTAATTAACATCTCTCTCCCTCTCTTTTGTCACTATTTTTTTTAATTAATTAACATCTCTCTCTTCACTACCTCATTTGATTTAAATTATTAACAACTTTTTCTCATTAAACCAGGTTTGATGAGAAAAAGATGTTAATTAACTTTAAGAGAGAGAGAGAGAGAGAGAGAGAGAGAGAGAGAGAGAGAGAGAGAGAGAGAGATTAAATAAACATTATGAAATATATTTTTTCCAAATAATTTAAGTAGCAAACTAACGGTGTTAACTTGGCAATAATGAATGCGACTTTTTTTTACAATTTCCAATACAACACGATCTTTTTCGCAATAATTCCCTAACAAACAATTCTCCAACGCACTTATCCAAAAGAGTTAATGAACCCATTTAAACAATTCAAATTACCTCATTGGACGGATCGTAACTGCTCGGAGAGGACGAGGCGGCGTCCTCGGCCTCCATCTCGATGAACTTCGCGATGCTCATTATCAGTTGATTCTCAAAATTATCCTCGTCCTTCTGCACGTCCTTGTACCCGTACCGGACGATGCACCGGTACATGCGGTACATTCGCGGCCCGATCCGCCCTATCAAATATCTGTTTTCAAAGGAAGGAGGAAAAGGTTATTTATATGTGTAATGAGTATTTGTAAATTTTATTGAAAATATGTTTAGTAAAAAATTGTGATGAATGTTTGTAGATTTTGTAGTGTGCGTTGGGATTATATCATAGGAGACATATTGAGTAAATGACGAATTATTTATTTACATTATATATGTATTCAATTAGCAAATTATTTTTGAGAAATTTGCAAAAAAGCCCCTGAATTATGCTTAAATTGCAAAAAAGCCCCCCGTTATTGAAAATAGCAAAAACCAATCCTTATATTCTTTAGAAAATTGCCAAAAAGAACTACCGTTTGCTAAGACATTACACCGTTAATTAACTCATCTTAATCATTCTAATAATTCAAGGAACAGTCTTTTCTTTATTATATCCCACATCAACTTTTTTTCTTCTCTTTTTTTTTTAATTCTTCTTTTTAATAAAACCAATTCAACTTTTTTCGGCTTTATGTACCGTTCGTCTTGAGACACGTAAGGCACCGGCACGGACTTGACGCACACGAACACCAACACTTGATGAAATGCCGGCAAATTCGTAACAAAATGCGAGAAAATCGCCGGCACACCGGTGACAAGCTCCGTGTAAATTAACCCGACCCCCGGCACTCTGACGATCCCCAAACTCGGTCCGAGCGTCAAGATCCACTTCATCGAAACCTTTATTTGAAAAAATAATAAATCATTCATTTGCAAGAGTAATAAGTTAACTTATTTGTTTGAATGGGTAATAACTTATTCATTTGCGAGAATAATAAATAATAACTTATTTATTTGCAACAGTGATAAAATATTCATTTGCAAGAGTAATAACTTACCAACAAGTCTAGGGACCACGTAACTGGATCCTAAATCAATCATGAAAGCCTAAATTAGCAAACAAATAATGGAAATAAGAAAGTTTCATTTCCCATTTTAGGCATTCATGATTGATTTGGAGTCCATTTTCATGGTCCCTAGACTTTTTTATAACTTATTCATTTGCAAGAGCCATAGCCAACGTATTCATTTCAAAGAGTAATAACAAACTTATTCATTCCCAAGAGTAACAACCAACCAACCAACCAACCTTATTTTGAAGATCGAACATGTACTTCCGCCGGGTCCCGTAGTGCCAGACATACATAATAAACATGAACACGAAGGATAAAACGAGTGGGGCCCAGCCGCCCTGAGGCACCTTGATGAGGGAGGACGAGAGGTAGACCGCCTCGATCGAGCCGAAGAAGAAGAGGAAGAGGAACGCGAGGGCCGGGGACTTGTTCCACACGAAGATTATTACGAGAGCCATCAGACAGGTCGTTACTAGCATCACCGTCATGCTTGCTATGCCTGGAATGTTGAGAAGAAAAGGTTATTGTTGGAATTTGAGAGGAGGATAATTGAGGACGAAATAATGACGACCAACAATGACGTACTGATTGGAACTTTTTTTAGCTTGAGAGAGTGATATAGTGATTGAATCTAATACTAATATAAGGGCAATTTGCAAGAAAAAAAAGCCCATGCATTATGCCTAAGTTGCAAAAACGCCCCTAAATTGTTAGAAATGGCAAAGAGCAAGCAACATGGAAAGGGAACTTTTCTTCGTATTACTAATGGAGGGACTGTTTTTGTAATTTCCAACAATCCATTTTGCAATTTAGATACAATGTAGGGGCGTTTTTGCAAATTTCCCTATAATAATAACAAATTTCGAAGGGCAACATTAAATTCACACCACAAGCGTTGCCAATGAGAGTCGTGTCTTGAAAACCCAACCGTAAGAGCCATAGAAAGGGAGACAAATTGCATTCCTATTCTTTCCTTTCACATTCAAATCAAACGTACTATTCTACGCTTCACTTACGTTTCCAACCCAACACAAAACACAAACCTCAAAACAAAATCCGTACCGTAAGCGTTGCCGATGAGAGTGGTGTCCTGAAACCCGACCGTGACCGCCAACGAGAGCACCATCAGAATCCAGTTGATCTCCGGGATGTAGATCTGGCCGTAGATCCACCGCGAGGTGTGCACCACCTTCACGCGCGGGAAGCAGCCCAGCGCGTGGCACTGCTTGACTATTGAAAAAGTGGCGGATATCACGGCCTGGCTGCCCACGATGGCCGCCAGGGTGGCTATTACGAACACCGGCCAGAACACCGGCTCTGTAGAATGATAAATAATAGTAATAAATAAATAAATAAAAATGAATTATTTTTTGTAAAAAAGGGGGGGCTTATGTTGTGATGGTTGTCACTTTTGTGTTGATTTAATGAAAGATATTGTATAGTAGGATAATGAAGCATAATGACAGCATGAGAGGGTGTATATACTCTAAAAAAATTAAACTTTATGAATTATTTATTTAAAATAAAGAATAGTATATTATTATATCTAGTTGCTTATCCCTTCTTATCTAAATTTAAAAAAATACAAACACCAGCCAAAATACTGGCTCTAGAAAAGGATAAATAATAATAATATTAATAAATAACTATGGATTATTTTGTTAAAAAAAAAGGGTGTTATGTTGTGATAGTTGTTTGAGGCTTTTGTGTTGATTTAACGAAAGATGCTGCATAGTAGGATAATGAAGCATAATGATAGCATGAGAGGGTCAATAGTGCAACTATTACTAATTTTTATGAATGTTTTGTAAGAAAATATATATTATTATACTAGTTTTGTATCGGTATTATAAACTTATCTTTTAATAAAAAAATGCTACATAGCGTGACAATGAAGTATGATAGAATCTATAGTGTAAACGTTACAAATGAGTATGGTTAATTAAAGAAAGAATATTTGCACTATGAACTCCATCATGCTGTTACATGTTTTATTGTCATGTTGTGTAGCAATTTTGCGATTTAATCTGATTTACTTTTCAACAATGACAATTACCTGGAATTGATTCATAGAAGGTCGAAGGCACTTTGGATATATTTTTTGAAAGAAATGCTGCTTGGCCCATGTATTGTAGCACCAGACACGGATATATTAAAGCTAGAAATGCCAGCTGTACACACAAAAAAAGATTTAGGTCAAATTTTTCAAACTTATCTTTTTATTTTTTTTACTCTTTGAATCAAACAGAAGTACAGACACTACAGGAAAAATCTCGAGTTATTTACTAGTTCATTTTGATTATTTCAGGTTTTCATATTACTACTTTTACACAATATTTAATTTAATTTTATTTAGATTAATTAAAACTTACCCTAATAGAAGCAGCTGTAAAGTGACCAAGATCCGCAAACATCGCTTCAGTACCTACACAACAACAAAAACAAAAACAAAAAATAAAAAACCAAAACAAATATAAAAAAAAAATTAAAATAAATACAATAAAATAAACTTTCATTACCAGTGATGGACAGAAGAATCCCGCCAAGAGACAACCACCCATCCTTGCCGGTCACTTTAAAAAACTTAACAATATAATGAGGGGACAGAGCTCTGTAAATACTCCTATTCCAGTGAATAATATTGTACAGGCCGATTATCCCGATGGAGATCAGCCATAAAATCACGACAGGAGCGAAGACGAACGCGACTTTGTGGGTCCCGCGGTGCTGCAACGCGAAAAGGCTGACTAGAACCACACAGGCGATGAGGACTACCTCTCCTGTCGTAAAAATGGTAAATTTAAGGGGTTGATTTGCAAAAGTGAAAGAATTGTAAGGTGTGTTGGTAGGAAGATTCGTTGGTTTTTTGTTCTGGTTAATAAAACAATATTAAGGAAAAGATGATTTAAGAATAATGACCGTCTATCCTGTTATAAATTGATAAACTTTCAGGGGTGTTTTTGCGAAAGTCAAAGAATTGTAAGGTATGTTAGCAGGAAGATTGGTTGGTTGGTTTCTTGTTAAATTTGGCCAATAATGATGTTGCAAAAAATAATAAAAAAGAAAAGTTGATTAAGAAAATAATGGGAAATTTGCACAAAAAGGCCGACTAGAACCACACATGCGGTTAAAACAACATCTCCTGTGTCGGTAAATTGTTAAAATCAGGGGTGTTCTTGCAAAAGTCAGTTTTTAGTAGGCCAATGGGTTGATTCGTTGTTAAATTTGGCCAATAATAATTAAAAAAATATTTTTAAGGGAAAGTTAAATATAAAAATAATGGGAAATTTGCAATTAAAAAAATGCCACTGTGTTATGCTGAAATTGCAAAAAAGCCCATGCATAATTGAAAATTGTAAAAAGCCCCTCATTATTCAAAAACATAATGTAGGGGCTTTTTTGTAATTTTCTATAATGTAGGAGCTTTTTTGCAATTTCATCATAATGCAGGGTCTTTTATGCAAATTTTCAAAAGTAATATACCGTTCGTTAGGTGCTTGATTGGGACTTGTAACCCAGATATGGATGAGAGCACTGAAATAATAGAAAAACAGAAAAAAAAATTAATTAATTTCACTGAAATAAAGGCAAACCAAAAAAATTCAAACAAAAATGATAATACAGCCCACTTTCTTTTCCGTGAACAATTAAAAGGGGGAAATTCACATTTCCCTTACCAAAACTCAAAATATCATACCT
The DNA here is from genome assembly GCA_027726005.1 of Juncus effusus. Classification (NCBI taxonomy): domain Eukaryota; kingdom Viridiplantae; phylum Streptophyta; class Magnoliopsida; order Poales; family Juncaceae; genus Juncus; species Juncus effusus. Next base: position 2,449,291 of record CM050901.1, on the reverse strand, counting down.
ACCCTTCGAAAACTGAAAATAGTATATTCCATCAAAATGTAAACTCTTAATGGTTATTTTCAGCTTTAGAAGAGTAAACATGATATTAGGGTTTTGTAAGGGTAAATCCATTCCCCCCAATTAAAAGTCAAACAGATTGACTTAATCCCCCCAATTCCAACAATTAGTCAATTATCACCCTTTTCATCACCTCAACAATTCACAACACCTTAATTAAACATTTACACTCCATCCCCTATAACCATACAATCCATGATTAATTGCAAGCCCCTGCAATCACCTGAAATTGCGGGGGTCAACACCCCGTCCCCAATCACCATGCACGCCCCAAACAGCACCACTAACAACAGACAACTCTTCGACTTTTTGTGTTTCTCGAGGAACCGCTTGAGGGGCAAAGAGATCACGCCACGTGTCGCTCCGTGGTTGTAGTAAGGATAAACCCGATATTCAGGTTTTTTGTAAGGGCTAAATACGAAATTCCCCCTAACTAAAATCGAGTTTAACAGCATAACTTCTACAATCATACAACCAAGCCACAATTGCAAATCCGTGCAATTACCGGAAATTGAGGTAGAAGGGTGCACATGATATTTAGGGTCAACTCCCCCTAACTAAAAGTGAGTCCAACAAGATAACTTTGACAATTACACAATCTAAACACACATAACTACCCAATCAAACAATGTTCAATTCCAAATCCCTACAATTACCTGAAATTGCGGGGGTCAACACCCCGTCCCCAATCACCATACACGCCCCAAACAGAACCACAAGCAACAGAAAAGTCCTCGACTTCTTGTGCTTTTCCAGGAATCTTTTCAGGGGCGAGGAGATCGCGCCACGTGTCGCGCCGTGGTTGTAGTACGTCGACAGCTCCTCGTCGGCGGCCTGCTGGTTCGGGAGCAGACTCAGCTTCGCGTGCCGGCAGAGGAGGGAGTATAAAGCGAATGTGCCGCCTGTGGAAGGAATTAATTGTTTTTTAAGGGGTGAATTGCAAATTTAATGCCTAATTTTGATATAACAAAATAAAATATCATTTAATTTTGCAAAATAATGCCTGAGTTTAGCATTTAATTTTGAATATAAGGAGAATTTTTTAATGGTAAATTTACACATTATTTTACAAAATTAAATGATATTTAATTATTTATACATGAATAAGCGAGAAGATCGGTAACATATGCACTATACAAAACTATGAAAGGGAAGCGATGAATCTTCTCATGTTTTGTAGGGGTATTCATTATATTTCATGTTTTAGAGGAGTAAAAGTGGCGTTTTGAAAAATACCTTCGCCATTATCATCAGCGCTAAGCACGATTAAAACGTATTTAAGGACGGGAATAAGCGTAAAAGTCCAAAAAATAAGTGAAAACGCGCCAAAAACCGCCTCTTCAGTTTGATAATTGTGTAGCCGGCCTGAAAATGTACTTTTGTACACATATAAAGGTGACGTGGCCAAATCACCGTATACCACTCCGAAACTTTGGTACGCTAACAAAAGTAGGTTTTTGTAGTAGGCCTTTCGCTGAAATTAATAAAATTAAACAAAAAAAAAGTTAATAGGAATTGAGAAAGAGATAAATATTTGGTACATAAAAGAAGTTAATTTGAATTCAGAAAGAAAGATATGTATTTGACTATTTGGTACAGAAAAAGAAGTTAATTTCAAGTGATTCGCTAGAAAAGTAGAAATAAGAATAAGCTTTCTCACAAAAAGGTAGGAAATGAAAAAGAAATAATGGATTTAATGTTAGTTTGCCCAATTGAAACCGGTATTTCCAATTAGTATGAAGATATCATGAACTGAAATGAAATTCACGGAAAAGAAAAATAAATGAGAAATCAATCACCTGTTGACCCTCTGAAGTGCCAACTCCTCTCTCATGATCCATTTCAATCCTCTTTCTTTCTTTCTTTCTATCAACCTCTATTAGCAATCACTGAAACTCAAAATTCAATAAATCAATTGAAGGAAGTTTTCAGTCCAATTCAATCCAAAATTGAAGGAAATTTTCAGAAATTCGAAACAAATTGAGGTGAATTGAATTCAGAATAAATCAATCTCACCTAATGGATTAGAGACTCGGGATCCATTGAATTCCGCTGGTCTTTCCTCTCTTATTGCTAAAACGAAATTGTTGTAGCTAAATTTAATTCAGCTCTGAAAGAGGAGTTTAACAACGGGAAGATATTCTCCAATTATTCCCTCAATTCTGTCGCCACTTTTGTTTCAGTCCTTGGCCAGAGAATCGAGCGAGGCATGTTTAACGAGTTATTATTCCTTTGAGGGTTTAAGTGAAATATTTAAGTCAAAATGTAATTTGATGAAGTTGAAGGGGGTAGAATTAAAATATGGCTGCGGCCATGACTTCATTTTACTCCAGATATAAACTGGACCTGGTCTTTTGTAAATATATAGACCGAAAATGACTGACAATGGTATTCTCATTCTCACAATTCGATAGTCAGTAAAGGACTGTGTACACTTGGTCTATGTAGATATTTGTTTGATTGGATGGGCGATCGGCCATTGCGCGGCTAAAACAAGCAGCCAAATAAAGACAAATAAAATAACAAATGGTATATATATACAGTTGATGATTTATTCTGGTGATGATGGGTGGAATTACGAGTACAATTATTGCATTTTTAACTCATGAAACATATTTTAAAAATATCTTTTAAATTAGAATTGACTTTAGTTACTAAATAAAATAGATTTGGTAAGATTTAATTATCCTTACAAAATATTTTTTCTACTACCTTACAAAAATCAGAAAGAAAATGATACATGTCAATTGTCAGCTAATTAAGATTTGTTTTTGTCAGTTAATGACTAAAGTGTACAAACTGAATTCTTTGCGAATTTAGATTAGCAATCCTTATAAATTATAATGAAGTCATTGAAGAATTAAACATTGAAACTTTTTGGATAAATAAAGTCCAAGGTAAAATTATATAATTTTTTCTCTTTTTTGACTTTATGCACCGCACTCGGAGCACAACCAACGGCTGAAAATGAGATGGTGACTTCATCTTCATCCTCCTAGAAATATACACATATAATAAACTCGAATCATTATAAAAGAAATATATATTAATATATGTTGATAGCGAAATATAAAATATTAATTGTGGAGTAAAAGCATCTTTCCATCACCTCATATATTTTTTATATAAAAAGATATGGAATAAGCGTGCACAATAATAATGTAATTACACGTTATTCACGCGTTGTAATCGTGTAAACAATCTTCCTATCTATCTTTTCAAAACAGTGAATTTAAATTCAATGTTTATTATGCATTAGCTTAGAAAAAACTCAAAGTTTATACGTCATAAATCATAATCATAAAGCAGCGTTTTGGATTCATGAGTTTTGGTAAGCGTTTGCGTTTCATTTATTCAAATCATAAAAAAAAAAAATTTGGAAAGTGAATAGAATGTTAACTTCATGTTTGTGGGAATATATTATTGAAGTTAACATTCTATTCAACTTTCCAATTCTTTGAACAAAATATTCCTCATTGAATCTCAAAAAAAAATAAAAAAACATTTTCCTCATTATTATTTTTCTAAGGAAAATAATTATACTTTATTATATTATTTTCTGATATAATATTTTACTTTATGATTATATATTATATAAAATGTTAATTTTTAACATATTTTTGCTATACTTATATTTGACGACTTTATATGTCTTTATTCTTCCTTATTTATATTTTATGTATTATATCTGGTTGAATAAAAAAGGTTAACTCTATCTAAAATAAGTAAATTAAATAAACTATTAACTTTATCTTATAAAGTACAAAAATCAATTTAAGTGAATTAAAAAGGTAGCATTTCTTAAAATACTTAGAAAATTTTGTTGTATGAAGAATGGAGAGACAACAAATTCTGACAGCACAATTTTCCAGACATAGAGGCGAGAACCCGCGAGATTAAAAGTTAATGCTTTCATATTAACATGCATGTGTAGCATAGTCAAAACTCAAAAATGTAATTTTAAATGGAGAGATGATGGGTCGTGAGTCGTGAGTAGTTATGAGTCTGTGTCCCCTCATGGGCCAATTGTATCTATTTTTGTAGTATTTGGCCTTTTATTCATTTGGAGTTTTAGAGTTGGGCCGAAGGCCTCCTTTGCTTTGTATTTTTATTTTTTAAGATAGTAAAAGTGCATTATTGCTCCTTATTTCATCTTATTTCATGCAAATGTACAAACAAAGGAAAAATATAAATATAAAGCTTTCATCAGGGACGGCCCTGAAGTTTTCGTTGCCCTAGCCCGAGTTGAAATGGTTTAATAATATTGTCCCGCAATGTTGCCTCAAATTAAAAAGTAAAACAGAGCAAAAATTAACAGGGACCTGGATTTGATGACTCAGACGGGTCCTTTGCTCCAGTACGGGACGACTTATGCCGCTTAATCTTCTGGTAAAACATAGTCCGCTGTAGCTGAAGAGGAAGAAATGTTATTCTCAATTTACTTATATCATATTCTCAAATAACTTATAGACCAAACCGACAATTCATAATTCAGATTCATATATTCATTGCCTCTTTTTATTATGACATTTGTAATCGTAATTCCCGAATTTTTCTTTGTTGGACAATTAATCTAACATCCTGTGTTCATGAAAAGAAAAGATAATTTAGATGAAAAATACTAGATTTAAGACTACAAAAAAATAGGAGCAATTGCCAACCCCTCGCAATAAGCATATTTTGTGCTGATTTTTCGCTAATGTTCATGTAAAGAGTATCAGCTTTTGGATGCTTAATGTCTTCAGGCCCCTTTTCAGTCATATCAGCCATAATATCTTTCCTTACCAGCCTATGCATGGATTTTTGTAGAATATATATGATTCACTTGATTCAAGACTCTACAAATCCTCACTGTGACCTCGATTTGCTGCTAATGTGAAGGCAGCGTTTCACTGGTCTAGAGGAGAAGAAGATATACAACAACAACACTCGCCGGTCACCATTGAGCCATGAGCAAAGTATGGTTTGAATCCTTATCACGAATCGGGTTAGTTTGTAACTTGATTTAGGTATCGGATTGGCGGATTTGGGGACGGAATTATAGAGTCATTACATTCCTCTTACAAATCCTTCTTTTCTCCAAGCCAAAGAAATAGAAGCAAACATACGATTCATCTCTCTCTCTCAAAAGCTACAATTTATCATGTCATGAGAGTATCTAGGCACACTCAATAGACAAATCTCCACTGTCTTTGTAGAATTACACGAAAGGGATTGGAATTGCTGCAGAAAATTATATTTTTTTGCAATTAATGCAAAAAATTATATTATTAACTTATTCCGCCCAATAGCGTGGCCGAACAATATTTTTTTAATCTAATTAAGATGTGTTTAAGATTTTCTAATGGCTGGCCGTAGAGAAAAATACAAAATTTACTGTTCCACCAAAAAACTTGGCTAAGCAACTTCTGTTTTGCTAAAAAGTTCTGCAAATAATCTCAATTCGGCTCATAGTTCGGAATAATTCAGTATATAAAATTATGTAAATATAAACTTTATGTTTAGAAATAATTGAAAAAATATTATTATTTGGTAAAAATCCAAAAAATACGGGCTGAATTTTTATCTTATCAAAAATTTACGAATGAATGCGTATTATTGAAATGAGGACACAAACTTCACATTTTTTAAAAATTTGGAAAATACGCGTTTAACACGTGAATTATTCGAAAATTGAACAACTATGCAGGCAAGTACATGATCCATCCCATTTTCTTAATATATATATATATATAAAAATATATATATATATATATATATATATATATATATATATATATATATATTTTATTTTCTTTCTTTTTAAAAAATTTTGATTTGTTTTGTTAGGTGAAAAGATTGGGAGCATTGAACAAGTTTAAAGCAGGAGAATGCAACATATTAGTTTGTACAGAGGTCGTGAGCAAAGGTCTTGACATTCCATCTGTTGACATGGTCATAAATTACGACATCCCTTCAAATTCCAAGGTTTCTTAAATTATTTATAAAAATATTTATATTTTAATTTCTTAAATAATAATATTTATTCATCTTTGTTTTTTTATTAAATAATTAATTAATTGTAGGATTATATACAGAGTTGGAAGAACTGCTAGAGGGGGCCGGTCTGATCTTGCTCTCTCTCTTGTGAACCAATATGAGGTTGAGTGGTACAAGAAGATCGAAAAAATAATCGGTACGAATATATTTTGTTCATTGTTTTTATGTTGAAGTTAGAAATGTGTATAAATGAAATGTTATATATTTTTTGTTTTGTTTTTGTAGGAATAGAGCTTGAGGAATATCCTACTGTGGAGGATGAAGCGTTGATGCTACTTGAACATGTATCTGACGCGAAAAGAATATCTCAAATGGTATATTTGTTAATTATTAATTTAAGTGGAGAATTTGATGTACTTGAAAAGTTGCTTATTTATTTATTTTTTGTTTTGGTTGGTAGACAATAAAGGAGAGTTTTACGAATAAGAAGAGGATAGGACAATGAAGATGATGATTTGGAGCGGTTTTCTAATGTGAGAAATTCGATGGCTCTTTTGTTTTGGAGCGGTTTTCTAATTTTTTTTTGAAGAATAGGCAGCCTACTACACCAAGATTTACAACCGAACAACAAATCAGATATTTAAACAATAGATTCTATTAATTCCTGAGAACTCAAAACTACCTTCATGTGGTGGGTCTCGCCTCTGCTTTGGTCATCCATTTAATCCATCTTTCAAAATCTGCCCCCGCTATGGCCGCCGTATACTTTGCGGATTGTCTGCAGCTTTTGAAAATGTGAGCATTGGTCGCTTACCAGAGAGCCCCCATAGTTTTCTTTTCTTTCTTGGTTTTGTTTTGGCACAAAGTTTGTAGGATAGTCATTGGATTGTCCTCATTTATTGGTAATTGATTGCCTATATTGGTCATTATTGCAGTCCAGAGCTCTTTTGTGTATTGGCAAGAAGCAAATAAATAGTTATGAGACTCTTCACTTTGGCCGTTACACAGGACGCACTTGGTGTTGACCGATCTGTCCCATTTTTTATTCTGTCTTTTGTCTGCAATTTATTTTTCTTCATGGTCCAACCGAAAATTTTAACTTTTAGTGGGGCGATGGAGCTCCAAAGTCTGTTAGCTTGGGGATCATGGATGGCCGGATTGACGTACAAGTCATATGTCTTTTTGACATTATAGTCCTTGTCTATTTTGGTCATTTCATATTGGTCTTCATCGTGACTTAAGATAATATTAGCCGTATTAGCTTTTATTTCATTTCATTAGGCTTGTAGTCTGAAATTTAGCATTCTATCCCACATGTTGGCTTGGTTGAGATCTGTAAGGTAGGAGTAGACATAACCGTAGGGTGTGTTACTCCTCTTATATAGCTGTGGGTATTTTATTGCTAGTATTTGGTCATTTATCATGCCAAAAGATGATCGTTTGGCCATTACCTATTGTAGTTTTGATTATGTGGTTGAGCCAGTCGTCTATCTGGATCACGCTATCTACAAAAGGCGAGTTTGTGGGATTCCTTTTTTAGAGTTGGTTAGTTCCATAAATCTTTTGGACCGTTGATGGCCATAATAATTTGTGGTTATTTTTAAGTTTCCAAAGCCATTTTAGTTGGAGTGTCTTATTATGTATTTCTAGATCTTTGATTTTCAGTCCTCCATTTTTTTTAACCCCAATTAATTAGGTTTTTCCCTGGTTTGTACTAGTTTGTGCCATTCGACAGGACATTCCTTCTTGATTTGTCAATTTTCCGTATTACCTATTTTGGTAATGTGAAAGCATGCATATAATAAGTGGGTATTGAAGTTAGTGTTGCATTTAGTAGGGTTAGCCTTCCTCCTTTGGATAGATATTTGGAAGTCCATCCGGAGACTCTATTTTGAATTTTATTTATGAGTGGTATGAAGTCTTCTTTTTTTGGTACGTTTAGAGTAAGTGGCATGTCCAAGTATGGTATTGGGAATTCATCCTTGCTACATTTTAATATATATTCAATTGCTTGATCATGTACTTCTAGTATCTGTACTGTGGTGTATGTACTTTTATAGTTATTTATTTGCAATCCCGATAAATCGACAAAAAGTTGGACCCCTTGCTTGATTAGTTTCAGGTTGTCTGCGTGTGCATCTGTTATGATGACTGTATCATCGGCATATTCGATAGTTGTTATTGGCAAAAAGGTGTTGGGGCTGCCCTAAGATTGTGGAATGTTGTACTATTGTTTGTAGAGTATCTGCTATTAGAACAAACATTAGTGGTGATAGTGGGTCTCCTTGTCTGAGTCCTCTTTTGTGGAAAAAGAATTGTCCCCCTTGTTGGCCATTAATCTTTACGAACGAGGAGGTGGAGTTTAGGAATGTTGAAATCCATCTGATCCATTTCATTGGGAATCCTCTTTGGTGTAATATTTCTTTAAGAAATTTCCAGTCTCGTCACTAGTGGAAAATCAGGCATCAGGGATGGTTTTTCCCGTCCATGATACTCGTGAAAACCGTCTCTAAAGGTATCAGAGACAGGTTCCCATCTCTGATGAGCCGTCCGCGTTAGTCCCATTTGTGATACTCAAAAACACGGACGGCCCGTCCCTAATACTTAACAGAGATGGTCACTTTTATTGTTGGGAAATCCATAGCCATGTACGTTACATGCACAGCGGAACCTATGAAATTAACCCGCCCTAGGATCTACGTTAAGGGAATAAAAGTACGAGATTAACTATTAAACTTTATACCTCGGATCTTCCGAAGATCCTCGAGACGAAGAACGGATGTAGGTCTGAACTTTTCTAACTTGCAACCAGAAGCTCCTTCCTGAAGCTCGACTCGCGAACCTCCTTGCTTCTGCTAGGGATGAAGAATGATCACTCGCAAGTTCTCAAGTTAGAGAACCTCTACTCGTATCCACGCGAACTTCAAACGCACGGAATAACCAGACTCGGCCAGACGAGTCCGGAAATACTTTCCGAAAATCTCTCAAAATTTTCTCTCTCTTTTCTGTGTAATAGACGGCCTCTAAGGCTTCTGAATTGTGTGTAGAATAGAAAGACTCTGCCCTTCTATTTATACCAGAGAGAGACGAACGATTGCTCAGTTATCATAACTAAAACCCTAATCTGCGCCTATTCCGTTGCCAACGGAATAGGTATTTCCATAACGGAATACTTGGCAGCTAAGGTTATTACAGTTTCCATATCTATTCCGTTGGGAACGGAACTATTCCGTTGCCAACGGAATGGTACTGTTTTGTTCAATCAATTATCCAATAATTGATTATTTCGTTCACCAATTTATACATCATATATATAATTGTTTTGAGGCATATTCAACCCGTACGAATGGAGTTCATTGTGTGACCGTGTAGGTTCCATTTAACGCTGGCAACGATCTTCTAAAGATCGTAAGCCATGAGTAACCTGTAGACTGATGTCATGACTACCCATGTTAAATGAAATGATCAACGATCATAAACCTATCTGAATAAACGTTTGCTTATTACTTTTGTTCTACGATATATGTCTTGATCACAAGGCATGGAAGTATGTCATCCTTGAGTTTGATCAAAGTCTCTTTCCTGATCGAGAATTTGACTGAGTAAATAAAAAATGATATTAACAACACATGTTAATTCATTTTGAGCATGACCATGCATTTCCATCAGTCCTAGTTCAACAGGGGGCCCAGAGATATCTCCCTCATGACGAGAGGAACAAATCCCATCTTGGTCACTCACATTCCTCGTCATGATTCAGTGCATACCTAATGATGACCCTAATGATCATCCCATTACGGATGACGTAGGATCATATTAAAGTATGCAGTTCCACATACAGGATCCATGGTGACATAAGGTGGCTTTGTAGCGCTCAACTCTAGCCTGCTCTTGGAACATTTCCTTGAGAGTTACGATTATATCGTAAGCACCCATATCCTCCAGTTGCTTCTGAAGCTCGGAGGTCATGGACGCTAGCATGAGACAATCTATCTCCGTGTCGTCTTTGACGTATTTAGCATACGCATCTCGGGCAGCCCTTGTGGCTCCCTGTTCTGGTTCCTTTGAGTAAGCCTCTTCTATGACATACAGTTTATTGTTAGCCTTGAGAACAATTCTCAGGATTCTAAACCAGTCAAGGAAGTTAGACCCATTGAGCTTATCCTTCTCAAGGATAGATCGCAAATTTAACCCAGTTGAATTATTATTATTTGCCATTATTCTACAAGTTAAAATGTAAAGTGCCATTATTATTTATTCATTGGGGTTGTTTTGTTTTGGTGTTTCTTATATTGTACTCCCACTATTTTCTTCAAATCAATCACCTTCAGTAGTATTGATTCGGAATCTTCAATTAAATGAAGTTTCATAGTGAGTCAAGATCCGTATTTCATTGAGCAGTAAGTGCGCTCCGGCGCAACCCTTAATGCTCAACTATTTAGGTAGGAACACTTTCCAATTGCATCATATGCAACTCTTTCCTTTTATGGAATGAGTATCTTATACTCGGTGTATTATCCCATCTTGTGCCCCGAGCCCAAGTCCGACTTGCTTGCTCAGTTAAGTTTAACCATGTATGAGTATCGGCAAAACAGTTTCTAGCACACTCAGCTCAGGCATGACCTGTGCTAGTCACTACTTCCCGCGTGCCCCCTTCCACAGACAATCCCCCACACGCCCAGCTCCGGCATGATCCATGTGGAAAACTGTCTGAGTACTGAGAGTTACAGTGACATGGGAGGCACTTCATTACTTAATATTCTGAAGGATTTTGTTTTTAGATTTATAAAAATAAACATCACAGAAACTAATTTAAATATGGTATGAGCCTATTTCTCACGAGCGATCATGAGGTTCTTAATCCTAGATCTTTTAGATTGCAGGAGTAATCTTCAACGAACCCTTCGTTGTGTGTGTGCAAAGATCCAATGCCCTCTTCCGAAGATTGCGCCAAGATCCTTGCCTTGTAGTCTTGATATAATATCTACCCTAACAACTACCCTATTGCTAGAAAAAGTAATTTACAATTTTGGACAACTCACAGGTTGCCATAATTACAACTTTGGACAACTCACTCGTTGCCATAGATATTAAATAAAATTACAAGCATTCACACACAAGATTACATCACAGAACAATCACAGATCTAAAGCTCATGCCGTATTTGTATATTTAAATTCTATGTATAACAAAAATTAGGGTTTCTCACAAAATCAGCATTTTTGCGTTGGGAACGGAACTATTCCGTTCTCAACGGAATCAGCGCTGAAAGTCTGATAAATTCCAGCGTTATTCCGTTCTCAACGGAACTATTCCGTTGGGAACGGAATCCTGCTGGAAAATTCGTTCCTTTGTTTAGTCCCGTTTCAAAAACAGATCTCGAAAAACTATTTTTCGAAACTCTAGGAAATCAAAATATCCAATATTATATTCCCAGAAACTATTTCCGTGATGTTTTGAAATAATATTTTCAAAAACCTAAAATTTATTTTACTAGAATTTCATAAATTTTAAATATAATCGATGATTATTTCCTTAACGAACGCTCTGATACCACTGTTGAGAAATCCGTAGCCATGTACGTTACATGCGCAGCGGAACCTATGGATTAACCCGCCCTAGGATCTACGTTAAGGGAATAAAAGTACGAGATTAACTATTAAACTTTATACCTCGGATCTTCCGAAGATCCGCGAGACGAAGAACGGATGTAGGTCTGAACTTTTCTGACTTGCAACCTTCTCCTTCCTGAAACTCGACTCTTGAACCTCCTTGCTTCTCCTAGGGATGAAGATTGATCGCTCGCTCTTAAGTTAGAGAACCTCTACTCGTATCCACGCGAACTTCAGACGCACAGAATAACCGGACTCGGCCAGACGAGTCCGGAAATACGTTCCGAAAATCTCTCAAAACTTTCTCTCTCTTTTCTGTGTACTAGACGGTCTCTAAGGCTTCTGAATTGTGTATAGAATAGAGAGACTCTGCCCTTCTATTTATACTAGAGAGAGAGACGAACGATTGCTCAGTTATCATAACTAAAAACCCTAATCTGCGCCTATTCCATTGCCAACGGAATAGGTATTTCCATAATGAAATACTTGGCAGCTAAGGTTATTAGAGTTTCCATATCTATTCCGTTGGGAACGGAACTATTCCGTTGCCAACGGAATGGTACTGTTTTGTTCAATCAATTATCCAATAATTGATTATTTCGTTCACCAATTTATACATCATATATATAATTGTTTTGAGGCATATTCAACCCGTACGAATGGAGTTCATTGTGTGACCGTGTAGGTTCCATTTAACGCTGGCAATGATCTTCTAAAGATCGTAAGTCATGAATAACCTCTAGACTGATGTCATGACTACCCATGTTAAATGAAATGATCAACGATCATAAACCTATCTGAATAGACATTTGCTTATTCCTTTTGTTCTACGATATATGTCTTGATAACAAGGCATGGAAGTATGTCATCCTTGAGTTTGATCAAAGTCTCTTTCCTGATCGAGAATTAGACTGAGTAAATACAAAATGATATTAACAACACATGTTAATCCATTTTGAGCATGGCCATGCATTTCCATCAGTCCTAGTTCATCAGGGGGCCCAGAGATATCTCCCTCATGACGAGAGGAACAAATCCCATCTTGGTCACTCACATTCCTCGTCATGATTCAGTGCATACCTAATGATGACCCTAATGATCATCCCATTACGGATGACGTAGGATCATATTAAAGTATGCAGTTCCACATACAGGAATCCATGGTGACCTCAGGTCGTAGGAACAAGCACACTATTCATATGAGAATCACTAATGATATATACCATGCATATTCTCATAGTGTGGTCAGTCCAGTACGTGTTCTCTAACACGTACCTATATTCCAGACTTGACATCTCTATGTCCATGATCAGCAGAACATGATCATCCAGCCTGCGAATATACAAGTGTGGATATGTAGCTTCTTACCTGAAGTATGTCTATCTCTATAAACATCTTACATATCACTAGGGATAGTTTAGAATGTCATTCGTTGGTTCACAGTTCTACTATCAGAATCACGTATTCTGATGACGTGAACCCGCAGTGTCATTCTTGGTTGATATAAGATTTACATTCACAACCCATACACATAGATATATAAGAAACAAGCTTTATTGAATAAATAATAATGTCTTAATACATATTCCATTTTTTAGCACAAATATATTTGGCTTAGGGCACTAATCCTATATTTATTACCGACGGGAGAAAATACCGTCGCAAATAATATATAACGGACAGTATTTTCAGGGACGGGCCGTCTTAGATAAGATATTACTGACGGCCTTTTTAGGGATGGCCCATCTCAAATACGATATTACTGACGGCCTTTTCAGGGACGGGCCCGTCCCTGATGTCAATTCTGAATTTTCTCAGTTCTACCCATTTTCTGAAATTTCTCCAATTGAACAAAAAGAAAACAGCATGACCTATTTTACCCACATTTCCCAAAAAACAAAATTCATTAAATCTAAATAATTCAAGATTCAAGTTCGACATTAAACACATCACAAACCCTAAATACGCAAAACAACAAACAAGCACAATCTATGTTCGAAATCCAAAGTTTATATTTAACCTAAATTATTAGCGTACTAAAAGTCCACCAAATCAACGTCCCAAGTTCTCACTTCATCGTCATCACCCGCGGTACCATTCACAGCTCCACTAGCGAATGCATTTGCGGATTCGTGAGAACGAGCAATTTGTCCCTATGAAATGAAAAACATAATATAAACTCAAAATTGAACCATTCGTAAATAATTAATACTGGACTTAAACTATAACTCTAAAAGAAGAACATACTGAAGGTGAATTTATCAAGTTTTGGTTACTTGTAGTCGCAATCGTCCCAATAGGTGCAAATTGGGTTGATGGCGGCTGTGGCATATATCCTCCCGGAGCATATCCTGGAAATAGTGGTAGTTGCATCTATGGCATATTTTGTGGATGTGGTCCGTATTCTGGTATGGACGGTTGTGACATCCATTGCAATTGTTGTTGCATCATTTGCAACGTAAATATTAATATCAATAAAAAAAATTAAATTAAATAGTCAAATTTAAATAAATGACGTTAAATTCATGCATCAAAATTTTAGGTATACCTGTGATTTTGAATATGTTGGCATCGGGACTCCTCCTCCAGATCCACTCCCTCCTACTCCATTCCCCCCCGCTCCTGGTCCACTACCGCCAGCTCCTGTTCCACTGCCGCCAGCTCCCGACCCAGAGGAATCTCCCGCTTGCATGCTGGACTTACACATGAGAAAACTTGAATATGTAAGTTATATTTCAAAGTACACAATAAACTTGCAAGTGAATCTACTTCTTACCATTTGAAATGGCCACGGCTGACGATACTTCTGCTCAAAACGAAACTCCATCTTTGGTTGCATGGCTCTAAACATCAAATTAGCATTATGCTGGGATTCCTCAAACGCCTTCTGTTGTTGTTCTTTTCTCTGTCGCGCAAGATCCCTCTCTTGTTGCATCGCTTGCAACATGCTCTGCACACTTCGGAGTTGCGTTAGGATATTCTCAATCTGCTCCGGATTTTGTGACGCGGTAGGAGCTGATGATTCAACAGTAGCATAATTAGCGCTACTTGACGTCCCTCCACATGAAGATGAAGACTGAATTTTACTCGTGTCGATGATCGAGCCTATCCCGTACACCTTACCATGCGGCTTCCCTCCAGACACTTTCAACCACTCCACGTCACTATCAATATTAGGTATGTCCTGCCAGTTTTCACCATGTAGTTGTGACATAGCACGTTCATAACTTCTCTTCATTTATGGATAAATAAAACTAACTAATATTTCATATATACAATTAGTATTTTAAAACTTACTGCTATAGTTTCGGATTTCCTATCAACAAATCTATTCGTTCCTTTGCGCACCTTGCACCTTTTAAGAACTTCCAAGTGCGAAAAGGGCCTATCCGGATTCAACTCCTTCTATTATTCTCAAAGTCGTCAAATAATAATATTATAAAGAATGAAATCAATATTTTTCTAATAAGAATATAAAAATGCAAACGTACCCATCGCTTGTTGTGCTCCGCCGCGGGGATAGAACCAGTGGTGTTGTGCCCACGATCAAGCCCAGAATTACTATAAACATAATTGATAAATAAAAAAATTTAGAAAATATTACTATAAACATAATGATATAACCTATTGAAAATCCAAAAAAAATAGCCTACAATAATTTAGAAAACAATTAGATAATATGATATAATTAAAATTATCAATAATTGATAAATAAAAACCTACTTCCTACAAAAGCATCTTTGTTCACAAAATAAAAATCCTTTTTTCAATAAACATTACTATAAACATAATGAACCTAAATATGAACATATTTCTTACAAAACTTAATTTGCAAATAATAAAATAAATTCCCATAAAACCCTAATTCTCACAAGCAGTGTTGCAAATAGCGGTCCGTAGCGGCGCAATAGCAGTTTTCGGAAGCTAAGCGCTGCGCGCAGCGGTTTTGTTGCGGTGTAGCTTTTTCGACGATTTAGCGGTGAAGCGGTCCGCAATAGCGGTGTTGCGCGTGTATGCTGCGGTGTAGCGGCTGAATAGCGTTTTTGATGGATTTTTTTAATGGATTTTTTTAATCGATAAATATGTTGTATTTTAATATTTTAATATTAATAATATTTTGATTTTGGACATGTAACTTTTGACAAGAACATTTCAAACTTTTATTGTTAATATTTTAATATTAATCATATTTTAGTGTTGCATATTTTTTCTTATAGATTTTGTGGTGCATATATTATGTAATGATATATAGGGAAAATAATATTTACATATATTATCCGCTATGAAAATATATCTCCGCAACATATGCGCTATACGCTACGTTATACGCAATTCGCTACATGAAAATCTTAAACGCAACACACCGCTAAACGCTATTTGCAACCTTGCTCACAAGAGATTAATTCATGCATACACATAATTTCTAAATTTACATACAACCCGAATTAAATAATATTTAACAATCTAAACATGAAATACAACTTAAACTAGACCAATTTCAACTATAATTCATTTCAATTTAACCAAACATCACAAAAAATGAATTTGAAAAAACTCATACCTTGAATAGTCGCCGGCAAGAGAAGCGAAGAGAGTGAAGCACAAACACAAGCAAAAGAGACGAGAGAGGGGAGACTCCAGCCATAGATTTGGGCAGAAAAAACTTGGCCAAAAAGAGGGGAGGATTGGGCGGATAGGGAAGAGATTGGGCAGAAAGAGGGGAGGACTGGTGGCGGCAGATCTGACTGGAGATGGCGAGGAGGCTGTCCACCGCCGACGGATGGAGCTTGGCCGGCTGGAGTTTGGCTGAGAAATTAGGGAGGTTTAGCGCGGAGGGTTTTAAGGCGGCTGGAGAATTTAGGGCAGAGGGTTAGGGCGGAGGGTTAGGGCGGCGTATTAGGGTGGCGGGTTAGGCCGGCGTATTAGGGTGGCTGGTTAGGCCGGCGGCGGGGGGACAGAGGTGGAGAACGGCGAAGGGTTAGGGCGGCGGGTTAGGGGGCGGAGGGTCTAGGGAGGAAGTGAAGGAATTATGCCCTAGGCTAAAGTGTTGGACTAGAGATTAGATTATGAGAAACACGTTTATCCAGTTCATATATGAATGAGTGTATGGGTGACTAATATATTCACATATATTAGATCGACCATGAATGACACTTCAGGTTCACGTCATCAGAATACGTGATTCTGATAGTATAACTGTGAACCAACGAATGACATTCTAAACTGTCCCTAGTGATATGTGGGATGTTTATAGAGATAAACATACTTCAGGTAAGAAGCTACATATCTACACTAGTATATTCATAGACTGGATGATCATGTTCTGCTGATCATGGACATAGGGATGTCAAGTCTGGAATATAGGCACGTGTTAGAGAACACGTACTGGACTGACCACACTATGAGAATATGCATGGTATATGTCATTAGTGATTCTCATATGAATAGTGTGCTTGTTCCTACGACCTGAGGTCACCATGGATTCCTGTATGAGGAACTGCATACTTTAATATGATCTTACGTCATCCGTAACGGGATGATCATTAGGGTCATCATTAGGTATGCACTGAATCATGACGAGGAATGTGAGTGACCAAGATGAGATTTGTTCCTCTCGTTAAGAGGGAGATATCTCTGGGCCCCCTGATGAACTAGGACTGAAGAAAATGCATGGCCATGCTCAAAATGGATTAACATGTGTTGTTAATATCATTTTGTATTTGTTCAGTCTAATTCTCGATCAGGAAAGAGACTTTGATCAAACTCAAGGATGACATATTATTGTGCCTTATGATCAAGACGTATATCGTAGAACAAAAGGAATAATCAAATGTCTATTCAGATAGGTTTATGATCGCTGATCATTTCATTTAACATGGGTAGTCATAACACCAATCTAGAGGTTACTCATGACTTATGATCTTTGGAAGATCGTTACCAGCGTTAAATGGAACCTACACGGTCACACATAGAACAACGTCTAGTCGGGAAGAAATTCTCTTAAATGGTTATACATATGATGTATAAATAGGTGAAGGAAATAATCGATCATTGGATGATTGATTTGAATGATTGTGCAAAAATTAGCATAGTTCCGTTGGCAACCGAACATAAGTTCCGTTGCCAACGGAAATTCCGTTGCCAATGGAACAGTTCCGTTGACAATAGAACTCAGCCAATTTCTCGACAGCCAAGTTTTCAGATTAGAAAACCCTATTCCGTTGGCAACGGAATAGGTCCGTTGGGAACGGATAAGTACTGTAATTAGGATTTTAGTTATGGTAACTAAGGAATCATTCGCCTCCATCTCTAGTATAAATAGAGGGGCAGTCTCCCTCTATTAGACACACATTACAGAGTCTCCAGGCTGCCGTAATACAGAGAGAAAGAGGGAGAGCCTCCTGAAAGTATTTCCGGACTCGTCTAGCCGAGTCCGGTTATTCCGACGATTCGAAGTTCGACGTGAATACGAGTAGAGGTCTGCGATGGTTCGTCCGGTTTTTTGATTCGGTAATTTGAAATTTTTAAATGCGCGCTCTTTTTATGAATGCAACACAGACGGCCCGTCTTAAATAAATAAAACACCGTCTGTGAAAATAACATATCAGAGACGGTTTCTAGTTATTTGAGACCCGTCTTAGTTCAGTATATATCAGGGACGGCGAATGTTTTAGAGAGGGGTCCGTCTGTGAAATTAACTTATCACGGACGGGAGAATATTTTCAGGGACGGGGCCGTCCCTGATGTCTGAATTTCTAGTAGTGAGTGTATCAAAAGCTTTATAAAAGTTTATTATGTACAGTATAGATGGTATTTTCCATTTGTGTAAAGCATGTACCAGTTCTCTAATGGTGATAAAGGTCTCTATGATGGACCTATTTTTTATGAATGCAGATTGGTATTTTCCTACTAGTATTTGCATTAAAGGTTGTGGATGGTTGGCTAAGATTTTGAAAATGATTTTTATTGGTCCATCTATTACACTGATTGGTCTGTAGTCGGCGAGGTCGTCCGCGTCTTTCTTTTTTGAGACTAGTGTAATTTGAGCTTTGTTGATCCGCCATAAATCTAGCCGTTGATGGCAAAAAGAGTTGCATAGCCAGAGGATATCATCCTTGATGATTTGCCAATAAGTTTGATAGAACTCATTGGGCAGACCATTTGGTCCGGATGCTCTCCGTTTTTTTAGACTAAATATGGCGTCCTTAATTTCCTGTTCTGTGAACTCTTTGTCTAGATTTTGCAAACCGTAGTTTGAAAAAGTTGTGATAGGTCTGATCTTCTTGACTCTGTGGAAGTAAAGCAGAAAAGATTGGAGTAAAATTGTTGAAAGGCTGTCTTTATTCTATCTTTGTTGTCTATTCGTTGGTTATTAATTTTAATCGAATTTATGTGGTTAATCTGGCATCGTGTGGATGCCAAGTTACGGAAGTATTTGGTATTTTTATCCCCTTGTTGTATCCATCTACAATTTTGTTGGGTTTCTACCGTTCATAACGCAGCGGAAAAACAAAACGAAATAAAATCGAATTCGAAACCCAAAAGAAGGATCCGTGAATTACAATTAAATCAAAGAAAAGTTCATAACTTTGTACTCTCGGATTTCGCTTAATCCGTGATGATCGAAAGCGAATTTGATTGACGCTTTTCTATGCCCGATTCCAAACCGGTTTCCAAACCGATCCTTTGAATGTTCCGCCTAACCGGTCTCACAAACCGATCTCCAAGCGATCTCCAAACGAACCGATTCTCCAAGCAAACCGATTCTCCAAACAAAACAACGGTTTCAACCCGAATCACAAAGACGCCGCACTTCACTTCGTCCTCTACCGGTATCCACACGAACAACCCCTTTGAACGGATAAAGAACGATATATGCTAGTATTCGTTCTTCATTTTTCTCACAGAAATAACAAGAAAATAATTTTCGGATTTTTCTCTCTTTTTGTCTCACAAAAGTTGGACGAAAATAATATGCCTTTTTCTCACCTATTTGGGGTGTCGCTTGTGCCTATATAGTCCATAAGTTTCATATTATATGTGCATGGTAATTATGTAACCATATATGCAACACATCTTATCATATAAGATGTAGGATTGGATGTGTCACTTGACTATGTAGCTCTTCATACAACTTATCACATAAGTTATGATCTTTTATGTATACATCTCAATAGTTGTTTTTTGTGTGTGACCCTGTAGGTTTACTTAATGTTGGCAATAATCATAACGGATTATAAATCATGAGCGGCCTCTAGCAAGACATCATGATTACCCAAATTAAGCAAGTATAAATGATTCGATCAAACCTAATTTATGTTCATGCATTGTATCCCTTTGTTACACGATATCTATATCGTCCATAAGGCATGGTATGTGTCAACCTTACGTTGGTCGATAAATATTTTTTGACACCGAATTTGATTGAACATGAAATGACATTAATAACTCCTTATTGATTCACTCGAGCATGGCCGTGCATTTTCTTCAATCAAATCATCAAGAGGCCTAAAGATATCTCTCTCAATTTATGAGAGGAACAAATCCTATCTTAATTAAACTCTTTCCTCCGCATAATTCATTATATACCTAATTATAATCTTTATGACCGCCCGGTTAAAGACGATGTTAGATTATATTAAAGTATAAAATTTCTCATGTAGGAAACCGAGATAATCTCAAGTCTAAGGATTACAGATACATTCTTTATTGAGAATAACTAATGACACGAACCATGTAGCATTCTCATGGTGGGTCAATCCAGTATATGGTCCCTAATATATACTTACGTTAATGACTTAATAACTCTTATTCATGATCAGTAAAACGTGACCATCAGTCAACTAACATACTAATGTACATTTATAGCTTATCATAAAGTATGATTGTCTCACAAACATCCTATGAATGATCAGGGACGGTTTAGAATATCATTCATAATACTTTATAGTTTTACTATCAAAGTCACATACTTTGATGATATAAAGCTGAATATCATATTCAAGGTTTATTTAAGTAATAAGAATAAAATAACCAATACGCATTTATTATATAAAATATCTTCAAATAAACACAATATTTGTTTAATACAATCCATACATCTAGGTTTCAAATATATATTGGCCTAGGACATACTACTAACAAATTTGATCTCTGCTTTCATTGCATCTCTCGAGCCATTATAATTTCATGAAGTTTTTCTTTGACTTTTATCCTTAGTTTGATTTGTGTTTGATTGAGCATCCTTTGTTCCTCTGTTGCATCTAGTGAGGGGACTAGCAACTTGCACCTATCTTTGTGATCGTCTATTTGTCCGAATTTTGTGGATGCCCATAACTTAAGGTTTTTCTTGATTTTACTGGTTTTGAATATAAAGTTTTTTGCTGGATTGTTGGATAGTCTTTCATAACCTGAGGTTGTTTGGATCACTTGGTCCGCTTCTTTATATTTTAGCCAATATAGTTCAAACTTGAAAGTTTTTGGTTGATGTATTGGTTTTTTAAAAGCCAACCTGATCGGAGAGTGGTCAGAGGTGGGCATTGGTAGTGCATCTAGAGTGTAAATCATGTTGTAGGATTGCCAATGGTGGGATAAGAAAC
Organism: Juncus effusus; assembly: GCA_027726005.1. Classification (NCBI taxonomy): domain Eukaryota; kingdom Viridiplantae; phylum Streptophyta; class Magnoliopsida; order Poales; family Juncaceae; genus Juncus; species Juncus effusus. Next base: position 2,428,044 of record CM050901.1, on the reverse strand, counting down.
ATCTGTCTAGTTTACTAAACGTTGGAATAGGTCTTTTATTTGACCAGGTGAATTTTCGTCCTTTTAATTGGGCTTCTAAAAGATGCAGTGTGTGTATTGTCAGTGCGTGTATTGTCTGGTTAAAATCTAAGATAGATTGTACTGTATGGTTGTTTCCAGTTGATTCCTCTGGATCTCTTATAAAATTGAAGTCGCCCGTGATGATCCATGGATATGAGTTTAGGGCTCTGATTTTTGGGATAGTTCTTCTAGGAAGCCTCTTTTGAGAGAGTTTTCGTTGGCCCATGCACATTCGTTAGCATGAAAGTAAAAGAGTTAGCAAGTGCGGGGATCACTGTGGTTGAGTGATCTTTGTTGAGGGTGTTGGATGCAATAAATTCATTATACCAGGCTGTAAGTAAGCCTCCGGCATAATTTTGTGCTTGTTTAAGTATAACATTGGTTATATGAGGCAGGCATACTTTCGTGTGTATAAATGGATCATTGGAATTCCACTTAGTTTCTTGTAGACATAATATTTTGGTTTTGGCATTTCTTAATGAATTTTTAACAGTATCACAACTTATGGGGGTTTTCGCGCCTAACTTTCCAGGAAGTTACTGATAATTTGTTTAGATTCATGATTTTGATTGTGGAGTCGTGGACTATCGTGCCAGTCATATTAAAATTAAAGTAACAAAAGTGGATAACATAATTGGTATTTGGGCTGGATTATAGACAAACACAGAATGTAATGATATAATTCCAATTATTTGATGAATAAATCAAAATAATAAATAACAAAATATTAAGTAAAATCAAGAATTAGTCTGGTATAGCCGTGCGATCGAGTCGTGACTGTTCTAAAGGTGAATTTCGCCCTCTTGTGCAGGGAATGTTAGTGATCCAGCCTCCAAGGTTCCACACCTCGAGCGAATTTTCGAATCCACGCCGGTAGCACAGTCACGGTATGGATGGCTTCCACTTCGAAAGAAATGAAGCTTCTAGCACCGATTTTTCTACCAAGTGGTTGACTGAAATTTTGGATCGAAGAAAGAGTATATATTCTAATTGAGAGAGGGAAATCTGAACTAGAGAGAGAGAGAGATAGACAGAGAGTTGTTCAATTTTTCAGTTTTCTTAGAAACGAAAATGGACTTGGAAGGCAGACAGGCTAATTTTTGGCCAATTAATTGTTTTCATTCAATTTCAACATTGCTCTCTCTGTTGATTTACTTCCATATATCAAATATTGGAATAAATGCCCAATATGTCCAAGAAAGATTTCATTTCCTCATGTATTTGTGAATAATACTCTCTACAATTCTTCCCTCTATTATTTCATATTTATTACACTAACTATTTAAATTCATAGTTAAGTTTTAAAATTTAATAATGTATTATTTTTTAAAATAATACAACAATATCTTCAAATATAAATTCGTAACACTTGCAAATATTTCTGTAGCTTGTCAATACATCATCTTTATTGTAATGTAACATGCAAAATGATTCTTAGCTGCCAAAACTGGAAATAATATCCATTTGATGTTTACTAACAATAAATAACATTATTAATCTTTCAAAAAGTTACAAATGGAATCATAAATATTACATGAGACTTAATATGGACCCTCTCTTGATTAGCGTAGGGCAAAATAATCAAAATTAACTAAAGAGCAAATCATTCCCTGTTACATGATTATCACAAGCCATTTTCAACTAATAGCAGAATTATCATACCCTACTTTCTAAACTTCGAATTAAACACAAGGGCAAATAGTCTAAATTAACAAGCAAAAAATAAGCTAATACGCAACATTAATAACATAACTATCTACTATAACATAACTATCTACTACTTTCAACTTTCTGATTCCTCCATTTTAAGCCACCAAACCTTCATTTCAGGCAAGAGTGCCATAAAAACCTCTCTTTTGTCCTTATCCAAAATCAACTTAATCGCGAAATAATAAAGTGGGCTAGCTTTCACCACCTCATCAAGACTATCCAACAAACGTATCGCTTCAGTGATCGAAAATATAGTCTCACACTGTTTAATCACTACGGCTGTTTCAGTTTCAGTGTTTCCATTCGCAATTAAATCAGGAACTTTTGGTTGATCATTTTGTGCCGATTTTGGAGATTTTTCTCTTGAATTAGTTTTCTCAAAATCTGTTGATTTTCCCCTTTCGGATGATTGATCGGTTTTTTGTGGGGTGCTTTCAATTTTTGAATCTTTTTGTTCATCTGATTTTTTTCTTCTTCTTTTTCGGGCATCAGGTTTATCTTTTTCTTCATCTTCAATTTTTTTCTCCCGAATTAGTTTTCTCAAACTCGGTTGATTTTCCCCTTTCAGATGGTTCATCGGTTTTTTGTGGGGTGTTTTCAATTTTTGAATCTATTTCGTCGTCTGATTTTTTTCTTCGTCTTTTTCGGGTTTTGGGTTTATCTAAATCATCGGAATAACTCGGTACAGGAGCATATTCTTCCAAATCTCCAATTATCATGAACATCTTGTCGAGCTTTTTCTCCAATTCAGGCTCAAATTCATGGCGTCTGTACTTTTTTGCCTCTCCACTCACCTGATTTGATAAATACAACGGTAAATCGTATGGGTATTCTTTTGATTTGAGCAGCATTATTTGAATTTGATGAAAAGACGACTATCAATTCTATGAATATTCTTTCGATTTGAGCAGTTTTTTTTTTTTTTGAATCTTTACCTTCAATCTTTTCCATTCTTCCTTCAGCATGATCCATTTGTTCTGCAGTTGGAGCTTATCATAAGGTCTGCCAGTACCATGGACAAAATCTTTCAAGATATTTCTCCACCCGTCTCTCGTGAGGTGCTTGCTAGGCCGATTCCCGCTTTCTATCTCTCTGATGCAAAGATCGCAAAATTTATGCACGATTTCAGAATCCCAACACGCCCTTGCTCCCTCCTCCTTTCTCATTGATTGATCTCTGAAGGTCGAAACAGGGAAATTGGAAAAACATGTGAGTTGTAAGAGGAAATTGATCGAAGTTCGAAATAGGGAAATGAAAACCCTGTGAGAGTTGTTGGAGAAAATGAAGGTCGAAATAGTTGAATTGAACCTGCAATATGATTACTCGGTATTTTTTCTCTGCTATTATATTAAAGAGAGAGAGAGAGAGAGAGAGAGAGAGTGAAGTGAGTGAACTTCTGCAACTTCATAATTTGAAATTTCTGGGAAATGACAAGCTCGTGACCTGGCGGTGTACATGTACGTGGTGATTGGAGTGTTAACAGGTGTCATAAAGTAAAGTGTACGTAGTAAATATTCAGGCCTTGTCAATGAGTGCAGATCTTCTGCAGCTGGCTTTGAGAATGCTCACTTATATTTTTATTAGGAGAAATATATCCTGCCCCATGGATTCCGTTCAAGAGTGGTGATTGAGTCAGGCTGACGTAAGCAGCGGCAAGAAGTAATGTTATTTTTTGGTTTTAGTTGTAGGTTGCTACTGATAATTGAAAATGCAGATGGTTTACAATTTTCAAGGTTGTTTTGCAATTTATTCATATTATTTCATTGAATTGTCATGTGTTAGTATAATATACTGATCTTATGTGTAGTCACATCAAATTTAATGTATTTATTGTAGCTAATGATAATTTTTAAAGATAAATCAAATTATTTATTTTACTCATAAAGTTATTACCACTTATTGATGGTAAGTACTTCACTTGCTAGAAAAATAAAAAAATAATAACTATTAACAATTATTATAAATTATATCAATTAACAACACACATAAATATCAACTATGCACAAACTGACACCAAATGATAATTAAATCATTGCTTAATAAAATATTCCATACAATTTACATTGAAAATAAATTTCATACATTTTATTTTCAACAAATATATTCTTCATGAAAAATAAAATTTCCATAACATCCGAATTTTCTTGAGCTAAATCATGCAAACATCAAAATCTTCTTTCTTGTATACATGCAAATCAAGTAATTCATACAAAAAGCAAATAATTATCGAATAAATATTTCTTATCAACAAATTTAAGGTAATAAAGACACAAAAAATAACATAAAAATGGAAACAAATAGAAAAAGTAATTTTGAATTATTTTTTAGAATATGAATATAATCTATTACGATTTTAAATAATAAAAACTTATTTTAATTTTGAATTTTTTTTTTATAAAAAAGAGGTTGGACTTGTTCTATTACTGCTGGTAATTAAGCCTAAAATAAATAAAAATTGAATAAAGCAAAAAAATAATATGAATATAAATAAAAAAAAATGAATGAATTTTAATGAACAAACCTCATATTATCCCAAAAAACATATAAAAAAACTCAGTAGATAGCACATTGTCGCTGATGATAACTAATTACTCCTGGTAATTGATCCTAAAAAAGCAAATAACCATAACAAAGTTGAATAAATTAGGAAAATGATAAATATAAAATATGAGAAAAATAAATAGAAAGTAGAAAAAAATAAACTATCAAAAAACAACAATAGCATAAAAAAGGAAAAACCATATAAAAAAGAAAAAAAAGAAAAAAATATAAAAAAAATAGCAAAATACAAAATAAAATAAAACAAAGAAAAAAATAACAAATAAACTAACAAGAAGTAATACAAAAAAATAGATGGAAAAATAAAATACACTCACCATTTACAAATCCAACCAAATACACTCACCACTTACAAATGACCCTATTCTATTGCACTTATTACCAGTAATTATTAAAAAACTGCACATAAGAGGAAATAGATTTTAAAATTGAATAAAATTTAAATGTAAAAAATAAAATTATAAATAAATACAAATAACACAAATAAAAGTATGAAGAACAAACATAAATATTAATATCTATGAAGAACAAATAAATAGAAAAAGCCCAAATAGTAACATAAAAATTATTAAAAGCCGAAATATATAAAATCCAAATTAAAAAAGAAAAAAAGTAATAAAATTAATACCTTTGAAGACTTTTCTTTTATCAACTATGGAAATCCTCTCATTTATGCTCAACTTCAATCAACACAAAAAAGAAAAGAAACTCATTTTAGATCATACTAAAAATATATTAATTTCACGAAATTGACGAATTACCAGTGGAGATAACTCGTGATGGCTGTCATCGGAGAGATCGCCGGCAAGTCGTCAAGCCACGCACTCTCTCTCCCTTTTCTCATGTTTTACGGTGGAAGAGCAGCTAGAAGGTAAATTTTTTTTCTTTAAATTGTGTTTAGAAGAGAGAGAAAGAGAAAGAAAGGCAATATATATGGTTGGTTTGATTAGAAAAAATTTGAAAAAAAAATGGGCGGGATTTTCGCCGGTGGTAAGTGGTTTTAAAAAAATTTGAAATTTTTTTAGTGAAATTTTGTTTAATTACTGTAGAAATTTGTCAGTACGGCTGTTAACTCATAACAGAAAAGTACTAAAAACTAGCAGGATTTAAAAAAAAAAAATTCTAAATCGGAATCCAATTTTGCACTGCATACCAGTGGTATGCTGACTTGCCACTCACCACCAAGAAATCACCAAACCATCTTTCACAACCCGATCACTGGTTTTGACTCGCTTACCAGCGGTTTCGCTGAGGTCAGCTGACTGCATCGCCACTCCCATGGGGCATCCTGGAGTCTATATAGATGAACTCTTTTTATTATACATTTATATAATATTAGCACACAATATGCTATTAAACTATATAGTAAAATTTGTAAACTAGTATCCTTTATTTGATATTAAGCAAGTTTTTTTATAGGGACACAGTTTTCAGAATACCCAATTATATTTTTATTATACATTTATATAATATTAGCACATAATATGCTATTAAACTATATAGTTAATTTTTTTTTTAATGAGTTAGCCAATCTAGCTACAAAAAACTTTCATTTAAGAAAAAGGATGCTACATATTACATTTACATTTCGTAGGTATTTTGCACCTACACCTGCTCTAGACCCACACAAAGACTAAGAAACCCTCCTAGCCACCTAGATCACTCAGGGGCTATTTGGAATGGGGAATAATGAGTGGAATTAGCATTTTATAATCCAACAAAACCCAAACTCTGTTTGGTAAGTTTTGAGAATAAGAATTATCTTTTTACCGCAATATAATTTTTTATATGCTATTTCTGCAAAACGTAATTCTCCGAAATTAGCAGAATACTAAGATGCGGGTAAAACTGAAAGGCGCCAAATTTCCCGCTGAACTCTCTCTCTCTCTCTCTCTCTCTCTCTCTGTCTCTCTCTCTCTCTCTCTCTCTATATATATATATATATTCATTTCCCCTCCTCCATTTCCGCCTCCCTTCTAGCCAAGCTCCGACTGAGCCTCCGATCTGCCTCCCCTTCTCAATCTTGGCGTGGATTTCTGTCTGCTCTCTCTCTCTCTCTCTCTCTCTCTGTGTGTGTGTGTGTTTGTTCGTGTTTAGGGTGATTGTTCATTTGTATGGTTCAGGGGCCTTCATTCATTTTCTTATTGTACATTAACTCAATCTTCACAATGAGTTGAAAGATCAAATATGTAACTCCATCTTCACAATCTTCAGCTTAATTTTCTCAATTTGAAGCTCAATCTTCTCAATTGAGCTGAAAGCCAATCTTCACAATCTCTAGCTAATTCTGCATACATATTATTGGCTGATTGAAATAATTAATCGAATTTCTCCATTGTTAAATTGACACATGATTGGTTGTAATAGCATCGATTTCATAAGAAAATACAGAACTCAATACAATGATTCAAGGTTGCAAATAGCGTTTAGCGGTGTGTTGCGTTTATGATTTTTATGTAGTGAATTGCATATAGCGCGGCGTATAGCGCATATGTTGCGGAGATATATTTTTATAGCGGATAATATGTGTAAATATTGTTTTCCCTATATACCATTGCTTAATATATACACCTCCAAATCTAAAAGAATAAATATGTAACACTAAAATATGATTAATATTAAAATATTAACAATAAAAGTTTGAAATGTTCTTGTCAAAAGTTACATGGCCAAAATCAAAATATGATTAATATTAAAATATGAAAATACAACATATTTATCCATTAAAAAAAATCCATTAAAAAAATCCATCAAAAATACTATTCAGCCAAAAAATACTATTCAGCCGCTACACCGCAACAAAACCGCTGCGCGTAGCGTTTAGTTTCTGGAAACCACTATAGCGTCGCTATTGTGCCGCTACGGACCGCTATTTGCAATACTGCTGAATGATTTGAATAAAAAGTTGGAAAAAAGGAGAATGCTACTATCAATTTCAGAGAAAAAGCCCAATGAACAAAATATTGAATTTCATCGAGTAAGGTTTCTTACTTATTTTTGTCACAAAAGTAAATTATTTTCAACTGACTGGTACAAGCTCCATCTAAACAAAGGAGAATGGTAATACCAAGCCTAACAACCTTCATTTATCAGTAGTTTTGGAAGGGTCAAATTTGATATTTTTATTTTCTTGTTTTTGTCAAAACTATGAGTTTTTCTTTTTTTAAAGGGTTTGCTACAGTACCATAAAATTGCCCCACACTTACCTTTATGTGGGGCCCACTTATCATTTTTATTCACTGTACGTGGGCTCTATTTATCACTAAAATCTATTTTTTTTTCTGCTGTGGGCCCCATTTATGACTACAGTCTAAAATTGCCGACTGCATAGTGATAAATGGGGGGCATTTTTTTGGCATTTTAGAGTTTTTCTTTTTTTAATGGCTGGATAATGATATACTTAATTAGTTACTTTCTTGTCATGCATAAGATGGAGAACAACGATGAAGAAGAGAATCGTGGAACTTCGAAGAATTTCATTTTTTTTTAACTTCAATGTTACAACATGTTTTATTTTATATTTTGTCATTTATTGGAAGTTTAATTCGCAAGGACGTTAATATTGCAAATTTAGTGTTTTGTTTCTATTATATTTGTTTGCCATTTATTAATTTAATCATATTTTTTATTATTTATTACTTTATAATCATCAATTTTAATTGAATAATTATTCAAATATTTACAACTAATTTTATATTCACAACAATTCCATAATTTTTAAACATCCAAATAAAGAATTATATTTTCCAGCATCTTATACTTCCAACATCCAAACAAATCAAAGAATTAGCTAATTCCAGAATTTTTTACTTCTCCATCTTATCATCCGATTGTATTCTACTAATTCCGCATAAAAAATGGCCCCTAAATCTTCTTGTTTGACACCGCTCCAATCCAATGCGTCGCTATTTCATTTGACGTGTCTTGTATTTTGTCCGAGTTGGTACGTGAATTTTGGAAAACTTTATTGTTCCTTACCTTTCATAATTCCTAACAAATTGCCATTCAAACCGCTCGTCATTTCATTCTCTTGGATTTGTCGAGCTTCCGGTCAACCCAAAGTAGGATATAAGTCACAGAGTCCCAGTCGGGATTGTTGTTTGGACGAACTAATTTTGAGCAATTCTTCGTGATCGGGCAATGAAGGAACAAGTGGTTGCGTGTCTCGTATTCAGCGGTTGTGCACGTTGGGCATTGATCCGCCTGCAGCTGCCCTCGTCTTTTAAGCCTATCTTTTGTAGGCAGTTTGCTTTTATGCATTTTCCAAACAAAGACTTAATTTCGCGGCGGCACCTTTAGTGTCCATATTGCCTTACGAATATGATCCTTTATGTCCGTGTTTGCGAAGAATTTATATGTTGATTTAGCGGAGAACTTGCCTTTGTCCCACCTTAATTCATCCGACTTAGATGTTAGGTTAATTGCACAATTTTTTTTTTTTTTTTTTGCCTCAGGGATTCGAGTTGCCTCTGCAAAAATGTTCTGAGTGCTCTATCCTATTGGAGGCCTGCAGGGTCCATCAAGACTTGATGCACCGAGATGCTTTGTTTCTGGCCCTTTAGTAGAGACTTGGAAATTCCTTTCCAAAAATGAATTATGGATGTCATCTATCAATTCAGAACCTTGTCCCTTTGTCATTGACTATTTTTGTTCTTGCATTGTTTGTGAATTTCGGCTCTAGAGAGGTGAGATCGTTGACGAAAAAACTTTTGTGGATACATATCCAAGGACTTACATCATTTACAAAGCATTCTCTTATTGTTTTGTACCATAGTCGATAACGCTTCTTCTGTAACACCATAGCATTTCTTATTTTTTTTGTACCATATATTAAAAAATTTAAGCTGGTATCAACTAGTTGATATTTACAACAAGCGAGTTTTTTTATAGGGACAGACAATTTTGAGAATACTCAATTATATATTAATTATAAATTTATATAATATTAGCACACAATATTCTATTAAATTATATGCAGTAAAATTTTGAATGGGAACGACTATTCTGAGCGAGACTTTTCTTAAATTGAGCAGAGAGAGAAACTTCTTTCAATTTATACCCATTTTATCCTTTTGGATTGTCATACTTAAATTAAGCCTTACATAATTACTTTTATTTTTTACCATACATAAGCAATCAACAATTAATACATACACAAACCTGCATGGCAAAAGAAGAAAGAAACTAATGTAAGATTTTAAATTAAAAGCCTTGATAAAAACAAGCATTGATTTGATGCACGATTGTCTTTTTTATAATGAAGATGCTAATATCTCAAACATGATTGATTAAAATGCGTGTCCTAATTTTTTAGTCCTAATTTCAATTTTTGATAATATTATTTTTTTTTCTAGTTTGTGTTTCTGAGAGACGAAATGTGTTTTTGTTGGATTCATTTGCTCGTGAGTTTTGACTTTCATTATCATAACTTTTTTGTTTGCTAGTATGTTTTGTTAGATTTAAGCATTTGTATTTTTGTCGTAGTTTCTCGTGATAGCTGTTATAATTAATAAAAATGCTTTTTGATTTCGAGATATTTGGAATTGAATATTTTTGTGTAGTTTATCTTTTATTTATGTTGTTGGAATATTATATCATAATTTATTTTACTTTGAAACATATGATGTTATTAATTCAATATTTATTTATCTAATTTGATTTATATGACGTATACATGCATTGTGCATATCTGTTTGATTAGAGAAGAGTCATAATTCGATTTTTTTCATGTATCTATGACATACTGTGCATATCGGACTACATATTCTTTCATTTGATTAAAAATTAATCTCTAGCATTAATTAATAATTTTCTTTTTTTTTGCGATGCACATGTAGGTACATAAATATTAATTATTGTAATCCTGCAAATTATGTTCATTTATAGCAAGAAATAGAAATAATTATTAAGTGTTTACTTTTGGTATGACAATAATTAACATTCACAAGGATAAAATGAGTATAAATTGAAAGAATTTTTTTTCTCCGCTCAATTTAAGAAAAGATTCGCTCAGAATAGCCGCGCGTTTTTTGAATTAGTATCCTTTAGTTGATAATTACAAGCGAGTTTCTTATAGGGATAAACAATTTTGAGAGTTGCTTTTGCGCTGTCTTTATAAATTTTTCTCTATGGATATCATAGCTCGTAACGTCAAGATCCAATCTCCCGCCAAAATGTTATTTGAAGAAGTTAATAAACAATGCACTATATATTATAACCATCTCCCACTTATCTATCTCCCATAAATATATGATTCCTCTACTTTTTAAAAAAACTAATGGGACTCTCGCTCCACTTCGAAATACAATGAATACGGTTTTGTTTATAAATACATGTAATATATTTTTTAGGATTACCATGAAAAATATATCTTATGGAATGTAGAACATGATATACTATATTTCATTACATATATTTCTCAAATTTGATATATAACCGTTTGAAGGATCATATATTGAAATATTTCATTTTATAGGAGCTGTGTATGCAAGAAGCCATATATTCAATTTTATTGAAGAGTATAAGCAAAGATTTGAACTTCAACTTGTACGGGTGCGATTGATATTTTCACTTTTGCATGGGTATGTGTGAAAAAAAGCAATGCTATATATATATATATATATATATATATATATATATATATATATATAACATGACATTGTACTTATTTTCATTCTCTTGCTTGATAGAAAATGAAATATTTTTGTTCGATTAATTAATCTCTTTCTTTTGAAAGAGAAGTATTTTTCAATTTATTATAAGAAAGGACTAATGTTATTTGTTTATTATATCTTTAACTTCTTTTGGTTAAAATTTGCATATATTGCTTACTTTTTTTAGCTTAGCATAGCTTTAAGAACTTTAATATCATTTTCTTACCTCTTTATTAAATTTAGAATTTGTATTTTGCAAATCATAGAAATATATTATATGTGTGAAATTTCTACTAATAATATTTGAATATTCCATTTCGAACTCAGAATATTCTATGAGTTGGTTAATATTCATTTTTGGAGTTGTTTTTTTTATGTGAAAAGATGGGAGGCCGTTATCATTATCACTCCCCATCTCCACCTTTTCTAGAAATATTTCCTAGGAAACCTCATAAAATTAAATATTAAAACCAAGCACTTTGAAACTGAATTGTTCATAAACAATCATCTTTTACTTAACTGTTCGCTTAATTTGAGCTATTTTTTCTATATTTAATTACCTATGATACATTTTAATTATACCAACTTATTCAAAATAAATGGAATAATTGATTATTCCCTATCATTCCCCTATTTCAAAAATTTGCTGAACAAGCCTTAAGTCTCTAAATGGTATTTTCAAGTTCGCCATATCACATATGTCCCAACAAAATGGTTTGTATTTTTTTCCCCTCTTTTCTGTAAGGAGAAATTACATATATTATTCTACGAAGTACCGTATTATTTTTTTCCCTAGTCATATACGCATATACAAAATATTAAATTATGTATGCTTACAAAGTCGGATGCATATACTTTGGAAAATCTGGAAACATAAAGTATATCCTTAATAAATGAAAATACAATTAAAAATAATAATTCAAAACTTAGCATCTTTCCTTCTTAAACTCTTTCTAAAGACTCGAAAAAATAATTTAATCTTAAAAAACTGTAAAATATTAAATTTTATTTTCTCTACAAAGTTTCTAATTTTTGTGTTACTCTCCGGTCTCCATTAAAATTGATAATGTTGCATTCATCTAAAGCTTACTTTATTTTGAACCTCCCAAAAGTTCAAAACAGTCGTCACCTTGCAAAATTGAAATTATTATTCCCTTACAAAATATAATTTCATTTGTGACGTTGAAATTAATTTTTGTTACAATTCCTGTAATTTTTTGTTATTAATTTATAATGCATAATCCCAATTACAATTATGAACCGGAGCGTTGGTGCACAGTCGACAAAATTTCTTGTCTACCGTCTAAAATTAGAAATTACGAGCAAACTCTTTGCAACTGAAAATTGCAGATTTATCCATTAAAAGTTGGTTTTTACCCTACCATTATTTCCATTATATATATTTTTTAGGAATATTTTCACTATATTTAATAACTAATTATACTTTCATACCCTATGTAAATAAATAAGATGATGATGTTTCTGTTTTGTTTATTTTCCTTTCTTATCAAGCTAAGAAGTATTTATATGGCCACTTTAATTAACATTAATAAAAGATGGACATTAATTTGTATCTTTAAGAACTTATTCACCAACGTTAGGTTGATCGAATAATTTCGGTTTTAGACAGATTAGAAATTACTAATAAACCGTTTGAAAATGAAAATTGCACATTTATCCACCAAAGTCAGTGTTTTTCCTACCAATGCGATTTATCATTTAAAGATTAACTTTACCATATTATATAATTTACTACACACTGTTTCTCCTGCAAATGCAAGGTCCAGTCTGACCAATTTGAGGTCGGGTCATTTGATTCATTTCAAATTAACTGAAAGTCTCAAGGTATTCACAAAAGAACATGAATTAACTGAAGGTATTCAATTTTTTTTTTAATATATAGCACTTATGAATTACGCATAGAATACTAATATATCATTTTATCTTTATTTTAGAAAGAATATTTTATCTCTATTATACCTTTTATTCATATCATTATGTCCTGAGTCAGATTGGTCAGACTGGACCTTATATTTTATGTCTATTATACATTTTATTCATATCATTATACCTTTTAGAAGGACTCCTGGCACGTTATATAATACACTAACATTTTTTCCAGCTTTTGAGTTGAGACCCTTTCTAAGTATATATTTCATGGCTAAACGGGTTAAATGCTTGGCAACAATAATTAAAAAGAAATTAAGAATTAACTTTTATAAAAATCTTTACCTAATTAAAGTTTACATCTCCTCAGCCGTATTTATGCGGATTAGCTTTAACTAATTCTGTTACAAGACTGACCAATCACACAATAGCTACATGTGGCTCAAAGTGACAAACATATTTTACTAGGGACCGACTAATTATCTCCCGCAATATGTGGCTCCCCAACTCCCGTACAATGAAAAAACGCTACGTGTCCATAAAATTGGAAGTCATTTAAATTTACTTGGATCTTCCAATTTTATGCACTCCCGAACTTCCACATTTAACTGACAAGATTAGGAGCTCTAAATAACTCCCACAAAATTCAACTTCTTGTTGTTTTCTTTAGTAGCTCCCTGCGGCTCTTATTGAATTTCTCATGTAAGGTATATTATTGGGAATATAAAGGTATAATATTTAGAATTTAAGATATATTATTTTGATATAAAAGTATATTGATGTGAGATAAAAGATATATTATTGTGAATATAAAAGTATAATGCTTAGAACATAAGTTATATTATTGGGAATATAAATATATAATGTTTATAATCTAAGGTATATTATTGTAAATATAAATATATAATAGATTCTAAAATGAAACTACAAAACTTTAGGCTGAAAGATATGGGAGCTCGGGAGCCAATAATATGAGATAGTTGAAACTTTAGTTTGAAATATATTGGAGTCACTAGAAGCTAATTAAAAAAAAATTGAAGTGTATGTATTGGCTCCCATTTTTTGCTCCCATCATATTGGAAGTCAATAGGAGCTAAATAAAATGAAAGGTCCAAATCTTTTTCCATTTGATTATTCAATTTGACTCTTTTCAAATAGCGCCCACAATCAAAGTAGGTACACATCCCTATTTAGTCAATTTCGTTTCCATCCTTCCTCACAAGCTTATCCTTGCAAATTAGCAAAATCAGTCTCATTTTAACCCCCAAACCCAAACCAAATCTCAAAGAAAATTATCTGTTCTTTTTTTTGCTAGGATGGATGCGATTAACCCTAAATTAGAGGTTAAATATACGGGGGTGAGGAAGACTCCTTGGGGACGGTTTGTGACGGAGATCCGTGATCCGATCATGAAGGTTAAGACTTGGCTCGGTACTTTTAGCTGGGCTGAAGATGCCGCACGTGCCCTCCGAGGACCCAAGACGAAGACAAATTTCCCTCTTCCAATGCCTTTTGTTGTTCCAACAATTAGCTGTCTAAGCTCCACCGTTGAATCGTTTGGTGGGGCACGTCATAAGGTTGTCAGGACGACCAAAATGCCTCGCAAAGCAAAGAAGGTCCGAAAACAGAAATATTTGTAAGAGCGATTGTGGGTCAAATTCGTTGATAATTGATGACATCGATGGGGCTGGTGTGGAGTCCTCCTAAAGGAAAATGCCCGTACCCCTGCCTTTTGATCTCAATTTGTTGCCTCCTGAAGAAAATGAAGATGGTTGTGATGAGACGATGAAAAGTTTTTCCATCTCCCATAACTAAATTGTTCCTGATATTTTTGTACATAAAAAAGTTACGAGCACGTTTACTACAAGAGAAAGTGAAACATTACCAGACAAATTAAGACATTAAAATAACTTTACCATGTTTATTATAGCATTGGGATCGTATGTGACAACAATCTCACATTTCCATAGAAAAAGTTGTGTTACCATATTTGTATGAAAATATTGCCATCAAAATTGGTGATAATGTGTAACATTTCTTTTATCCATTTATCTTACTTTAGTATTTACATTCTATAAGATTTTTATTGGAATAAAATGAGATTGTATTTATTTTTGTTCTCTTGCTTGATGAAAAGGTAATATTTTTATTTTATTAATTGATCTGTTTCTTTTGAATTTTTTTTGTTTTTATAAGAAATGAATAACGTTCTTAGTTTATCATTTTTTGTTTAAATTTGGATATATTGCTTATTTTTTATTCAGCTCAACAAATTTACTAACTTTTCTCTAGTTTTATTATAAACTAGAAATAATATTCCGTAAAGATATAGATATTTATTTTATCTGAAATTTCTGCTAACATTAGTTAACTATTCCATTTTGAAGTTAGAATATTATACAAGTTGATTAATATTCGTTTTTTTTTCTAGTTGTTTTCTTAGGTGAGAAGATGGGTGGCCGTTATGACTCCAGCACACCACCTTTTCTAGCTAAAATTTCTCTTCTACCATATCATAAAACTGGGAATTAGAAAACAAACGCTTTGAAACTAAAGATTGTAAATTCATCCTTCAAAAGTAACCTTTTCTCCAAAAAAAATTGCAGACATTCAGTTTGGACTATTTTTACTGTATTTAATGACATATTATACTATTTTATCCTTAATTATTAAATAGATAGTTTTTTACAAAATTTCCAAGTTTTGTGAATACTTTTAAAAAACATATAACTTTTTAGATTATTTTTTGTGTATTTATGAAGTTGAATAATTTTGAACCATAAAAATAGTTGAATAAATTTGTAACCACCCTAAACTATAAAGCCCTTTCTTGGTAAAAAAAAAGAAGCTATAAAGCCCAATCAAAGAAACACTCTAACAAGCCTAGTTTTCTTTGGAAAATCGGGATTGAGCACATCCAAAGCGCGACCGTATATTGTTTCTTCCACGTTTCAATATATTTTTCGTATTCAATATACATCTTTTATTATTTTACTTATATACTATTTTACTGCCTCTATACAATATATATAATGTTATAAAATAAAGAACAAAAGAATAATAAAAGAGAGAATTGGAAGGAGAGAATTATATATTGAATTTTGGATTAAGAATACAATAGCCACCGCACTCTTTATATAGTAGAGGGTGAGTGTATCTCTTGCATGATTTAGAATTACCATAAAGGAAATAATCTAACCTAAATATAATAGAATATACAGTAATAAATATCCTGCCATGACTCGTTCCATTCTTATAAGAATTTCCTAATTTATCTTTGCTTAGGGGCCAAGTAATGGACATCCACATCAATTATATTCATAACACTCTCCCTTGGATGTCCATATTTTATCTTTCATACGCATTAGAAGTTGCCTCATTAAAAACCTTATAAGGAAAACCTAGCAGGACAAAACCTTGGTTAAGGGAAAAAGAGTGCATCATCATTATTTCTCATTATTTCATATATTAAATATGCCTCGTTAAAACTTTACTAGGTAAAACCCTATGGGCAAAAATCCTAGTGAAGGAAAAAGAGTGCATCATCATTTTATATATTACGCACCTATATGTGAGATGACAAAGTTCAATCTCTGTAATATATGCTTAAGAAGAGATCTGCTGGATCATTATTTGAGGAGGTTCGTTAGATATTCATTTCACAATCATCATACTCATGCATGCTTGAAAATGATTCACCATCATTTATTTTAATTGTTAATACATCAAACAAGTTATCTTGATGATCTTAATGGATGCGATTTCTCCACATTATATCATTATAATAGATGGATTATGAAATAATGACTCCTTCAGGGCAATATTCAATTTATAATTCAAGATAATATTTTATGCTTTAAAGAATTTAATCTTATATTCTTTTGAATAATGTGGTAGCTTTTGGAGCTCTTCGAGAGTACCATATGATTTTAAATCATCAATATATATATCAACATTCAAAAGGTAAACATATAGTTTTCTAAACGTAATTTTGATCAATTACATAACATTCATTCAACAAACATTTGTTATAGCAATTTTATCACATATCTCAATATTGCATTAATTAGTACAAAGATCTTTGTAATTTAATAGATTAAATCTCTCGAGAGTTTGAAATGCTTCAGGCATTCTAAATTCTTCAGGGATTTTCATTAATATATTGCAATCAAATGAGATATGAATAATTTGCTACTATGTTAATAAATCCATCAGGGACGACAAAATTAGAAATATAATTGCACATCACAATTTAATTTTCTTATTACATATTCTTAAAACACCCTCTTGTAAGTTATACTCGCTTATAAGTTACCGTTATACAACGCCAGGTGTTTGGAGTACATCTCCACAATTTTATATTTCACTAGTGAAAATAATGATGCTTTAATCACATCTTTCGATTTGGCCAATACTTTATCCGTCGACATTATACAAATAATTTTAATTCTAGATCCCCATTTTCATTTATAAATCAATTACAATTGCATAACTAAATTTTGATTAATCACAATTTTATTTCGGTTCCATATTTATTCTAGTAGAGACATAATTTATTGAGATCTCATTATTTTCAATATTATTAGGTACCTAAACCTCTTCTGGAGTAATTTGCTCGTCATTGTCTTCTACTCTTTTATCATCAATATTCTTTTTAGAAGAATTTATTTCTTTTGAAGTATTGATAACTTCAAGCCAATTTTCTTATCATGCTCTTTTATTCTTCCTTGGATCTTTATCATTGGAACCGATCGGTGGACCATGCTCCTGGCATATCTCAAACATAGAATTATCTAAGGGTATCTCAATGAGCACTAAATGTTGGAATATCATTTTTGCATCAATATAAATAATATAATTGCATGTTATTTCACATTAATAAATTTATGAATTT
The DNA here is from genome assembly GCA_027726005.1 of Juncus effusus. NCBI lineage: Eukaryota > Viridiplantae > Streptophyta > Magnoliopsida > Poales > Juncaceae > Juncus > Juncus effusus. Next base: position 2,410,281 of record CM050901.1, on the reverse strand, counting down.
CTAGTTCATATTAACTTGTTAGAGGAGCTAAGTGAAAGATATTAATGATGCATTCCATATAAGTTATAACTTATGTTTTCCAGCTCTTGTTTCACTCCCCCTAATGTTATCATCAATTATTAATCAAGTTCTTCAGGACTTTCATTGTCTATTATATCTTGAACATATTCATTAATATTTGATTTGTTTCACAACAATCACTTTGGTATTCATTTAATTCTTTCTTCTGGAATTTTGTCTACAAACATCTAACATACTTCAGGTGTGTTTTTGGATGATCCTCCGGGGATATCCATCCGAATTAAGATGTAGTGAATAATTTTGTCTACAAACATCTAACACACTTCAGATGTGTCACATTACTTTTATGAAAGAACAAATATGTCTGATAATAGATTTGCTCTATTTTATAAATGAGTTATATTTAACTTATAGTTCATATATATAAGATTAAGTATCAAAATTAGATAATGATCGAAAATTTATCACATCAAATTTATAATCAATAAATTATGTAGTGAATAAATTCATGTAATGAAGTTCAAGATATCAAATTATGCAGGGCAATTTAACTTAACTTTTATTTGTGACCCATTTTTGTGCGTTGCGGTGGAGATACCGGAACAAATATTACACATCCAAAAGATTTTAAATAGTATTTACTCGGCTGCAGGCCGGTCACAAATTATAATGGGGAGTACTTATTATAAAATGTTGGCTTTACTATAATTTGTGCTGCAACATATATCATTTCATGGCCTCAATCAAAAGACGAGCTTTCATATCATTATTAGGGGCCAACGATTAATTATAATCGCTTAACAAGATATGATGTTAGATCATTCTAAGTGTGTTTGTGGGCCAATGCTCAACTATAATCTAAATCAATGTACAATAGTCAATTATTACTTGGGATGTAACCAACTGATCATCATCAAGACGATTTTTCTTAGTTGTACGATCCAGAAATTATTATCTTAATTAGAATATTCGAGCAAGCAATCTCGCAAATACAATATTTCAAGATTAAATAAATGTACATGTGACTATCTAATAGATGTATCTATTAATACCATAAAATATCTAGATGGTCCATATGAAAGAGTAATAGGGCCACATATATTTCGATTAATACGCTCAAGGAAATTGGGTGATTTATTCTCAACCCTGATTTGTGATGTCTAACAATTAATTCTCCTTTGATAACATGTAGCACATGAAAATTCATTTGATAAAAGAATCTTCTGGTTGTTTAATTGATGCATATTTGAATTCTCTATGATTATTTGCATCATCATTGCTCCGAGATTAGTTAACTTTTGTTTCATGCCAAATCATGAAATTTCTCTTCGAACTAGTGAGCTTCTAGGTCATGTCAAATCATAAAATTACTTTTCAAATTATTGAACTTCTGGTTCATGTTTAATGATAAAATTGCTTTTCTAATTAGTGAACTTCAAGTTCATGTCAAATTATAAAATTACTTTTCGACTGGACGAAATCTGATACGCAGTAGCATAAATAAGTTTTAAGTCAATAAACTTCTGGTTTACTAATAAATCTGACTTAATTGTATTAGTCCTTCATAATACAAATCAATAGAAAAGCTGCATGTTGTTCTAATGAATATTTCTCAAAATACAGAAATATTGTCCACTACAATGAGGCACACATATTTATAATTCTTATTGTGCCCATACATACTTTGATTCATATTAGTAGTATCAAAAGAAAGAAAAATAATGATAATGATAATAACAATAATAATAAGAATATAAAATAGGATAATTTTTTTTTTCTTACTCGGTTCTTTCTCTAACTCGTTCTTGTTAATGTGCTTTAAATCCAGCGGATGATATTATTATCGGTTATCAACTTTTTCATTATGGTGATAAATAAGTCGACATTATTATTTTCTCTTTGCTTTTAAGACGGCTTAATAAACCCCCACAAGATTCTAGGGTGTACATAGAGACATACCAAATGTTCTTTACTACCACATAAATTTTTAGACCATTTTGTGCGTTCTTTCCGCTTTCTTGTATGTTTTTCTTAATATAATCATCACAGTCACAAGTATAATTTCGACCTTGACCTCTTACACGTCAGCATCCATATTAATAATCACGACTTGTATATGTGGTATTTACTGATGCGGAACCAATTGTACGGAATTCGTGATTTTTCATTTTAATGAAAATTCATTATTTTGCTTATATACAAGAAATAGTAATTTACAATTTTAAAGCATTATCTATTATATACAGGCAACAAAAGGGTAACTCTCCTGGAGTCTTAAATTATATTTACAATACATGGTATTATATTAATACCTGTCTTTCAATTTCTAATTATTATTTTAGTTGTTCAATGTCTGCTGGACATATATGACAGACATTTTGGATTTCATAAATAAATAAAATAAATTGAATAAATATATGGTCAAGGAAGTCCACCTAAAAGTCTTATGTAATATTTAAGAGCTTACTGAAATGGTTTTCAATTATAAACATAATTAACCATATTTTTTTTTTCTTTTAAAGAGACTTTATATAATTCGACAAAATATTTTGGTGTACAACAGGTACTTAACCAATGCTCTTTTATACAACATCAAAAATACATATTTTGGAATCAGTTATAAATAATATCTTGTTGTATCTTCTCATTGTCTTATGTGATTTTCTTGTAATGACTTCTGGCATTGATCTCATTTATGTCATTATTTTGCAACATTCACTTCTGGGAATTGAATGCAATTATTTAGACAAGTTTCATAATTTCTTCTTTTACAACTCATTAATTTGCTTATTCACAATAAGATATGATATTGATTTTCAATATATCTTACAACTCTCTTCATCTTGTTGCTGCTTCAAGAGCAAGATAAAAGGTAAGGAGTATCATTATTTAATATATATTATTCATTTTTTTTTCTCAAATTATTATTTGAGAGTTGATCTTCGAGATTTAGATAATATTTCTAATTTATATTCTTGCAACTACTGGTGCTATATTTTGCAACTTATGGTGCATAAAATAAATTTTGCAGCTTGTGTGCAAAGAAAAAAAAATTATTGCAACTACAGGTGCATAAATAAAAATAAATTTGCATAAAAATAAATGTGCGTAAAATAAATGTACATAAAAGTAAATGTGCATAAAAGTAAATGTGCATAAAATAAATATACATAGAATAAAGATAAATATACTTGCAACTTCTGGTGCATAAATATACTTACAACTTCTGGTACATAAATATACTTACAACTTCTGGTGCATAAATATACTTACAACTTCTGGTGCATAAATAAAAATAAACATGCAACTTCTGGTTGCGTAAATAAAATTAAACAAGCAACTTCTGGTGCGTAAATAAAAATAAACATGCAACTTCTGGTTGCAAAAATAATTAAACAAGAAACTCTTGGTGCATACAAAATAATTTAAACGAGCAACTTCTGGTGCGTGAATAAAAATAAACACGCAACTTCTGGTTGCAAAATAAAAATAATTAAACAAGCAACTTCTGGTGCATTGATCTATAAAGAGAATCTGCAACTTCTGGTGCAGAGATATGTTACTTAAATAAGCTCGTAAAATAACGAATTTCAAGAAAAGAAAAAAATCGAATAAAAGAAATCCAAAATAAATAATATAATGAAATATTAATAATTTGAAATTGTACCTTCTGAAGCAGAGTTTCAGTTATGTTTTTTAGAATTTCAAATGCTTATTGTAGAGTCGTGCTGATAACGTGTTATAAAATAAAGAACAAAAGAATAATAAAAGAGAGAATTGGAAGGAGAGAATTATGTATTGAATTGTGGATTAAGAATACAATAGCCACTGCCCTCTTTATATACTAGAGGGTGAGTGCTGGCCAAGAAATCTCTTGCCTGATTTAGAATTACAATAAAGGAAATAATCTAACCTAAATACAATAGAATATACAGTAATAAATATCCTGCCATGACTCTTTCCATTCTTATAAGCATTATATTCATAACATATAATTCATTTTTTTATAGTGATGGAGAGGGCAATTTGGGCTTAAAAGGAGCCTTAATTGAAGAGTAGTGACCAAAAATTAGATAAATTGAAGGTTTAATTGTAAAATGAGATAAATTGAGATTTAATTGTAAAGGAATTGCTGAGATAAAAAAAGAAGTATATAGAGACAATTAACAATATATAAAATTAAACAAGCAATATATAGAATTATTGAGACAATACACAATATATATGTAAAAAAAATGAAAGCAGTATATAGAAAAAAAAATATTGAAAAGCGGAAAAAACAATAACCGTCACGTTTTGAGCGTGCTAAATCCGTCGCGCTTTCAGATTTCCCTAATTATAAAATGAGATTAAATGATATGTTGGACAAGCATACGTTAATTGCTGTATATCATTTTCTGAAGTAGTTGCATTGATTTTTATAATCATGTATGTCACAGATCAAAAGGTTTCATTTAATTCCAAAAGAAAGCACAAAAAATCCAATCAATCTATCGTTTATTTATACGAAGAGGGCCAGTTTTTTTAAAACTTGCACCCAGAGTAAACAAAAGTTAAAAGATTAGAACTCTAACCTATGTCAGAGCCTATATATACAATATTTACTCACAAATAATGAAACTACAACCTAACTCTATACATTCAAATGTACTGCTGAAATTTCCTCTCGGAAAAGGAATTTTAATATACTAATTTCTAACATTTAATGACAAATCATCGGCCCATTGAACCTGCTGTTTTTCGAGTTAGTACTATAAATTTATCTATATTTTCAAATGAAAAATTTATGCACATTTCAGTTGCGCTCTTTCACTTTCCGTTGCGCCTAAAAATGCCACCTGGCACCGTCGTGTCGCGTCAAATGCTCTATTTATATCATTCACCTGTTTTAGTCATTAAAATGCCCCAAATTAATATTTAATCGGAATCAAGGACCTGTTTGTAAATATAATGCTATAAAGGGGGGAAATGAAAGACTTACATAGTCAAGCAAATGGATCAATGCAATAGGGTTTAAATTGCATGACACATTATTTGTGGTAGCTATATTGTTCAAATCTTCAACATTTGAGGCTGGCATGAGTGGAGATTCTGAAAAATAATTCATAAACAAATAGAAACAAAATGTAAGAAATTAAAAAGTTCAATTGAAAAAAAAAATCTAAATGTAGAGATTAGGATTAGTAGCATTTTGATTTTCACTTGTTTTACATCTGGATTTATTAGAAAGATGGTAGTTTAAGAAACTTTTGTATAGCAGTTTCAGTTCTACAGGGGCATACTTTATATTTTTATTTTTATAAGGGTAAAAGTGAAAAAAAAAATACCTGCATGAGGCAGCATTTGGAGGGCAGATTGTATGTTTTGGAAATCTTTTTGCATGCCAGGATTTTTTAAAAAGGCGGTTTTAAATGATGCGATTTCAGCACATTTATATGACAAAGCCCCTCCAGCCATGTCTCTCGCATTTTCATACTGTTTCGCGCAATACCTAATTCATTTCATAAATTAAATTAATATATTATACCAGTACCAATTTGGATACTAAAACGGTTTACACTACAGATTAAATCATTATGTGAAAAATGTACAAAAAAAGAATAGCTTTTTTCATGGAAAAAAGATTGAACTTACTCAAACAATGCGGCAGTATCAGAATACATCTGTATGGACTGATTTGGTTCTCTAACTTCCCAAATAAAAGCCACTTGCAAAAATTTGAGTCCTGCTTCAAAATATAATGTCGCGCTTTCCATTTCCATGCCTTTTTTCTGCAATTAAAAAAATAAAAAAATGTTTAATTAATCAGAAAATGTGACCTGTAAGAATAAATAATTATTTTCTTTTCGGATGATGCCCTAACTAAATCGCCTGGTGTCGGATCCAGTACCCTCTTATTCTTTGATTTTAAGTCACATGTACAATGAATATAAATAATAAAAGAAAGCTAATTTGTATGGAAATTAGACCAAGGTTCACTTTATGTTACATTTTAATACCACAAGAAAAAAAAAATTCTGTTTTACTGCTTAGTTGGTTCTCTTACTTGAGTCAAATTTGAGAGGTTAAATAAGTGAGGAGAAACAGAGCTTTTTAAGGTAAAAGATAAAACACCAAATTACACTTTAAGAAGTACAATAGTCGGTAAAACTTAACTAGATTACACACATGACACATAAGTAATATGTATGGCTTACATTTTCGCTTGCAAGTAAATTTAAGAGGTAACAGAGAGAGAGAGGGAGAGAGAGAGAGGGAGAGAAAAGATACCTCCAACAGAATCCGTCACGGATATTGATGGTTTCGGTACGACTGGAGGTTTTTTTGCCAAGTGGGATTTTGCAGGCCAAGCCTAAACAAGCAATTTTACGTACATAATTAAAAATAAGTTTAATACTACAAGACTTCTGCACCATTAAACAAAGATCAATTTGATTACTTAAATTGTCAATAGTAATTGTACCATACTGGTAACTGTGCGAAATATGTATAATTTTAGTACTCTTTCCTTCAATATACTTTATTGTATATTACACAGAGATCAAAATATATTTCAGGTTTAAGAATCGATTTGTACAAAAAGAAAATAAAAAAACATACATTTTGATGACACTTGTTACGCGGTTCTACTGGCAGGAATGAGCCCCACATTCCAAATCTTGGGCTAAATTCAAGCTTATACATTTCTGAACAGATAAAAAGGAAAGAAAATAAAAATGTAAATATTTTTTTGGGAAGAATAATACAAATGTAATAACTAATTATTTTTCATGCCTTACCATAGGTTGGTTCCGTAACGGATCGCTCAAATTCCCTTTCAAAATGGCCCAACAAGCGGTTCAATCTTTTCTCCTGAAAATAGAAAATCGATTTATAATGTGAGGTATATTTTTACTCAAAAGAATAACAATGCAATTAGTTATTATTATTATTTATTATAGAGAGACCAATATTGTGCGGAATTTTGGTGATTGAGACTTAATTTTGGTGCAGGGGAGGCTAATTGGGGTTAAGAATGAGATAAAATTGAGTATTACTTATAAAATTGGGGGTTGATTGTAAAACCGAGGTTCAATTTAGACAAACTGTTCAGGCGAATTGCTTAGTTATGAAACTTGAGAGTACATTTAAGGCTTACTAAACATCAAGATTTGTGGCCCCAATTAGTTAAAAGAAGTACTAAAAACCCCAAATTGAATTTCGATTAAGACAAATTGAACAAGAAAAGATGAAATTGATAAAGAAAATTCAATAACCAGGAAAAGAGATGCATATGGGTCACCATATGCCCTTTCTTCCTCACTCATCTTCTTCAATCAATCGGCAAGAAAGACAGAGAGAGAAAGAGAACGAGAGACAGTGAGTGAAGAGAGAGAGAGAAATGAATTGGCAACCTTCTTTTTTTTCTATTTTCGTTTAATTGTGCAGTTATTTTAACGTTTAACATGATTTCGAATTGGCAACCTTTCGTTGATATTTACAAGCGACGTCCTTATAGGGACAGATAGATTTCATAATCTTTGTTGGTCTTTCTCTAGAAATATTTGCCCTGTGGATACCAATGCCCTTTGAATCAAGTTCGCGTCTCCCGCCAAAATGTCAACTGAAAAATTAATAAGTAATAATGCATAGGCAAATCAAGAGGTATTATAATCATCTCCCATTTATGTATCTCCCATAAGTATATGGTTCCTCAAATTGTAGTGCATCGGCAATCAAGAGGGATCATCGACAAATAGATTCTAGTTAATTATCATATAATATAGGTAGAATCCACTGTATATACAAGCCAAAAAAAAAATTTCTTAAAAATATATATGGGTAAACAAATTCCACCGGGTAGTATTTTCGCACTTTGGAAGTGCGGTTGTAAAAAAAAAAAAAAAATTTGCCAAACCGCACTTTCAAAGTGCGGTTACTGTAGCATATGTATTTTTTTTTTTTAGAATTCTTGTTTAAGCTAGAAGCGTTGTTAAATCAGTCTATATCCTGCCCCCACACTATACAATAAATATTCACAAATCACACTCTGTAATCAAAAAAATTTCAGTACTCATTTGAATTATAGTTATTTGAACCATCTTTAACATGTGGTTGCGCATAATTATAACATTTGTTAGTATTCGACTACATCATAAAATCTAAAAAAAAAATGAATTACAATTATTTTCCGGCACAAGGGAGGAACTATTTCAGCATACCCTGGAATTCTTGTTTAACCTAGAAGCGTCGTTAAATCAGTCTATATCCTGCCCCAACACTATATAATAAATATTCACAAATCGCACTCTGTAATAAATATTTATTATGTAGTGTAGGGGCAGGATATAGATTGATTTAACGACGCTTCTAGGTTAAACAAGAATTCCAGGTATGCCGAAATAGTTCCTCTCTTGTGGCGGAAAATAATTGTAATTCATTTTTTTTAGATTTTATGTTGTAGTCCAATACTAACAAATATTATAATTATGCGCAACCAAATGTTAAAGATGGTTCAAATAACTATAATTCAAATGAGTACTGAAATTTTTTTGATTACAGAGTGCGATTTGTGAATATATATTGTATAGTATGGGGGCAGGATATAGACTGATTTAACGGCGCTTCTAGCTTAAACAAGAATTCAAAAAAAAAAAATACATATGCTACAGTACCGCACTTTGAAAGTGCGGTTTGGCAAATTTTTTTTTTTTTTTTTTTTTTTTACAACCGCACTTCGAAAGTGCGGTTTTCACCCCAACCGCACTTCCAAAGTGCGAAAATGCTACCCGGTGGAATTTGTTTCCCCATATGTATTTTTCAGGAATTTTTATTTATGACTTATATTTACAGTGGATTCTACCTATAATATAAGATCATTTTATTGGAATAAATGACTTTGTACTGAATTTTTACTTTTTGACTAATAAAAAGATTTTTATGAAAGATAATTTTTTTTTATTCGAATAATTAATCTTTTTCAATTCAAAATAAAAGTATATTTTTATTTTCTTACATGATATGAATAATGTTGTTTGTTTTCTTTCTTCTATTAGAACACCTCAACATTCTAGACAAAATTTCTTCTCTACCCAATAAAATAAGATATTACAACCAACCTCTTTAAAACTGGAAATTTTAAATTTATGCATCAAAAGTCATTTTTCCCCATCTTTTAATTGTATTATTTTATTCCAACCATTTTATTACAACCAACCTCTTTATCTCGCCCCCCTATACATTATTGCTGGCTCTGTCCCTATGGAAATCCTCTCGAATTCGAATTCGCTATACTTGCATATCACTGAACCAGCTGCTATGCTTGCATATCACTGAACCAGCCGCTATTAGTATATAATAATGGGTGGAGCGACCCGGTACACAACCTACACCTTATTTTCTTTGTTAGCATCTAAGATTGAATTTATCTTACATAATGGGCGAGGTCACCATTGCAATTAAAAAAAAGAAATTGCAAAAACTAAATAAAATAAAAAAGGAAGTTTAAAAGAAATTCTTTTGGCGATGAATAGGTATATTCTAGATTTCAAGTTGATTTCAAATTTATTTTAGTGAATGATATGAATCAGAAGTTTATTTTGGCCGTTACATATTTTGAATTTCAAAAGTTATTTTAGTGAATGATACGAATCAGATACTTTCAAATTTTTATCGTAAGTCTATAGTGACTTTTGGAAATTGTTTGTTATTATGTTGATATATTGTGACATATATGTTGGTGTATACGAATTCTCTAACAGTATATATCCTTGTCACATCGATAACATAATTTAACATTATGGAGATGATTTTTATTTGTATGTATCTTACAATAACAAAAAAATTTAAGTATCACAAACTCAATCCACTAAACGGTTAAATGCTTGACAAGAATAATAGAAAATTTAAAAATTGACTTTATTAAAATCGTTGCTTATAGGAATTGGCTCTAACCAATCACACAATAGCTACACACAAGTCTACAGAGTTAATATTACATCAAAACAAATAAGTTATAACTAACTATGTCTCATTGTCAAAGTAAGAAATATATTTGACTATATGCAGTTTGACTTTTTCAAAATATTGCCAGCAATCAAAGTGGATGCACATTATCCATATTTAGTCAATTTCCTTTCCATCCTTCCTCACATGCTTATCCCTAAAAATAGCAAAAAGAAACTTCTTTTAACCCCCAAAACCACAGCAAATCTCAACGAAAATTATCTCTTTTCCCAAATTCTTCGTTAGAATGGATGCGATTAATCCTAAACATGATCTTAAATGCATAAGGATGAGGAAGAGGCCATTGGTGCTTTTTGCTGTTCCTACACCGAGTAGTTTTAATTAGCACCACCGTTGAACCGTTCAATGGGCCGAGCCATAAGGTTCAGGCAGGTCGACCCACCTCGCACGAGGAATAAGGTTCTAAAACAGAACTATTGTAAGACCGATTTTGGGTTAGACTCGTCGGTTAATTATGATGTGGATGGGGCAAATGGGGCAGATATGGCATTCTTCTATAGGCAGATGCCCTTGCACTTGCCTTGTGATCTCAATTTGAAGGGACGATGAAAGATTCTTGTATTTATATTTTGTTGTAATTATTACATCGTGATGTGGTTGTATTAATGGGGGTTGGGTAGGGGATGGATCTTTTGCTAATTTAACCGCTTTTTTCTTAAGTAAAAGAAAAACATAAAATTTATCGAAAGTCCTCTAACTTTTCTGAGTATTATTAGAAACCCTATATATTTTTGGATTCTCTCTTTTAGTCTCTATAAAATAATTTGAATTTTTTTTAACTCCCTATAGATGTTAACTTCGTATATAATTAACACAAAAAATTAATTAGGTAAAATACATAATTAACATAATTAAAATATAATTCATATATAATTAACACAAAAAAATAATTTGGCAAAATATTACCTTTTTTTTTGCATAAATATTATATTATTTTTTTGTAAAAATATTATTCTCTCCTTTATTTACTTTTTATGATTTTATTTATTTATATTATATTTAAAATATTGTTTTCATATTTTCTGTATTATGAAAATGTTTATTATTTTATGTAAATATTATTTGGTTTTATCTAAAAATACTATTTTTTTCCTTTAATTTACTTTTTTACGATTTTGTTTACTTTTTCAATTCTCCTTTATATATATTTTATGTAAAATATTATTATTTTTATTGATTATCTTGGGGTTTAGAAATTAAAATATAAAAAATATTTTGAAGAGGGGCATTTTGGTCGATATAAATGTTGAGATGTATGGAAGGTTAAGTTTTGGCCTGTTGGGTTTTGCACGTTCATAACACAGCGTAAAAATAAAAATCGAGTCCGAAACTCAAAATAAGGATCCTTGAATTATAATTAAATCAAAGAAAACTTATTCAATTCTGATATTAAAAAGAAAAGATAAACTATAAAAAACTTGGATCAACAATATTCATCTTTCCTTTATTTTGTTCCTCTTTCTAATGTCTTGAGCAACTTTTGAGAAAAAGAAATGTGAAGAATTGGTCAAAAATTAGCCTCTCTTTTCATTAGGAAAAGAAAAAAAAAGGTTGAATTCTTGCATCCTATTGGTTGATACTCACATGAGAAAATTTTATAGGGACAGACAAAGTTTCATGACATTTATGCTTTGCCTTTGGTGCCCGTCCGTATGAAAAATATCGTCTTGTAAATATTTCTCTCTGACTCGGTATTTCTACCTATTTCCTGCCAAAGTATCTAAGAGCCTTTTTTTTGGTGGTGAACTTTAGCTTATTATCAAACTTACTTATTCTTATAACGCAATATTACTTGATTTGAACTAAATAACACCATCTTTATTTTATTTTCTCTTTTCTAGTAAGAAACATCTTTGTTATGTATGGAATTAAAATAAGAGAAGTCGCAATAATAATCCAGGGCTTCTTAAAAAAAAAAATTAAATAGAATGTAAACTGCATTTTTTTTTATAAAATGTATATAACTCTCCATAACTTAAAAAAAATCCAAAAAATCACTCTTTTATAAATAACAACTATTTTTTACAATTTGCAAGAATAAACCAAAATAAACAATTAAAACTCGCCTTGTGAAAAATGTGTGAAGCTACGTCAGAGCATATACATAACCATAATATTTACTCAAAATAATGAAAACATAATAATCTAACCCTCTCTATACACACTCACATCTATTTGCAAAACTTTTTTTCCCAAAAAATAAAATAAATCCATCGGTCAAGAGAGCAAGTTGTCTTTCCTATTACTTGTACAACTTTCTCTGTATTTCCAAACGCAAAATTTATTCAATTTTCAATTGCATTTTTTTCACTTTCGTTCACGTCTTGAAATGCTTCATAGTACTGCTGAGTCGCCACAATGCCCAAATCACATCATCACTCTGTTTATAAAATATAAAGGACAATAAATAAGTCTCAAATCATTATATAATCAGAATCAAGGACTTTAGGAAATATAACTTTTATAAAGGGGGACATTAAAAACTTACATAATTCATCAGATGCTTTAATGAAGCAGGCATGTTTTGTGATTTTACATAATTACTCTTACTAGCTATACTGTGTACATTTTCCAAATCTGAGGCGGGCATTTGTGGCGAATCTGCAAAACAATTCATACATAAAATAAACATTTAAGAAGTGAAAAAAGATCTGAAATTTGAGGAAATTTTGATGTGAAAAATTCCAGTCAGGTTTACAAGTAAATTATGGTGAAATAAGGAACTGCAAGATAGTTCGAAGAAAGGGACTCTTTC